>SWDT01000010.1:600000-1084844 GCA_009193035.1 Halicephalobus mephisto | reverse complement strand
ATAGCCCAAGTTTCCCCTGCATACGTAAGAGCTGGGAGAACTGTGCTATTGAATAAATTAGCACGAAGATCTGCATCATCACTTGCGTTAAGAACTACTTTTATTGAATTATATGCTCCCCAAGCCGCGCGTCGTCTCCGTTCAAGCTCTTTATGTAGCTGATTTTTCATCGTTAGGAGACGTCCTAGATACACAAATTCCTCTACATCTTCTATATTGTTATTATGAAGTTTTACAGCTGTAGTGCCGGCGAATTCGTTTCGCATGACTTTTGTTTTCTTTATGTTAATGACAAGACCAGCGTCTTGTCCTTTAGCATCAAGTGTTTTTAACATTGCTGTTGCTTCTTCTGGAGTTTTTGTTAGAAGGACGATGTCATCAGCAAACCTTAAATGAGTAAGCTTACGTCCGTCAATTTTAAGTCCATTTTTATGCCATTTACAACTCCTAATAACTGATTCGAGACATGCCGCAAAGAGGTTTGGAGAGATGGGATCCCCCTGTCTGACCCCTTTTTCCACTGGGATGGTAACATCTCTTTGGAAAGGGCGGAATGTAGTAGTATTTTTAGTATAGCAACATTTTAAGATTTCAATATATCCATCGGCAACCCCTTGTTTTTTAAGAGATGCCAAGACACTTTCTAATTCAACTGAATCAAAAGCCTTTTGATAATCAATAAAAGTTAAAACTAAAGGTATGTGATGTTCGCGATATGCCTCTATTATTTTGCAACATGTGAAGATGTGATCTTGTGCACTGTAATTTTTACGAAAGCCCGCTTGTTCTACGGGTTGAGCTTCTTCTAGAGTTTGTCTAATTCTTGCTAATATACATCTTGTAAAAACTTTATAGATTACCGGCAGGAGAGTTATTGGTCTATAATTTGTTAAATCATCTTTTTCTCCTTTTTTAAAGAGTAAGATTGTTTTAGATTTTCTCCATGCTTGAGGGATATTTTTTTCATTTAAATATCTGGTAAAACGACTTGCCAGTGCTTTATAAAGCGGGTGTCCACAAGCTTTTATTACTTCTACAGTAATGCCATCTTCTCCTGGGCATTTTCCTGATTGCATGCTGTTAATCGTATCTCTTATTTCAGATATGAGAAAGGAGGGTAATGATGATGAATCTTGTGTATTAGTTCTATTTTTACTTTGTTTTGATGAACGAAACAATTTTGAGTAAAAAGTGCTTATGATCTTTTCTATTTTTCTTCTAGCAGTTACTTTATTTCCTTCCGAGTCTTTAAGGCACGGAATGGACTGTCGATGTTCAGCGATATTTTTAGCTTCTCGTTTTATACTTTTGTGTGCTTGTGCTGCCCGCAAAAGACGTTGTTTTGCAAATTCGGTATGGTCTTCGCTTAAACGTTGTCTACACAACTTGCTCATAATAGTATAATTAAGATGGTTTTGTTGTGATCGGTCCATGTATCGTCTTTCTTGTAATAGTGTTTTTGTGGACTCTGAGATACGACTCTTAACATGGTTAGGGATTGGTGCGCGATGTGACTTTACTAACTTCTGTATTGTGCTAATTAGTTTTTCGTAGTCTCTATCGAGATCTTCTAGCTCCGTAAAGTCTTCTACAGATGCGGCTGTAGAGATCGCCTCTGTATCTATTGAGGTTGGAGGTGGTCGCTGATTTGACATAAACTTATTGTATTTAGCGTGACTTTTGTTTAAATGTAATCGTGCTCGGAGCAATCTGTGATCGCTTCCTGTATTGAATGAGGGAACAACGCTAACATCGGTAACAACTCTTCGATTACTTAATATATGGTCAATTTCGTGTTTATGCGTACCGTTGGGACTAATATGGGTCCATCTCTTTTTGAGAGGTTTCTGAAAAAAGCTATTGCAATGAAAAAGTCGATGAGTCTCGCAGAAAGAAGCTAATCTTTCTCCAGCTTCATTTCGATCTTCCATATTATGAGTTCCTATGAAGTTTTCTTCTTCTTTTCGTCTTCCTACTCTAGCGTTAAAATCCCCGATTACAATTTTGTAATAGCTCTTACGACTATTGATAATGTCTAGTAGTTGATCATAAAACTGTGTATGCTCATCTTCATCTTTATCAGATGTTGGAGCATAGATTTGAAAAATTGATATTGTAAAACTGGGATTGAGTTTTAGATCTAGAATCGCAAAACGATGGTTTACAACTGTAAAATCTTCGATTTTGTTTGTTAAATGAGGGGCAACGAGGAATCCAACTCCACCAGATATGGAGCCTTCTTCTCGTGCGCCTAGGTAAATACCTGTACCATCGTTCCAGGTTGCTACAAGTTGATTTTTTCGCTTTGTTTCTGAGAGTCCTATGATATCGTAGCGGATTCTTTGCGCTTCTTCAATGAGTGAACTGAGTTGTGGTGCCGAGCATATTGAACGGCAATTATATGTAGCGACAACAAGATGGGTTTTTCTTGTACGCGTTTTTATGTAGTAGCTTTTTGCCCTGAGATTAGATGGCCTCTGCCTATTTGCTGATCCAACGCTACTATATCGGGCAGGGATAGGCTGCAGGGGACTGAGGCTCTTATTTTTTGTCCTGTTCGTCGCTTATGATACATCTTAGGGGCTAGCGGGGCTTCCTAAAACGACCTACAGCATTAGCTAGGTTCGCGCTCCTTAAGAAGTGGTCACCCATTGCCTCCCCTCCACCGCGAAGAGGTTGCTGAATAGGATTTGGAGGGGTACAGTTAATCTGGAAACTTTTATCCCATGATGAAGCATTTACAACTGTTTTCAAAAGAGAAAATGAAAGTCAGAAATCTTCATCGGTTAGATTGAGTACCGATCATAATAATAATAGTCTTCCTCTTTGAAGACGCAAGCTTTCTACATCCATAAAATGTGGTGAATTGTTTCCGAAACGTTGGGCTACAGAATCGAAAGTTAACATTAGTTTAATTAAGAACATCCTTACCTCACTACGAACAGGATTATGATTGACGGGTAAGTGTGAATCGCATAAATTATCGCGCTCATTGAATATAGTTGTTCACCGATTTCTGGAGATTCCTCATAGAAAGTCCCAGCAAGATAACATAATATATAATAGAAAATCAGAAGAGTAGACGAACATATAGTTTGCCAAACAAGTCGTCTTTCTACTTTTTTAAAACTGGAACTCGTACCGATTTGTTTGAAGGAGTAACAGATCGTGATAAATATAGTGATTAAGGTGAGAGTAAGAAGAGGTAAATTAATAATCATGATAAGGAGATAATATTCAGTAACCGCCAATGCACATTCAGATTCCCAAAAGTCAGCCAAACAGGGACCAAATAAGAATTTGAAGCCGATACCAAATGGAGCAACGATGAAAAAGGATATAATTATATAAAAAGGATACCCTTCCCAGATCTGAAAAATTACCTTAAATAATTAGTTCACATGCAAGACGATTTGAGAAAAATTCCAAATTTGAAATTATTTTGATTTTATAAATATTCCAATGAGTTCCATAATTTTATTTCTTTAAATTTTAATAATGACGTGATTATAAAGAACGAAACTAGGCTGTTTGAAACTACCACGAAATTTTAGAACTTGCTGAAAATAAAGTAACATACATGACATTTTCGGTTTTGTGTGATAATTACGCAGTTGAATTTTTAAAAGTATATTTAGGTGTATCTCAAACCTTCTAGCTTAAATCATGGAGAGTACAAAAGTCCCTATCAACCCTTAAGAGTCACTATTTATGCATAGAATGTCTATAGACATTCAAGAGACCTTAATTAGTAGTACAGTAAGCTAGTGAAGTTGAGTTGTCTGGAAATCTCATAGATACTCTCCATTATTACTTTAACTGATCAGTTATGGATAGTATTCAGAAAATTTGGTATTTTTGATAATCATTATGCATGTAGTTTCTACTAAGATTAATTCATCTTATTACCTAAACAATCTTGAAAATCGTTCCCTATTAGTTGTTCTCCATTTTATTTTCAGGGAAATATTTATGAAAAAGTTCGATCCTCACCTTGTTGTGAATGAAGGGAAACGCCAATGCTGTGCATCTGTTAATGCTCATCAACACTGCCAACAACCCGATATGAAAATCTGAATATAATGTAATAAACGTTGACATAGTACTATAAGGAGTCTCGTAATCACGGTCAATAAACTCGGTAATGACCATATTTCCACTCGCAAGAATGTCGACAATGTATCCGAGTACAATAATTTTGAAATAAGCCGAATTGAGATCATTGTTCTTGGAGGTGAAGAACACATTAGCACAGAAGAAAATGATTAATATTAACTCCACAACACATCCGACAGTAAGACCCATATAACCCAACCACCAAAAAATATCTCTATCTAACGCTAGCTCGTCTTCATCTTCATAATCTGTGGAGTTCATGGAAAGTGCAGTTTTTAATAAGGGTTTAACAATAATTGTCTACAGAACCGTAACTTCACAAAATACTACTTGTTCAATAACGTCTTTGTTACGCTGAAAATAGACCAGTTAATAACAACATTCGTTAAACAAAACTAAGGTTCTTCGACCCATAGCACTTAACCTCGGTTTTCTCACTGTAATCTCGAGTTTTTAAGTTACAATTTATATCTTTCTTGTATCTGGGAATTTCCGAAAAAAACTAGTACGTTTGCAGGAACAACCCTAATGTTGAGAACTAAGACATTAATGTCAATATTATACTTTTTAATCTTTTGGCTACAGTGGTTAACGTGAGAATAGTTTGTTAAAAAACTACAACCCAAGTTTACCCCATACGTAATTAATGCAGAAAAAGAAAGCAATTTATTTTCTAAACAACTCGGAACTGTCCGACGTAAAGCTGTTCCCACGATTTAATTTGATGTTTGATAAAGAAAATATGATGAAATTCAAAAGCATAAAACAATTTTTGAGTAATATCTTTGACTTGAAATCTTTCAGTCTCTGAACCATCTACAATATCTTTCGTTACAGGCAGAATGGGAGATCGTTTAAAGGTTTCCTCAAGAATTTGGAGCAAGATTTAGGACTGATTACGAAAGAATAAAATCACCCACTTCACTCGTCTTCTAAAACAGTATCTATTCACTTTATTTTCGTGTTTTGATCAAAGTTTTTTAATACTTTTTTTTGATTCCTTATATAGATATTGAGGAAGATGAATTTAATCAAAATTGCAAATACAAAGAGTATTGAATGAGAGCAGTAATTAAACTTATTATTTTTCTTTCGAAAAAGTTAGAACATAGGGTTTAGTTTTAAAGTGATTTTCAATACATCTCATGCACACCAATAAAGCATCCAAATCACTAAACCTATTCACTCTAAGACTCTTTAGAATAGTTCATGATAAATAAAATTTTTATTCATTTCAGTCACTCTTTAAAGAAGGAATTTCTGAATACCCTGAGGGCATGTCATCCTGCTCGATCTGACTAGTAAAACACAATAGGGTTAAGTTAGTATTTGGATCGGAGATGTCCTCAAAATCCTCAATGTTGCCACCTTTGGATATTTTAAAAAAAATTAATTTTCTCCAAATCACTGTTTCTGAAACTCATTACCTCATTTTTGATGACAATATTCTATCCTGATGGTTTTGTGGTTCACGCTCTTTCTGTTATCATGGAAATCTTTAGATTTGCTGAATATACTTTATAACTGTGCTCATGTATGTGTGGGATGGATTTCAAACCGTTTAATAACGTTTACAAAACTTAAAGTACTTTCCAGTTAGCTGAAATTTTCAAGACCTTAATTAGTGACAAAAAGAATAGTTCTGCACCCAATTGTTAGCAACATGGATTAGAGTTCTTCAACCTCTTGTTTTAACGGCTTTAAAAGGTATATAAAGTACTTAGCATTTGTCAAAACAGTAGAAACCTACAATATTCAAACTCGTAAGAACTTTTTACTAACGGAAAAGCATTTACTACATGATATCCTTCTAAATGTGAAGTATTTCTTTTATGTTACTTTTGTATGGTCTCTTCTACATACAGTACACTTAGAAGTCTTTATTTTGCAACGAAAAATTTATAACTGTATCTAAAAAGAAATAATGAGAGCTACAGAGTTCTTGATTACCATTTAGTTGGAATACGGAACACAGAAATGACGGTCTTTCCATTTGAAAACGTAAGCTTTCCACATCTATAAAATTCAATGAACTGTTGGCGAAAAGTTGTACTAAAAAGTCAAAAACTAATATTATTCCAATTCAGAACGTTCTTACCTGACTACGAACAGGATTATGATTGATGGGTAAGTGTGCAATGCATAAATTATTGAAGCTATTGAATATAGTTTATTACTAATTTCTGGAGATTCCTCATATAAAACTCCAACGAGATAACATAAGATATAGTAGAAAATTAGAAGAACAGATGAACTTATAGTTTGCCAAACAAGTCGTCTTTCTACTTTTTTAAAATTAGAATTTGCACTAATCTCTTTCAAAGAATAACAAATCGCAACCAATATGGTGACTAAGGTGAGAGTGAGGAGAGGTAAATTAATAATCATAACAAGAAGATAATATTCGGTAACAGCCAATGCACATTTAGGTTTCCAAAAGTCAGCTAAACAGGGACCAAATAAGAATTTGAAGCCGATACCAAATGGAGCAACGATGAAAAAGGATATGATGATATAAAACGGATACCCTTCCCAGATCTGAAAAATTATCTTAAATAATTAGTTCATATGGAAGACGACTTAAGAAAAATTCTAAATTTAGAATTATTTCAATTGTATGAATACTACAGCGATTTCCATAACATTTTTAAAATTAAATTCTGATAATCACATTGTAAAGAGCAAACCTGGGCTACATTATAAAATTATTTTGGCCTGAATTTTTAAAAACTTGCTAGGAGACAAAGTAACACAAATGAAACTTTTGGCCTTTTGTAGCAATTTTCTAATTAATTTTTTAGAAATGAATTCAAGTGGATCTGGAGATTTCTGAATTGAAACTATGAGAAATGTAAAAACTTCTATCCATCTTTAAGGGTTATTAGGCGTATATAAAGTATCTATAAATGTTCAAGAGGTTAGAAGTTATAATTCAGTGGTCCATTGAAGCCAGATTATTTTGGATATTTTATAAACACTCTTTATTACCATTTTTGCTAATCAGTTATGAATAATATTCTAATTGTTTTTCGATAGTACCTATTTAAACAATTTTTACTGGAGTTAATTCATTTTAACCATTATTGAAAAAATACCAAAAATTGTTTTTATGAAATGCCATCCATATCATTTTCAGGGAAATACTTTCGAAATATTTATGAAAAAGTTTGATCCTCACCTTGTTGTGAATAATAGGAAATGCCAATGCTGTGCATCTATTCATACTCATCAGAACTAACAACATTCCTACATGAAAATCTCCATATAATACAGTAAACGTTGAAATGGCACTATAAGAAGTAATATGGTTAGGGTCGAAAATTTCCATAATAATCATACTTCCGCTCGCAAGAACATCGACAATGTATCCAATTACAATAATTTGGAAATAAGCCGACTTAAGATCATTGTTCTTGGAGGTGAAGAACACATTAGCACAGAAGAAAATGATTAATATTAACTCCACAACACATCCGACAGTAAGACCCATATAACCCAACCACCAAAAAATATCTCTATCTAACGCTAGCTCGTCTTCACCTTTATATTCCGTGGAGTTCATGGAAAGTGTACTTTTTAATAAGAGTTTAACAATAATTGTCCACAGAACCGTAACTTCACAAAATACTACTTGTTCAATAACGCCTTTGTTACGCTGAAAATAGACCAGTTAATAACGACATTCGTTAAACAAAACTAAAATTCTGCGAGTCAGAGTAGTGAAACTTGATTTCTCACTGCAATCTCGAGTTTTTAAGTTACAATTTATATTTTTAATATGTAGGAATTGCTAAAAAGAGCTAATACACTTACAGGAACAATCCTAAGATTAGAACTTAACATTAGTTTTAACATTACACTTCTCGTTTTTTGGCTACAGTGGTTAACGTGAGAATAGTTTGTTAAAAAGCTGCAACCCAAGTTTATCCCATAAGTAATTAATGCAGAAAAAGAAAGCAATTTATTTTCTAAACAAATTGGAACTGTCCGACGTAAAACTGTTCCCACGATTTAACCTGATGTTTGATAAAGAAAATATGATGAAATTCAAAAGCATAAAACAATTTTTGAGTAAAATCTTTGACTTGAAATCTTTCAGTCTCTGAACCACCTACAATATCTTTCGTTACAGGCAGAACGGGAGACTAATTTTGGATGTTGTCAGGGCCCTGAACCGATTTCAAAAGTTATAAAATCACCAAGTTTATCAATTTTCTAAAACAATGTCTGCTTGCCTTTGAATTTCGTTGAAGATTTTCTTCCATACTTTTCTGATTTCCTCATATTGATATTAACGATCCCGATGAAGTTCATCCGCATTGCTGAAAACCTTAGATTACATACTAGTATGGTTTATGAAAAATATTACCTCTCTATTTCCACATCTCAGATCTTTTGATACTACTTTTTAGTAAAATTTCTTTCTGGTAAAAAATCTCATTTCGCAAATATTAAGATCACAATTTCTTATTTTATTGACAATTTTCCACTATTTTTTCTTTTTCACAATTGTAAGGGAATCTGACCTATTCCCTTAATCGACGGTTGTTAACTGGTCGCTTTATTCCAGCAGTCAACAATACAAAGTAGTTAAGAACAACTCTTCGCAGCTTGGTCTCGTTCCCTGTTGTCGCTTCTGAAATCTTTCGCTTCTGAATTCCTCCGCTTCTGAATTCCTTCGCTTTTGAATTCCTCCGCTTCTGAAATCCTCCGCTTCTGAAATCTTTCGCTTCTGAAATCCTCCGCTTCTGAATTCCTTCGCTTTTGAATTCCTCCGTTTCTGAAATCCTTCGCTTCTGAATTCCTTCGTTTCTGCCGGCTGTTTAGCACGCAAGTTGAGTTCCTGCATCTCAAGGATTTTCGTGCTAAGAATCTTCTCGCTTTCTGCGACAATTATCTTAATCCTAATGTGTTTGTTAATTTACTATATTTTTGAGTAATAATAGTTATAGGTTGATTTTAGGATGAGTACTTCTAATTATTAAGAGTAGTTATAAAGTTTAAAGATAATCTGAAGAGAATATTCAATATTAATGATCCCATTGTGAATTTTATGTTTCATAAAAATAACATCAATTTAAAAAACTTATAAAAATTTCGTAATTTATTTTACTATGAGCATATTATAGATTCAAAAAATTTGACATTTTTGTTTTCTTGAAGCGCTTTCAACTATTTCTGTATCCATTGTCTTTTCTTAACTATTAGCATTATGGATTCTCACAGAAGGTTCAATATCTCCATTGAGGACCTGAAGAGCATGGATAGCAGCTCCAGTGGCTGTGACGATCTCCAGTTCTCCATCTATGACCACTTTTGCTTTAGGGAACTGCTGTCTGATCCATTCTTGAACAAATGGGATTCTACAGGTCCCTCCAGCTAAGAACACAATGTGTACGTCATCTAATTGACGATCTTGTCTCTCTAATATTTCTTCTCGTCTGCATCTATTTTTCCGTTGAGTTGGATGTGAATACTGTTTAAATGTGTAATAGTGTTCGTTTTGTGGAAACCGAACTTTTAATTTCTCTTCGAACCATTTTCTTGTGAATTGTACCATACCTTCTAGACGTGAGTGGATTTCCGACAAGTTGAACCTGAAATACACGATTTTCTTATTCATCAAAATGATATTTGACTCACTCAGTTTTCTCCTCAAAAGAAAGATCATGTTTGATTTTCTTCGCTTCTTCCAGTACTCTTAATTTCATATTACTTCTTAAATTTTCTGGAATTAATTTTTCTAGTTCTTCAATAATTATGTCATCAATAGTTCTCCCAGAATATTTACCATCACCATTTTGATATGATTCCCTGATACAGTTTGCATATCTTTTACCTTCATGCTGTAAAATTTCATAAATTCTGCAAATACAAGTTCCTCCTCCAACGTCAAAGATAGCAATTTTCATTCTACGCTCAATCATTTTAGAATACTTTTCATTGGATAAATAATAGAGGAGATTGGCGTGAGTCTCTTCGATGATGTCAATCACTTCAATGTTAGCTAACTTCGCTCCTTCAACAACACTGGAAATAAAGGGAGCCAGTAAATTATGATATTGGAAATATCTCGGAACAGTAATTACCGCTTTTCTCACAGAATTCCCATTATTAAATACATCCTGATACTCACTTGCTGATTCTGTCATCTTTTCCAGAAAAATTTTGTTGATTTCTGCAAGGGAAAAATCTTCCAAACCCTGAGAAGTCATTGATCCAAAATGTGGTTGCTCTTCTTTGAAACTGTACTTAAAAGGCCACATTGATTGCTTTGACCTTTCCCACCGATGATGCTCATTGCAAAGAAGCTTGGCATCAAATATGACATGATCAGGTTTAGTTCTGAGTCTTCTGACCGCTGCTTTTCCAATAATCGGTTTCTCTTCATCAAATGAGACTACAGATTCTGTCCAGAGGTCTCCAGGAGAAGACTTGTCAACCGGAATAACGTGAATTTGTCTGTTTCTAGAAACAGCCAAGACAGATCTAGTTGATCCCAGGTCGATCCCCATGATATCAGTTCTCGGTTCATATTCTTTAACCAGCTTTGGAATGTGGATAAAACCCCAGTCTTCAATGGTGAAAGTTTCGGCATTATCTTTATGAAAAGATTTATCAATTTTAACTAAAGTGGAAGCTTCTTGATTAGAAACAAAATTTCTGGCAAGGAATCGTGGCGCGTCAAACAGCCCAAATACATTCTCAATAAAATTAATACTCTTGAAATTGCATTTTTTTAATGCAGAATCATATAATGAATTAACCTTCTCTCGGCTATTTTGAAAAACAGCATGGAGTTGATGCGGCTTAAGATGAAACATTTTTGCGGCATATTCAAAATTAACACGTTCACTTAATTCATATTCTCTTTTGTCCAGTAGTTTCCATATTACTTTTTCTTTTGTAATTTCTGTATACTTATATAAAGTAACATATCTATCTTCAAATTTAATAATCGATTCTCCAACAGAATAGTCAGCTTTTGAATCCAAATAATAGTTAAAATCCAATTCTTCTTTTGTTGGAAGATGAACTAGATCTTCATATTTCTTAAAATCTTCTTTTTTAACGTTTAATTTACTTGGCTCTGAATCAGGATCATATGCAACGACGATAATTTCAATATCATATCTATATTTTGTAACTAGTTCATTAATAATTTCATCAACGGATTTATCATTTAGTTGCAAATCATTAGATTCTTTTGTATTGGCATTATAAATGTTGACTTTGAATCTATTGAAATCTTCAACAATACAACAAGCAATTGAAGTTTTAAGTTTTATATAACGCTCAACCTCTCCACTGAGGACTTGAAGAGCGTGGATGGCAGCTCCAGTGGCTGTGATAATCTCCAGTTCTCCGTCTATGATCATTTTTGCCTTAGGGAATTGTTCCTTAATCCATTCTTGAACAAACGGGATTCTACAAGTTCCTCCAGCTAAGAACACAATATCTACGTCATTAAAAGGATCATGTTGTGTACTCAAATATCCTCTCGGATTACATCGATCCTTCCTTTGAGTTGGGAGTGAATATAATAATTCAAATGTATAAAAGTACTTTTTATATTTAAAATACGATTTTAATTCCTTTTCAAACCACTCTCTTGTGAACTCGACCATTCCCTCAAGACGAGGATGAATATCCAACAAGTCAAACCTGAAATAAATGGTTTCCTCATTTATCATAATATTTGACTCACTCTGTTTTCTCCGCAAAAGAAAGATCATGCTTGATCTTCTTTGCTGCTTCCAATGTTCTTAGTTTCACATTACTTCTTAAGTCTTCTGAAATTGATTTTTCTAATTCTCCAATAATTATATCATCGATATCTCTTCCAGAATATTTAGCATTGTTAATCGATTCCCTGATACAGTTTGCATATCTTTTACCCTCATGCTCTGAAATTTCATAAACTTTCCAAATACAGGTTCCTCCTCCAATGTCGAAGATAGCAATCTTCTTTCCTGGTTTGATCATTTCAGAATACCTATCATTGGACAAATAATAGAGGAGGTCGGCGTGAGTCTCTTCGATGATGTCAATCATTTCTATATTAGCCAACTTCGCTGCTTCAATGGTGCTTGAGATATAATTGTTAGAATATCTCGGGACAGTAATTACCGCTTTTCTCACAGAATTCCCATTATTAAATACATCCTGATATTCACTTGCTGCTTCTGTCATCTTTTCCAGAAAAATTTTGTTGATTTCTGCAAGGGAAAAATTTTTCAAACCCTGAGAAGTGATTGATCCAAAATGTGGTTGCTCTTCTTTAAAACTGTATTTAAAAGGCCACATTGATTGCTTTGATTTTTGAAATATATGATATTTATGAAAAAGAAGCTTGGCATCAAATATGACATGATCAGTTTTGGTTCTGAGTCTTCTGACCGCTGCTCTTCCAATAATTGGTTTCTTTTCATCAAATAAGACTACAGATTCTGTCCAGAGGTCTCCAGGAGAAGAGTCGTCGACTGGAATAACATGGATTTGTCTGTTTCTAGAGACAGTCAAGACAGATCTGGTTGATCCCAGGTCGATCCCCATGATATCAGTTCTCGGTTCATATTTTTTGACCAGTTTTGGAATGTGGATAAAACCCCAGTCTTCAATGGTAAAATTTCTCCGAATACTTGTTCTATGAGAAGATTTGATTTTCACTAAAAGAGAAAGTTCTGAATCAGAAAGTAAAAGCCTTGCTAAGATTTCCGGATTGCTATTTCCAAGGTTAGTAAAATTGATGCTTTTGAAATAGTATTTATCCAATTTTGACCCATAAAATAAGTTAATTTCTTCCTGGCTATCTTCAAAAACAACATGGACTTGGCTCATTTTGAACATAAGCATTTTTTCAATATATTCGAAATCCAAACGTTTAGTATATTCATGATCTCTTTTATCCAATTCTTTCAATGTCACTTTTTTTTCGACGGTTTCTGTGCACTGGTATATAGTGGTCTGTTCGTGTTTAAGCCAAAGAATCAATTCCCCGACGATGTATTCAACTTTTGAAGTTAGATAATAATCAAAATCCAATTCCTCCGTTGTAGGAAGATAAACTAGACCGCCATATTTCTCCGTAACATCTTTCTTGAAGTTTTCTAATTCGTTTTGTTTTAAATCAGAAATTTTGACCACAATAATCCCAATATCATCTTCATACTTTGTTATGAGATCTCCAATAATTATATCAATAGATTTATCCTTAGAGTAGAAATAATTAAAATTTTTTGTTCTGAAATCATAAGTTCCTATTTTAAAATCACTAAGTCCCCAAGTAATACCACAAGCAATAGACATTTTATTGATTTGAAAGATGACAACTAATAATTTCTCGATTGAATGTCAATAGACGTCCTATTTGTCAATAATGTGCTTATCACTTGACTTTATTGAATATTTCAGTTCTTTTCCACTCTATCTTCTCTTTATTTAATTCTCTCCATCGCTGTTCTCTGAAATTCAGAAATTAATCCATAAAGCTATTGATCAATAATCATGGTCAAAATTAAATTTTTCACAACAAAATTACCAAAATTACAATTCAAAATTTACATTATTGTATTTATCAGTCCGAGTGGTCCGTATATTGATGATGAAGTAGATATCGTAGAAAAAGTTTATACAGCAGATGCCTAAGGCACAATACAAAATCTGTCGAACTCAACATACTACAAACATAAACACAACAACAATTCCTACCAAGAAAAACTCTGTATGTTCTCTTTTCAATACTAAGGCAATCCGTTCGGGACCACACACTTCTTGATGCTGAAGGAATCTGTTCGGGACCAAGCGTTCTTTGTTGATGTTCAGGAAATCCGTTCGGGACTACACACTTTTTCTTAATGCTAAGGCAATCCGTTCGGGATTTCACATTTCTCGATGCTGAAGGAAATCCGTTCGGGACCAAGCGTTCTCTGTTGATATTAAAACAATTCATTCGGGACCACACATTTCTTGATGCTGAAGGAAATCTATTCGGGACAAAATGTTCTCTGTTGGTTCTGCTTCTTACTCAAAATGAAATGCCCTATTCAACAGTATTATTAACATTATTAATGTTTTTATACTATATTTCTGTCTAATCTTAACAAAAATCTTCGGTTTTTGAATAAAACTAGTTAGGTTAGAGTTCAAATTTTTCGATTTTCGAATTTAAATTAATTTGAAATCGACAGCTCTGGACATTGCAGACTTATCCATATTAGCTATACCGTATCCCTTCTGATAAGTCGAAATCCACACTACTTTCAAATTGAAAAAATTGAAAAAATAATCTTCTAATTTTTTACAGAAAAAACATTTTTGGAATTTTTAAATTTTTTTATTAAAGAAAATTTTAATTTTTTTTCGACAGTTTTTCCATTTCGAAAAGAGAGAAATCGGTTTGTGGTTGGCTCCCGTCGCGAAAATTCACCCGTGCGCGCGCTGGCTTTCAATTATGAATTTTCTTGAGAAATCCGCTGTTGATCCATCTGCTTCCTTCTCTGTTCTGGATTTTCATGTACCGCGATATTTGAAATCTGCTACTGGTTAGCTTCAGTCGACGAAAAAGCCGATTTTCTGGATTTCTTTAAATTTTTTGAATAACTTTGAAACTGTCGAGATGTCAGACCGATTAAGATACAACCTTCGACGATCCAGAGCTTCAAATCCTGGTTCTGTTGAACAGGCTTCGACTACAGAACACGAAGAAGAAGAAACTAGTGAAGTTCAGGAAGAACTGGATCAACCTCCGCCGAAAATCCCCCGTCCTGAGTTCGTTTTTGAAATTCTCCAACTTTTTCATATATTAATCCCCCAATTTTCCAGATCTCCAACAGCCGTATCCGATGAAAGAGACAGCAGAGACAGTTCTGTCCGTCCAGGAATCATAGATGTCGACAAGGACGCCGGATTCACGAGGAATCACATTTCCGAAGAGCTCCAGGCCAGTTTGAACAGGTTGAAAAACGCCTTAAAACTCCCTAAAGCTCGGCGTTTTGCCTATTGTGAATTCTTCTACTCTCCTGTTGATGCTCAGATTTTCCAAGCCGACAATGAATTCATGTGTTTAGTCCGGGAGCATTTGCCGAATTTGCGGACCCAGAAGATGAGGCTTTGTGAATGGAGGGAAATCAGAAGGATCATTGGAAAACCGAGACGATTGTCGGGGCACTTTTTGAAATCGGAAAGAGAAGCACTGGAAGCTAAGAGAGCTAAGATCCGGGAGCTTTATCACGGCAATCTGACCCAACTCGACCCGGAATCTGTGGACCTGCCTTCCAAGCTCCCTAGGCCGTTGATGGTCGGAACCAAAGTCTTCATATGGTTCTACGGCTCGAAGGATACTGTCGTCGGCGGTACTGTCGAAGCCGTTATCGACGACGGTTACCGAGTGGCTTTCGACACTGAGTTCCAATCGACCGTCGTTAGGGTTTGTTTTGCACTTGTCTAAATCCCAACCGTCACTACTCTTTTCCAGGATGACCAGGTGATGACCGTGAACAAGCAAGAATTATTTCATCTGACTTATTTCCTCTCAACCAACAAAGCAAATATGAAAAATCAGTTACCAGGAAGTTCGAATCTGCCTCCACAAGCCATCGTTGAACGAATGCAACAACAACCTTTAATAACTGGATTTACGATAGACCCACATAGCAACATGTCGATTCCAGTGTACGGTAATCAGGTGATGAAGAAGGAACAGAATACGAAAAACGACAAAGTAGGAAACTTCCCGGTCCGAATGCTCGTCATAATCGTGAAGATGTGTAAACTACTCGATCACAAGCGGAAAACCTTGGGACAGTTCACGGTTCTCATAAATGACGCCATCAAGATGCAGAGATACGGGTACACTTATCCAGATAAATTCCTGGTTCGTTATTTGTCATTTCGACAATTTTAAAAGTAATTTCAGAAAGTTGTCGCTGAAGTTATCATAGAATTAGAATCAATCAACAAAATGCTGAAAGTCTACGCCGAGGCCTTGAATCCTTATCGACAGACTTTGCTGAACCAAAGAAGCAAGAATGTGGTCACCGATCGACCTGAAGTTTTGAGGAAAACATGTCATAATCACGCTACTCAGATTCTGAAGCACTGTAGCTCAATTGTGGACGTTAAAGACCAAAAAGCAAAGGAAGTTATCGTTATGCTGTCGTCGCTACTCTTGCAGGTGGGTCTTGTTTATTTACTTTAATCACAGCAGTGATTTCAGATTCGTTTCCTTGGTCAACATGCAGTTAGTTCTCACTCATGTGCGGAAGAAGTTCAAATATTAATGGATTCAGTGAAGGAGTTGAAGAATTTAGTTCCACCAGAAGCGAACCAAGCTTTTCAAGATGGAGTAGAAGTCCATGTCAAACAGATTTTCAATACGTTGTTGAAAGTGAGACCTCAAAATTCGTAATTTGTTATTTTTTTAAAATTTGTTCACAATGAAAAATCGAACTTGATCCTCTCGAGGAAGTTGATCTCGAGGAGAAAAGCACTTGTCGATCTCGCCGCGGTCATTGATCCGTCGGCCTTGGGGGCTTTCCCGACAAGTTGCCAGAGGTGTGTAAAGTCGGGATTAGGATAATTTTTTTAAATAACCTGAATTGATGAGTTTTCGAATTAAAAGATCGTCGAGTTTTGGTAATTCAAGTCTTGGCAGAAGATCAAGTATTAATATTAAAGATGTCGAAAAAATTCAACAATTATTAAATCGAAAAAAACTTGGGCCACAAGTGGCTTTTTGTATTGTTTTATTTAGTCCTATTACAGTATTTGGATTATTTTCAATATCGAGATTGTATTTTGGATCGTTTTTTGATTTTTTAGAAGCGGATTATTATGTTGATTTTCCGAATCTTACTGTATTGCATCCATGGAATTCGTTTATAATTGTTTTATCTATTCAATTAATTTTTTTGTGGATTTTGCCATCGGATGATTACAAAATTAAAACAGAAACGGGAGAAAAAACGATTATAAACGCGAATAGTTTTATTTCGTGTCTTTTGATTTGCTTATTTTACGTCCTCGGATCGACTTTGGGATTATTTAAAGGAACAATTATTTTTGAACATTTTATTGGAATTTGTGCGATTTTAACCATTTTTGTGATATTTTTAATTTTGGAAATTCATTTTTTTAAAAATGAAGATGATTCAAGTAAGTTTTCAAATTTTTAACGTTTTTTAACACGTCGACCGAATGTTGCGGGCAGACTGCGCATTTTAGTTTAGAAAATTTTGTAAATGTAAACATAAAAACATCGATCAGTCTGTCAGAATGTTGCGAGCAGACTGCAGATTCAATTTCAATATCGAGTTTAAATGTTGCAAGCAGACTGCGAATTTGATTTTGACTTTTTTAAATACTGCATGCAACCTGCAATTTTGATTTTGACTTTTTTAAATACTGCATGCAACTTGCGGATTTTATTTTGACTTTTTTAATATTGCATGCAACCTGCGAATTTGATTTTGACTTTTTCAAATACTGCATGCAACCTGCGAATTTGATTTCGATTTATCTGCCTGAATATTGCATGCAACCTGCGGATTTTATTTTGACTTTTTTTAATATTGCATGCAACCTGCAGTTTTGATTTTGAATTTTTTTAATACTGCATGCAACTTGCGGATTTTACTATAACTTTTACTTTTACAACTTTATCCTTAATTTTATTTATTTCTAATCGAGGATTATTTCAGATGAACCGTTTATTCTGGATTTCCTTTTTGGAAAAGAACTCCAGCCGAAACTGCTCGAGATCGACGTCAAAAACCTCATCACGAACCGTCTCATGCTCACGTTCTGGGCCCTGTATGCCATTTCTGCTGTCTACCATAACAAAACCATTTACGGAAAACCCAGCAGTAAGTGGACTAAAAATAATAATTATAAAAAATCGAAATTTTCATGAAAATATCTCGAGAAGGATTTTTAAAATTTTCCGGTCAGGATTCAGGATTATGAAATTGTAAAATTTGTCGTTCCAGAAAGATACGGTAGTAATAATACTATTGTAAAAATCGAAGTTTCTACGAAAATTTCACATGGATTTTTAGGAATTAAATACCCTGTGTAAAACTTTAGATTCTCACAATAGTTATGATCTTAGAATTTCGAAACTAACATTTTAGAAATATCTCTCATCTAAAAAGATCGAAAAACTTCAATATCAGGGTTACACGGGGTACGAACCTTCCATCTACTTCCCCCGGTCAATTATTGTACATTACCACGTGGAGACCCACCTGTAGCAATCCCGGTGATTTCCAAATTACGGAGTAGTGAATTGAACAATATATAACATTCCAAAATTCAATCAAGTTTTCTAAATAAAAAATTATTTTAAATTTTTTTATAATTGGATTCGAAAAAATCATAACTTAGGCATATTAACGTCTTCTTTAGTTTCTTATTAACTAAGTTATGATTTTCTTCAAATCCAATTATAAAAAAATTTTCGAATAATTTTTTTAGAAAACTTAATTGAATTTTGGAATGTTGTATATTGTCCAATTCATTATTCTGTAATTTAGAAATCACCGGAATTGCTACATGTGAGCCTCCGTGTGTAAAACTACTCAAAAACCGCAAATATCCCTACAGTAACCTCCCAAAGACGGGATACTTTAATTATTTTATATAAAATTATATTTCATAAGGAATTTTATATTTAAAAAATAACTTATATATGAAGAATCATTTTTCATATAGAAAATAATTCATTTTATATATGAAGGATCATTTTTCATATAAAAAATAATTGATTTTATATATGAAGAATGTTTTATAAATAAAAAATATCTTATTTCAGTTGCTTTACTGACGTTAGTTGGACTGAACTTGATCTACATCGCGAGAAGGCAGTGGACGGAGCATCTGAATTTCGTAAACTTGGATGCCCAGAACGACAGGGCTGGATTCTACAGACTCTGGGGAGTGGGGGTCGGACTGCTACTCCTGCACACGACCCCGATTTCCATCTTGGCTTCGACCAAATCGACTTTCAATAACCACGTCTGTTATGTCATTGCCTTTGTTAACGTCGTTTTCCAATTCCTCAACAGTTCCATCGACCTTCAAAAATACGAATTTAGGGCTGCCAAAGGAAAATTGAAAATCAACAACAAAGATCCGTTTTTCATTTCGGCCAAATTCAGAACGGAATCTGGAGAAACAGGAGTCTCCCTACTGCTCGGAAGCGGATACTTCTCCACCTGCAGGCATCTCAACTACACCACGGAGCTTCTGACCTTCGTCACCTGGAACCTCCTTCTGGGATCGACGAGTGTTCTAGCCTACTCCTCCCCGATAGTCCTGCTAGGGTTACTGTACCTAAGAATGACCAGAGACGAGATACGGTGTCTCGTGAAATACAACCAATACTGGCTACAGTATTGCAACAAAGTCCAGTATCTTGCCATCCCTGGGATATTATAGAGAAATTTATAAAAATTCAGTTTTTGTACGGGAATGGTTCTGAGATCGGGAATACGAGATCACATCTTTGAGCTTGACTTTCGACGTTTGGGAGGAAGACACTCCTGATACAGTTGTTCCAGTAAGGCATCCTCGTAGGTCGGCGGTGGAGACTCCCCACATTCATAACCCGATCCTTTGGAGTAAATCGGAGGAGCCGGAATTCCTGGACCTAACTCCTTCGGTCTTGGCTTCGCTGCCACCGATTTCTTACGCATGTTTCGTGCTCCTGAAGGAATTTACAATTAAAATTATGAAATCAAAAAGCTAAAAATAAGGATATTTACAAAAATATCTCGAGAAGGATTTTTAAAACTTTCCAGTCGGGACTCAGGATTATGAAATTGTAAAATTTGTCGTTCCAGAAAGATACGGTAGTAATAATACTATTGTAAAAATCGAAATTTCTACGAAAATTTCACATGGATATTTAAGAATTAAAAATTATGTAAAACTTTAGATTCTCACAATAGTTGTGATCTTAGACTGTTTTGAAACTAACATTTTAGAAATATCTCTCATCTAAAAAGATCGACAAACTTCAATATCAGGGTTACACGGGGTACGAACCTTCCATCTACTTCCCCCGGTCAATTATTGTACATTAAACTATCCAAAAACTACAAATATCCTTATAGTAACTTCCCGAAGATAAACTACTTTTTAATCAAAAATAATCATAAAAACTTACTTTCAATAGTCCGGAAGTTCTTCTCCCGCAATCGGGCGGTGATTCGCTGGATAACCCGTCGCGTTCGCCGCATTTCCACGATTTTGTCGAGTTCCCACTGTCGGCACTTGTTGATGCCGATGAGCATAGCAACGACCATGCCAATACAGAAAATAATAGTGGGAATCACGATGGATGTCACGACATCCGAAGATGGGACGAAATAACTATGAGGAGCGCTCATCTTCATATATGGAAAGTTGTCTAGTACGTAGCTAACACCATTGTACAACAGACCAATTCCCCATTAATGTCCTACTAATTACTATTGACGGATTCTAAAATTGGGAAAAATCGAAACAAGCGAAACTCAAAAGAGCCGCTTGGAGGAAAGAAGAACAGGACGCACACAGACAACACTGTCCTGCACCGCCGCTCGGGTCCCGAACGGAACTACCGTAGAAGCGCTTTCTCTCTTTCCTTGTTCACTCAGCGCCCCTCATTGATTCTCTTTATCTTCATCGTCCTTTTCCGTCAATTTCTTCTGTGTTTCCCTTAAAATCTTTATCCTATCAAATCCCTACCCTCTTTTAATAATCCTAACCCGTATATCACCATTTTCGACCACATCCATTGGAGAATTTTCATCAATTCTCTTAATCATCTCACTTTCTTCCCATCAACTTCCCCCATATTTGTCTGCAAAATCCCGATCCTATAAAGTCCTTGTCTTTCTTTAATGACCCTAAGATATTTACCACAACTTTTAACTACAATTTTATATAAAAACCGCAGTGATTTATCTTCGTATACTTGATTTGTACACGGGTCTGACCACATTTTCATAATCGTTCTTACTTTTAGGGTTTATCATGGGTCGTAGAATCCGCGTGCAGCGTAAAGGACGTGGAGGAATCTTCAAAGCCCACAACAAGCACCGCAAGGGACCCGCTAAGCTTCGTCCCGTCGATTTTGCTGAACGCCATGGTTACATCAAGGGTGTCGTGAAGGACATCATCCATGACCCAGGACGTGGTGCTCCTTTGGCTATTGTTCACTTCCGTGATCCATACCGCTACAAGACCAAGAAAGCTACCATGATCGCCGCTGAAGGAATCCACACTGGCCAATTCATCTACTGCGGAAAGAAAGGTTGGTTTCGTGGGTTTTTGCATAAAGCTGATCTGTTTCTTTCAGCCCAAGTCCAAATCGGAAACGTTTTGCCCGTTGGTGAACTGCCTGAAGGTACCACTGTTTGCAACTTGGAGGAGAAGACTGGTGACCGTGGACGTCTTGCCCGTGCCTCTGGAAACTATGCTACTATTGTTGCTCACAACGCTGAAACCGGACGTACCAGAATCCGTCTTCCGTCTGGAGCCAAGAAGGTCATTCCCTCTAGCAACAGAGCGATGATCGGCATGGTCGCTGGTGGTGGACGTACTGACAAGCCGATGCTGAAGGCTGGACGTGCTTACCACAAGTACAAGGCGAAGCGCAACTGCTGGCCCAAAGTTCGTGGTGTTGCTATGAACCCAGTCGAACATCCTCACGGTGGTGGTAACCATCAACACATTGGTCACCCATCTACTGTCAAGCGCGGTACATCTGCTGGTCGCAAGGTTGGTCTTATTGCTGCTCGTCGTACTGGTCGTATCCGTGGTGGCAAGGTTGCGAAGAAACCCAACGAGGAAGCTATGTAATTGGCAGGCGATCGCCGTTGTTTTTCGTTGTTAAAATTTATTGGTGTAATGAAAGTGAGTTGGTTCAGTTTTATTACGCAATACAAAGACCTCAATAATTGGTTGGTTAGGGAATTATGCGGGATTGGGGGAGTTGTGGAGAGATTTGACTTGGACGGTAGATGATATGACTTTGGTATCCTTAGAATCGATGTAGTCAATGTCCGGGGTGTCAAGAGTGATGGCACCCCCTTTACCGGTTACGATTAACGGAGTCCGATGTCTGCCATCAGTGGTATTTCGACGGCAACATCTGGTTCGGCATAGAATAAAGGCGATACAGATGAGGGCGAGAGAAGCGATGGCTACGGTCACCACAATGAACATAATTTCAAAATCTTCCCTTCCCATATCGGGAATAATATCCTTGAAAAATTGAAGAACCATCTTATTTTTGAAATATCGAGGTAAAAAACGCGAATTGACAAAACAAAATGACTTGGGTCGGATTTGTTGTTGAAAGTGAAAAGGAGCTTAACTGCGCGTGAGGTTTTAGAATTTCCGGAAGCTTATGCAAACATTAAAAAAATAAAAAAGTTAAATGTTGGTATGCGCGAGATAGAAATTTAAAAAATAAAAACATGAATGTTGCAAAATAAAGTAAAAAATTTTTGGATCAATGTTGGAAGCGACGGATTACGACAGGTGATCCACCAAATGTTAAATTGATTGTTTCGCGTTTCTTTTTTGTTCCATGGGAACGACGTGGAATTGACATCCAGAGTAAAAAGGATATCCGGGTATTGGGATCAGGAATGACAATTTTTAGGATGTTTAGAGACGGATTTAAGTGTGGAAAATTGAATTTAAAAATATTTAAAAATAGATTTGGATTAATCAAGGATTGATTTATGAAATGTTTTTAAAGATGACGAAATTTAGGGTTATTAGGAATGGATAAATTTAGAATTAACGGAAGTTAAATTTAGTGTAATTAAAAATTGATATATCAAAGATTTCAAAAAAAAGAGAAATTTAGGATTAATAGAAGTTGAATTCAGTGTAATCAAAATTTGATATATCAAAGATTTCAAAAAAAAGAGAAATTTAGGATTAAAGAAAGTTAAATTTAGTGTAATCAAAATTTGATATATCAAAGACTTCAAAAAAAAGAGAAATTTAGGATTAACGAAAGTTAAATTTAGTGTAATTAAAAATTGATATATAAATTTTTACTAAAATGAAAAATTTTAGGATTAACAGAAGTTAAATTTGGTGTAATTAAAATTTGATATATCAAAGATTTCAAAAAATAACGAAATTTCAGAATTAATGAAAATTATATTTAGTGTAATTAAAATTTGATATATAAATCTTTACTAAAATGAAAAATTTCAGGATTATTATTGAAATTTGAAATATCAGAAATTTCTAAAAATGAGAAATTTTAAGATTAGTGGAAGTTGATACATTAAATGTATTCAAAAATGGAAAATTTAGGATTATTACTGAAAGTGGATATATCGACTGTTACTGAAAACTTTGGATTTTTAGAAATAAATAAATTTAAATGAAATATAATTTAATTAAAAATAAATATATCGAATTTTATCAGAAACGAAAAAATTGATTTTATTAAAAAAAATTTAAAATTTTTCTGATTTTATCGAAATTGAACAAATTTAAAATTTTTGGAAATAAATTTATCGAATTTTATTATTTTCGAACAAATGTGGTTTTATCGAAATTGAATAAATCCGACATCATTATGATTGAATAAATTTAACTTTATTAGGAGTAAATAATCAAAGATTACATGCGAGAAAATTGAATATCGAATTTAACGAATTTAGAATTATTGAAATCCAGTAAATTTAACTTTTTGGAGAGTAAATTTAAAATCACTAAAATTAATAAATCAAAATTTTAAAAGTTGATAAATTGAATCTTATCGAAATTTAATGAAAATTGATATATGAAATTTTATCAAAAAGTTATATTTTTATTATTTTTCGGAAATTGATATATCAACTTTTATCAAAATTATTAAATTTCTTGAAAATAAAAATTGATATATGGAATTTTATTAAAAAATTATATTTTTATTATTTTTCGGAAATTGATATATCAACTTTTATCAAAATTATTAAATTTCTTGAAAATAAAAATTGATATATGGAATTTTATCAGAAATTAATACATTAATTATTTTTCAGAAATTCATATATCAACTTTTATCAAAATTATTAAATTTCTTGAAAATAAAAATTCATATATCAAATTTTATCAGAAATTAATACATTCATTATTTTTCAGAAATCGATATATCAACTCTTATTAGGAATTATCAAATTGCCTACTATGGAAATTTCATATCAAATTTTTTAAATTCATCAAATTTTATTAAAATTGAATAAATTTAACATCATCGAAATTGAGCAAATTTGACATTATTGAAATGAATATATCTAAAATTATTCAAATTCCTAAATTTAGTATTAAAAAAATAAAAATATCCAAATTTTACTTTAAAAATAATTTTTTAAATTTCATTTTCATTAAAAATTTTAAACATTTTTAGAAAATTTAAAATTTCACAATATTTTACTTTTTTTTTTAAATTTTAAATATTTTTTAAAAAATTTGAAATTTCGTAATATTTTACTTTTTTTTAAATTTAAATATTTTTTAAAAAATTCGAAATTTCGTAATATTTTACTTTTTTAAATTTAAATATTTTTAGAAAAATTTAAAATTTCGTAATATTTTACTTTTTTTAATTTTAAATATTTCTAGAAAAATTTGAAATTTCGTAACATTTTACTTTTTTAATTTTAAAAATTTAAAATTTCGTAATATTTTATTTTTTTTTAATTTTTTAATATTTTTAAAAAAATTTAAAATTTCGTAATATTTTACTTTTTTTTAATTTTTAAAAAAACTTAAAATTTCGTAATATTTTACTTTTTTAAATTTAATTACTTAATTTCGGAAATAAATGAATTAAAAGTCCGACAAGCCGTCTACAAAAATAATCCTAAAACTGAAAACAATCCTTCATTTGGGCTTTGCATTTTATAAAAGGGATTTTAGTCAGAATAACTACCTTCAGCTGTCCCTGCCAAAATTGCACACTGGATTCATTAGCATAAAAATGCCATTTCTGAAACGATCAAAAATGTCATAGAACTTAAAAAACAAAGTGTTTTATTTTACAAAAATAAAAAAATGTTTTATAAAAATAAAAAACTATTTTATTTCACAAAAATAAAACTGTTTTTTATATAACAAGAAAATGAATGAAATGTAAGTGCTAGGATAGAAACAGGAAGAATATCATTAATCTTTACTCAACAAGAAGACAGACAATAATTATATCTTACTCATGTACTACAGTATTCTAAAGTCCCTGATATTCAGGCTATCTCTTCAGGTCCTCTCTTTCTAGTTTAGTTTCTGCCCTAACACTAATCTTTATTTTAACAATAAGGCATAGATAATAATTATACATCTCCTACACAAGGATAACTAAGAATCTCACTCACGCTGTACAGTATTCTACATTCCCTGATCTTCAGGTTATCTCTTCCTGGTTTCTGTCGCAAGATTAATCCTTACTCAACAATAAGACAGACAATAATCATATATCTCCTACACAAGACAATCAAGAATCTCACTCATTCTACAGTATTCTAAATTCCTTGATATTCAAGCTGTCTCTTCAGGTCTTCTCTTTCTAGTGTAGTTTCTGCCCCAAGATTAATCCTTACTTAACAATAAGACAGACAATAATTAGATATTTCACTTCTACAAGACTACTGAGAGTCTCATTCATGTGCTACAGTATCTCATGCTCCCTGATATTCAGGCTATCGCTTCGAGTGCTCTTTTTCCAGCATAGCTTCTGTCCCGACGATTAGGAATGGCCCCGGGCGTTTCAATAACTCACAAGACTCGGTAATAAGCTTTTTGTCTCAGAATACGAAATTAACTCTTGTCGTGGAACTTCTTGACAACAGTAATAAAGTAATTTTTTACTAATACGAATGAAATTTCCTCGGAAAAATAAACAAGAAAGTGAAATTAACTCTCACCACGAAAGTTTTCAAAGGTCTTAAAAAGAAAAAAAATGAAGTTAACTCTCACCGCGAAAATTTTTAAAAATGTTAAAAATAAAAAAATTAAAATTAACTCTCATCACGAAAGTTTTCAAAGGTCTTAAAAAGGAAAAAAATGAAGTTAACTCTCACCGCGAAAGTTTTCAAAAATCCTAAAAAGAAAAAAAATGAAGTTAACTCTCACCGCGAAAGTTCTTAAAAATGTTAAAAACGAAGTTAACTCTCACCGCGAAAGTTTTTAAAAATGTTAAAAAGAAAATTAACTCCCATTATGAAAATCCATAAAAAACTTAAAAATGAAAAAAGCAGACTTTCGCCGCGAAAATTTTTGAAGATCCTAAAAAAAGAAAAAATTCCGCTACGAAAGTTCTTGAAAATTGTAAAAAAGTTATTCACTTGTTGGTAACAGTGGAATTTCGTGCAAAGTAGTAATTTATGTGACGTCAAATCTCAAAACGAAAGTTCCTGACAACTTTAAAAAAATAAAATTAACTTTTTCTACAAAAATTTTCAAATATTTAAAAAAAATTAAAATAAATTCTTAACACGAAAATTTTTAAGGACTTTAAAAAAACTAAGCTCTTGCCACGAAAATTTCTGATAATTTTGAAAAAATTTAAAATAAATTCTTACTATGAAAACTTTTTAAAAAATAAAATAACTTTTACGACGAAAATTTTTAAAAAACAAAATAACTCTCACCACGAAAACTTTTAGCAAATTTTAAAAAACTAAGCTCTTGCCACGAAAATTTCTCATAATTTTAAAAAAATTAAAATAAATTCTTAATACGAAAATGTTTAATAAATTTAAAAAAAGGAAATTTAAAATAAACTCTTACCACGAAAACTTTTTAAAAAATAAAATAACTCTTACGACGAAAACCTCTAACAACTTTTTAAAAAAACTAAACTCTCGCCACGAAAACTTTTAGCGAATTTTAAAAAACTAAGATTCCGACACGAAAATTTCTGATAATTTAAAAAAAAATAAAATAACTCTTACGACGAAAACTTTTTAAAAAACAAAATAACTCTCGTCACGAAAACTTTAGTAAATTTTAAAAAACTAAGATTCCGACACGAAAATTTCTGATAATATAAAAAAAAATTAAAATCAACTTTTACGACGAAAATTTTTAAAAAATAAAATAACTCTTACGACGAAAACTTTTTAAAAAACAAAATAACTCTCGTCACGAAAATTCCCGATCGTAATAAGTGTGCTTTTTGCCAAGGTGCATTTTGTGAAAATAAATTTAAAAAATAAAGTCAGTTTTTGGCACGAACATTTTTTTGACGATAATCAATTTTCTTGTTTACCATTGAGAGTAGAATTTTGAACAAAAACAACCAAATGTACTTAATAAGTTAATAAACAAACTTTTCCAATTATACAGTAAGCTAGTTAAGATGATGTGAAAATTTCCCATGTAGTGGCATTTGTCAAATATGTTTGTAATTTTAAACATAAAAAATTTTATTAATAAAACACAAAAAATAAAATAAATTATAATTTTTAAAATAGTGATTGAAATTTGGAAATTGCCCGAGGCATTTTGGGTAATTTAAGATGTTTTATGATAAATATCCGTCTAGGAATGTGGAATTAACTCTCGTCGTGAAAATTACGAAATCATTTCATTAATAAAAATGAAATTTGAGAAAAAAAATTCCAAAAAAATTAAAATTTGATATATCAATTTTTTTTCGTTAAGTAAAAAATCAATTGTATTCATATAAAAATGTTATTTATATGTATTTTAAAAGTTGTTAAAGGTGGAAAATAAAATAAATTATAATTTTTAAAATAGTGACTGTAATTTGAAAATTGCCTGAGGCATTTTGGGTAATTTAAGATGTTTTATGGTAAATATCCGTCTAGGAATGTGGAATTAACTCTCGTCGCGAAAATTACGAAATCTTTCATTAATAAAAATGAAATTTGAGAAAAAAAATTCTAAAAAAATTAAAAGTTGATATATCAATTTTTTTTGTTAAGTAAAAAATCAATTGTATTCATATAAAAATGTGATTTTTACGTATTTTAAATGTTGTTAAAGATAAAAAGGAAAAAATACTATATTTTTTAGAATAATGACTAAACTTCAGAAATTGCCTGAGGCATTTTGGGTAATTAAAAGAATTCACAATAAGCTTGACCACGATTAATGACCGACTTTCCGTTTTCTCGAGGACCGACCAAGGCCGTTTTTGAATTTTTATGGATTTTCAAGAATCCA
The DNA here is from genome assembly GCA_009193035.1 of Halicephalobus mephisto. Classification (NCBI taxonomy): domain Eukaryota; kingdom Metazoa; phylum Nematoda; class Chromadorea; order Rhabditida; family Panagrolaimidae; genus Halicephalobus; species Halicephalobus mephisto. The sequence continues at coordinate 1,056,542 of SWDT01000010.1, read as the reverse complement.
TAAATCTCAAAAAAGACCGGATTTCGTGTCCAATAAAAAATTACAAAAAAAAAAATAAAAAATTTAAAAAATTACAAAAAAAAATAAAAAAATTTAAAAATTACAAAAAAAAAATAAAAAATTTACAAAAAAAATTTAAAAATTACAAAAAAAATAAAAAAATTTATTAAAAAAATTTAAAAATTACAAAAAAAAATTTAAAAATTTATTAAAAAAATTTAAAAATTACAAAAAAAATTTAAAAAATAAATTTAAAATTTTAATTTTGACTTCAATAACGAATTTTAAAAAAAACGAACGGCTCATTTCCTGGTCGCAAGTCATAAATTTTTTTTTCATTTTTCAGATCTTTAACTTGTTCGTTGATGAAATAAAAAAGTCACGAACAACTCATATCTTGACAACTTTCTCATTCACATCAGTACGTCGACTTTGGCCGAATATTTCATGAGCGAAAATGTCGATTTCGAAAAATTTTTGCATTTATTCAAGTTCAAAATTCGAAGATTAAATTTTCACAAAAAATTTTAAAATTATTTAAAAATGATCCTGGGAAGAATTTCTGAAAACATTAAAAACATTTTTGATTTTTATAAAAATAATCCCAACACGGATTTTTGGACTTTTATAAAAAATTCGAAGATTAAATTTTCACAAAAAATTTTTAAAATTATTTAAAATTATTTAAAAATGGTCCTGGGAAGAATTTCTAAAAACATTTTTGATTTTTATAAGAAATTCGAAAATTAAATTTCCATAAAATTTTTAAAATTATTTAAAAATGGTCCTGGGACGAATATCCTAGAAAATTTCAAAACTTCCGATTTCAGCTGAATGAGGAAATTTTTACTGGATTCTGGAAGCTTCTACAGTATTCTGAAAAGTTTCAAAAATTTGCATAAAATTTCCAATTCGATTTTGCAAGTTTCGATCTGATTTTCGAAGATTCTAGAGACTTCTATGAAGTCCAGAATTACTTCCGCTGGATTCTGAGAAACTAGAAATTTCAACAAAAATTTTAAATGCTTCAAAAATTTTAACAAAATTTTGGATGATTCTAAAAATTCCCACTGAATTTTAGAAGATTTTAGAAAATTTTGAAGAATTCTAAGAAATTTCAGAAGCCTCCATGAAATTCTGGAAGATCCTAAAATTTATAAAATTCTAAATTTTCGAAAATTTCATAATTCTTGATTATTCTAAAACTTTCTAGAAGATTCTAAAAAGTTCCTAAAAGATTCATAAAATTCTAAGTTTCAGAAAATTTAGTAAAATCCTAAAAAATCCTAGATTTTATAAAATTCTAAAATTTTCGAAAATTTCATAATTCTTGATTATTCTAAAACTTTCTAGAAGATTCTAAAAATTCTAAAAAGTTTCTAAAAGATTCATAAAATTCTAATTTCCAGAAACTACAATAAAATCCTAAAAAATTCTAGATTTTATAAAATTCTAAATTTTCTAAAATTTCATAATTCTTGATTATTCTAAAACTTTCTAGAAGATTCTAAAAATTCTAAAAAGTTTCTAAAAGATTCACAAAATTCTAATTTTCAGAAACTACAATAAAATCCTAAAAAATTCTAGATTTTATAAAATTCTAAATTTTCTAAAATTTCATAATTCTTAGTTATTATAAAACTTTCTAGAACTTTTTAGAAAATTCATAAAATTCTAAAGATTCTAAAAAGTTTCTAAAAGATTCATAAAATTCTAATTTTCAGAAAATTTAGTAAAATCCTAAAAAATTCTAGATTTTATAAAATTCTAATTTTTTAAACTCCCATAATTTAAATGATTATAGAACTTTGCGGAAATTTTTACTGGAATTTTAATTCCGAAAAATCGAAAACTTTGTTCATGATTCAGTCCCAAGTCGTCAAAGAACAAAAAACTTCGGTCACCAGACAGCCACATGATTGTTGATATAAAAATCAATGAAAATACTCAAATTTGATCATGTTTTGAAATTTATATTTTTTTATTTTACATAATTGAGCATTTTAAAAATTATAAATTTTATTTAAAAAACAATTTGCCAGTTTTGTGTTCCTTGAAATGTCCATCCGACTCGCACTGACTCGCACACTGCACTTCCACTGTGCTCTCGTCGCGACGAACTGCGTTTCACGTGGAATGTGTGTCCTCTTTTCCAGTTAGACCGTTTTCAAAAGCGGCTCGACTGGACACGCGCAGAGTAGTCTGGTGCTGTCATCGTTTCGCCTTGCATCTGAAAACCAACGCGGCGATCGTTTTTGCTTCCTTACCCGATTCAAACGTGGCGTCTTTCCTGAGATATCCGATTAGTTACATCCGTCCGACCCTCCTCGTGATCTTTTTGTAAAAAAGTACATAATTTTACATATAAAGAAATCCATATTTTCCGGGAATTATTCATATATGAAGACCAACGCGACGATCGTTCCGCTCTCTTACTGGACTCAAACGCGGCACTTTTTCAGGATATCGGATTAACCACATCCTTCTGATCCTCCTCGAGGTTTTCTTTGTGAGAAGTAAATGGTTTTATATATGAAAATCCATTTTTTCGAAATCTCCATATATGAAGACCAACGTGGCGGTCGTTCCGCTCCCTTATCCGATTCGAACGTGATGTTTTTTAGAATGTCTGATTAACCACATCCAACCCTTCCTCGAGATTGTTTTACTTTTACAAAATCACGTACCTTATAAATAGTAAAGCTATATTTTTCGAAAATGAGCGATATCTGAAAACCGACGCGCGATTGTCTTTTTTACCCGATTTACACGCGGTGTCTTTTTCAGAATATCTGGTAATTGCGTTTTTCTAACCCTCTGTGGTTTTTCTGTAAAAAATATACATTTAATTCGTGTTTCTCGGGAATTATTCATATATAAAAACAGCGCGACGATCGTCTGGTTTTCTTATTCGGTTCAGACGTGGCATTTTTGGGATATCTGATTAACCACATCCTTGTGAAGTTTTTATTGATTTTTTGGCTTTTATAAAAATATTTATATGTGAAACCCAAGTTTTTAAAATTGTTCACAAACTCGCGATTGCCGTGTTTTCTTGCTCATGATTAATCATTTTAAAATTTCCACTTTCGAAGCTTAAATATGATTATTTTAATCGATTTTTTCAGAGGACGGTTGTCAGCGGGTGATTTTACTTTTCAACCACAAATCAACGCGTTTTCACCTGCAACAATGGCGACAATGAATCCAGAATAGTAAGTTGACGAAATTTCAACTTTTCGTATGTAAATTGTTTTTCAGTGATTACCTGTTCAAGTTGCTCCTTATTGGTGACTCGGGTGTCGGCAAATCATGCCTATTGTTGAGATTCGCAGATGACACTTACACGGAATCCTACATTTCCACTATTGGTGTCGATTTCGTTAGTCTGACGTGTCTTTTTTAAGTATTGATTGTTTTGTTTTTTCAGAAAATCCGCACAATTGAACTAGAAGGAAAGACGATCAAGCTCCAAATTGTGAGTCATCACTTTGTAGTTTGTGTACCTAATCGATAATTGACGTTTTTTAGTGGGATACTGCTGGTCAGGAACGTTTCCGTACAATCACTTCGTCGTACTATCGTGGAGCCCATGGAATCATTGTTGTGTACGATATTACAGATCAGGATACTTTCAACAATGTGAAACAATGGCTACAAGAGATTGATCGATATGCCTGTGAAAATGTGAACAAACTTCTTGTTGGAAACAAGTGTGATATGACAAGCAAACGTGCTGTTGAAACTAATGTTGCCAAGGTTTTTTAGAAATTGGAAATTAATTATTAATTTTTGATTATTTTAGGATTATGCTGATCAACTTGGTATTCCATTCCTTGAAACATCAGCCAAGTCATCTACTAATGTTGAACAAGCTTTCATTACGATGGCAACTGAGATTAAGAACCGTATGGGTCCTCTTCAACAATCTGGTGCCAATCCAAGCTCTGTACGCATTGGTCCTTCTCAACCTGTAGAAGACAGAAAGAGTGGTGGTTGTTGCTAAATCCAACTCAGATTTGTTCTTCTTTAACGCGAGTCTTTTGACGATAACACTTGTTTTTTCCAATGACCGGAATATGTCCGCTTAATTTATCAGAACTCGTCTGCTTGCTCTTCTATTTCTTTGCCATTTGGAAGTGAATAGAAACTATTGTAAATACCAATCTAACTTGAGCTTTTTCGTGGTAAGGTTGTTACTGTTCACTTTTCAAATGACAAAGAAAATGTTTCTTTTTTACTGTCTAACTAAGTCCTACCTGTGTATGGCTATTTCTGCAAAAAAAATAATGTTAATTATTGGATTTGTATTTTAAAGGATGAATTGTGGATTTGAGATTTTTTCTCCCCGATTTATTCGGAGAAAATTTTTGTTTTTATCGAAGAATAGAAAATCTGGAACGTTTTGATGAGAAATGATTTTGACGGGAGGATCAGTTTGGAGAATTTGCCCTCCAGCAGTTTCTATAGAAAAGATAGAATTTATCGGAATTTGGATCATTTTAAAATTATTGAAAAAAGATGTTAAAACGATTTTTAATCTTTTTAGGATTAATTAAATTGTTGAATTGTTGTAGTGATTTTGTATTTATAATTGATACAGAAGTTGATGACAGTCCATTAGGAAGAAGTCTTCAAGTATGTTTTTTTTTAAATTTTTTTGAAAGTTTTAATTTTAAAGGTAATTTTGAAAAGTGGAGGTTTTGTAATGGGATTATTGTATTTGGTGGTTTATTGGAAATGAGGATATTTGGATTTAGAAGTGGGATATGTTAATGGAAATAAATTAGGCTTGCTGGACTGGATGAGGTGTGTTCGTAGGCTTAGGCTCATGATTTTAGCCTAAGTATATTAGGCTTAGGCTTATGACTTAAGCCTATGGGTGGTAGGTTCGGTTAAAGATTCAGTTTATCTCCATATCCTACACTTATGGATGTTAAGTTAGATCTTAAATTTAGTTCTGTAATTTAAGTTTAAGGATGTTAGGTTGACGTCCTTAGGCTTAGTTTTACGACTTTAACATGAGGCTATGGGTGGTAGGTTTAGCTAAAGATTCAGTTTATCTTTATACTCTAAATTTACGGATGCTAAGTTAGACTGCAGAGCTAAATTTAAAATTGAACCTATTTAAGAACGTTAAGTTAAAGTCGTAAAACTAAGCCGAAGGACATCAACTTAAGCCTATGGGTGTTAGGTTCGGTTTATCTTTATACCCTAAATTTACCAATACTAAGTTAGACTGCAGAGCTAAATTTAAAATTGAACCTATTTAAGAACGTTAGATTGACGTCCTTAGGCTTAGTTTTACGACTTTAACCTAAGCCTATGGGTGTTAGGTTCGGTTTATCATTAGATATCGTTGTATCCTAAGCCTATGGACATCAGATCAAGTTCGATTTTAAATTTATCTCTGTACTCTAGGCCTATGGATGCCGGGTTAATCTCAACTATAGGCTTATCCCTGTAGCCTAAGCCTAAAAACGTTAATTTCAGTTTATATCCGATATCCATTCGTCGCTAGAAGAATTGACATTTCATGACTAGGATAAAGCAGAAAAAATTAAAAAATTATAAATTTTCGAACTTTTTTGAAATCAAATTCAAAAAGATTTTTCGATTTTAAAAAAATCCCCTAATTTCGCTGCTCGAGTAGCATTTGAATCCGAATCAGTTCAAAACTGACAGATTTAAACGAAAAAAGTTTAAAAATAAAAAATAAAATTTAAAAAAGTTCAGTTTTTTTATAAATAAGAATTTTAGGTTTTTTTATTCTAAATTTTTTTTATTTTAAAAATGATTTTTAAAAATAGTTCGATTTTTTAAAATTTACTTTTTTATTTTAAAAATAATTCAACTTTTTTAAATTTACTTTTTTTATTTTAAAAATAGCTCGATTTTTTAAAATTTACTTTTTTATTTTAAAAATAGCTCGATTTTTTAAAATTTACTTTTTTATTTTAAAAATAGTTCGATTTTTTTAGATTTATTTTAAAAATGATTTTTAAAAATAATTCAACTTTTTTAAATTTACTTTTTTTATTTTAAAAATAGTTCGATTTTTTTAGATTTACTTTGAACTATTTTTAAAAATGATTTTTAATTTTTTTTAATTTAGAGAAGGAGAGAATTAGCTCTGAAAACCGCTCAACAACTCGACCTGTCAAGTGGACTTCACAGAGCCGCTTTGATTTTGTACGGTAAAAGGACCCTTGACGAATTACTAGTTTCATCGTTTGAAGACAATCAAGAAACAGATTCTTTCGTGAATATTTTAAAAAAAGAATTTGATTCTTTATTAGTTAAAAATGAAACGAGAAAACTTTTGCCTTCTGTAGGAACGGCCGAAGCCGTGGATGTTCTTCTAAAAAAAGTCCTCAGAAAAAAACGAATGGGATCTTCTGTGGTCGTCCTCGTTTTCACCGACGGCAGAGTCAGACCTGGCGAATCTGATAAATTGCAAAAAGTAACTTCACAATTGTCCAAAAAATATTACATCCACACGTTCGTCGTGAATCCTGAAAGTTCCATCAGCATCGAAAGGTTTGTTCAAGTTTCGTGTTTATGTTTTCATATACAGTGAAACCTCGCTAAAAACAACCCGAAGGGACGGCAGAAAAGTTGTTTTTACAGAAGAGTTGCCTTTATCGAGGGGTTTACTAGGGGAACATCCACAGTAGGGGTCGGAACCGAGTTGTCTTTAAAGAGGATTTGCTCTTATCGAGGGTGTTTTTAGCGAGGTTTCACTGTATAATTTTAATTAAAAACTGAAAAAAATTATTTTACATTTTTTATCAAAATTCACTAATTAGCCAGATTTACCATTTCATTTCGGGGGAAATTGCCAGTCAATCGTTGTGAGAGAGAGTTCACTTTTGTGATTTTAATTAAGAATTGAAAAAAATTATTTCACATTTATTGACAAAGATCCACTGATTAGCCAGATTTACCATTTCATTTCGGGGGAAATTGCCAGTCAATCATTGTGAGAGAGAGTTCACTTTTGTGATTTTAATTAAAAACTGAAAAAAATTATTTTACATTTTTTTATCAAAATTCACTGATTAGCCAGATTTACCATTTCACTTCGGGGAAAATTGCCAGTCAATCGTTGTGAGAAAAAGTTTCGTATTTTTATAAGAATAAAATTCTCAATTTAAGAAATTTTTATTTTTTGAATTTTTTTAAAAATAAAATAATTTAAAAAAGTAAAATTTATAATTTTTAAATTTAAATTAAAAAAAAATAAAATTTATAATTTTAAAAATATTTCAGAAATGCAACATTGGAACTTTTAACAAACGGAGAAAAAAAATCAATAATAACTTCCAAAAACCGTCAAACAAGTGCCGAACAAAAACTAAACAAAATCCTCCATCCCTTCATATCCTGCAAAAAATCCACAAAATCCCGAATTTTACGACGAAAACAAAATTCTCTCCCCAAATCTACAGTATCCCCATCGAAATTTCCCTATTCTACAGTAAACCAAAATTCTCTCTTCAAACCTACAGTATCCCCATCAAAACTTCCCTATTCTACAGTAAAACAAAATTCTCTTCCCAAACCTACAGTATCCCCATCGAAACTTCCCTATTCTACAGTAAACCAAAATTCTCCCCCTAAACCTACAGTATCCCCATCAAAACTTCCCTATTCTACAGTAAAACAAAATTCTCTTCCTAAACCTACAGTATCCCCATCGAAATTTCCCTATTCTACAGTAAACCAAACTTGTCTCCAAGACATAATATTCCTCGTAGATAACAGTGACGGTACTGTAGAAAAAAACCAAAAATATTTATTTTTAATTTCAAACATAATCAAAAATCTTCAATTAAGTCCTTTATCCTCCCAAATCGCTTTCATAAAATATTCCGGACCAAAACGTACAACTACAGTATTCCATTTAAAAAAACATTCAAATTCAACTTCAGCAATATCCGAAATTTCAAATTCATTTTTTCTCGGTGGGACCACAAGAACCGGAGAAGCCATGTTAGAAGCTTCAAAAGAATATAATAAAAAATACGGTAGTCGTAAAAATGCTAAAAAAATAATGATAATATTTACTGATGGATATAGTCAAGATAATCCAACTAATATTTCAATTCAACTTCGTAATCAAAAAATTCAAATTTATGTTGTTGCTGTCAATGATCCATTACTTCCTCCTAATTTAGATCAATTAAAATCAATTGCTACTGATCCAAAATTCGTTATTCTCGAAAAAGATTTTCCAAAATTAAAACAACAACTTACTCAACCACATTGCTAAATTTTAAATTTTTTATTTTTTTATAAAACAAATTTTTAAAAATTATCAATATTAATAAAATTTTTTCCAACAATAAAATCTCAATGAAGGGTTCTTATCGAATCGACCAAATGAAATAAGATTCCCGCAAAAACTTGAGGAGCCCTGTCATTTGTACAATAAATTCTGGAAAATTCTATATACATTCACCAGATAAAAATAAATGAGAATGGCACAAGACCCGATTGGACACCAGGAAAAAGAGGTACACAAAAAGGCTAATTAATAATAGTCGCTGAGTGAAGATTATTGTGAAGTTGTTGAAGAGCTGCTGTTGTTGCTACAGATGTCGATAAATTATGTTGAGGATTAGGCAAAGAAGCAAGAGTTTGCATTGCAGATAACATATCTGGTGTAAACATTCCCATTGCAGGATTCAATGGACTACCACCAAGACCAATAGGTGATGCAAAATGTGTCATTCTACTTAAATGTTGTCCCAAATTTAATGGTGAAGCACCTGTTGGATTCGTTGTTGATTGATTTTGTCCACTTCTAACTGCATTTAATTGTTGTTGTAATCCAATTGCATCCATATGCCCTTGATTTCCAAGAATACCATTTTGATGTTGTCGTTGTTGAAGTATAGCCAAATTTCTCGCATGATCCTGTTGATTTTGATTTTTTGGACTTGGTTGATTACCTTGAAGTTGAGCTTGTGCTTCTGCTTCTGCTCTTGCTTTCATTGCATGGGACTTCATATGAGCATTTAAAGATTTTACTTTCTCAAATCTTTTATCACATAATCTACAATGGAAATAACCATCTGCAGAAGGTTGAGCTCCTTTCTTTGACGCTGTTACTCGATGAATCTGAAAAATCATTCATTATTATCAAAACAAAAACCCAAAAACTCACATTTGCAATCTTTTGATTCAATATATCAGGACCAAATGGTGTATTTGCAAATATATCATTACCACCAACAGAAGGAGGTTGAGAATAACTTTGATTACCACTTGATGGACCAGTTGGTGAAGAAGATGGAAAAACTCCATTTTCACCATGTAACCAAGGATATAACGTTGGACCAGAAGTTGTAGGATTAACATTCGGTATATCCGTCGATTTATTAATATCAGAATCCGAAAATCTAACCATAGACGGTTTTCTTTCAACAATAGATGGACTACTAAGTCTTGCAATCTTAGCTGGTTTACATTCATCCGGACTTTGATTATTACCACCATAACCAGGAGTTCCCATATCTGATTCCGATTCTGATCCTATTTCTTCATCTGAACTTTCTTCAAGTTGTTTTTCATCAATATTCGTTTTATTCGAAATAAGTGGATAATCAAGTTGTTGTTCCAATAATTGTCTCTTTCTTCTTAAATTTCTCAATTTTCTATAATCATCTGGGCATGCTTTTTTCCACATATAATAAAACGAAACACATTCCTTCACTGTTCTATTTCCCAACTAAAAAACTCCTTATTAACTAAAATTTCCTTCAAACCAAACCTCATTAGCAACTTGATGAAAATCTTTTTCACTTTTATATATAGCATCTTGAAAAGCTGCAATCTCCTCTGGAGTCCAATTATCAACGTCATTATAAAGATTATTATAAATAATCGGATACTGTTCCCAATCCAATGTATCACATCTCAATAAATCCATCACAGCAGCTTGAATATTTCCTTTATTCTCCATCAATATATGTAATGCCAATTCTTTATTTCTTCCAACTTTAGGAAATGCTGCACTACATGCAAGAGCTTCATATGCCGCAACTAAAAAGATAAACCAATTATAACTAATATTTACACAACTCTTTGTTACGTCAAAAATCTTGAGTATGAGCAAAAAGTTACTTTTTTCTCGCTTTCCATAAGACAATTTCGTTATACAAAAAAAACTCAAAAAGTAGTCTATTCTCAAAGGTCAAGTTTACCTAAAATCTACTTACCCGTTTGATCATCCAAATGATCTATAATATTACAATCAAAAACAATTTCATCTCTATCAACAATAGCTTCTCTTTCATGTGGCATAATTTCTCTATCAGACCATTTTTTAACTCTTGCTTGAAACGCTTTTCCAAGATTAATATGCGGTGTAGCATCTGATTCACATGGTGTATAATCATAATAAGCTTCAGATAATGTTGAAATCTTCCTTGCTACCATCGGTTCATCCATAGATACAGTAGACATTTTCCTTATAACATCATCTGATGTTGATGCACGAGTTGAACATTTTCTAGGTTGAATATATCGACTATTAGACATTGTATCTATCGATTTTCCAGACATGGATGATTCTGCTGATTCTTTTCTCAAAGCTTCAAGTTCAGCCGCAAATCCAGTCTAAAAAACAAATAATTTCATAAAAACCCAAAAAACCACAACAAATTCATACAATTTCAGTATACGTGCAAATTTTAGTTTTTTTCGGGGGAAATTTGCAATTTTTACGCTATCTCGCAATCAATTCTCCAAGTATATTCTCCTAGATAAATCTAGGAACTTCGAAATCGAGGTCACATGGAGTATAAAATTCCCAATCAACTTCCGCGCGTTAATGGTCACAAATCAAAGCATGGTTAAATATTCAAAACATTCAAACTAATCCTTTAAAAGGACGTTACTTCCGTGATATCAAAAATTTCATAACCTAAATCATTAATATTCCATTCCAACAAAAATACGTCAGAAACCGAACAACTTGTTCTTTTTAAAACCAAAAAAATTCCTATGTCTAACCAGTTCAATTTCTATCGTTATCAAACTATTAACTCTAGTCAAAACACGTGATTCACAATAAAAGTTTTCAAACAAATGATAATTACTTACCGAACTTGTTTCTTGTCCACATAAAAATAATCCAATTTTTCTTTGTGGTCTATTAGCTCTATTATCAATAGGTGGCCTTATTGGAATAACTGGAACATTTGACCTTTGAGGTTCTGGTGGCGGTGGTGGTGGATATGATCCATCATCTTGATCACATGGGCTTGGCCCTTGATCCATATCATCTAATATACCTGAATCTTGAGGTGGCATAGTTGATGAAGAAGTTGGAATATCTTCTTCCATAATCACATCTGCAGCCATATCAAAAACAGATTTCTTTCGAAATTCCGCTAAAAAACATACAAATTAACAAAAATTACTTTAAAAAACTAAATATTTGAAAAATCACGTTTTACTTCTCGTAAAAAACGACAAGCTATTTAACTAGTTCAGCTTTACGGGGACTTATTTTTGGTCAAATACAAAACGTCACTAGGAAAATCAAAATTTTTTTATGCAATCTGTCCACCCACTTCGCTAAAAATCAAACTAGAATAGCTAGAATTTTTGTGCAGCGATCCGTCAATATAATAGTCAGGACGCAATAAATCCAAATCAACGAAAATGGAAGAAAGGCATGACAAACCTCGTGGTCTTCGTCTGTTTTAGTACATTTTTTTCTACAAAAAATCACGCATTTTTCTTGCAAAAATAAATCAATTAATTTAAAAAACTTTCATCACTATTATTCAAAATACCAAATTTTTAATGACTTCAGACATTTAAAAATAATCAATAAAAAATTCATAAACGTTTAATCCTTAATCGCGTTTTTAGTTTATAGAATCCTTTTTAAAGTTTTAATCTTTTACACAATTATATTTTCCTGCAAAAAAATCAAAAAATGGTCTTGTTCCTATAATTGCAAAAATCTGCAAACCTTGCATTTTTCCTCGAGACAATTGAAACAAACAACACCCAATTTCATCTACCACAGCTCATAATTGACTAATAATCACAATAAAAATATTCTCTAACATATCCATTAAAAATAAAAATTGATAAATACACTTTTTAAAAGCAAAAACAAAATCAAACCAGACAGTTGTCTAAGTCTGCAAAAAAAACGGAAGAAAACGTGCACATAAAAATAACGAAATACTGCAAGGATAGGATGAAAAATGAAGTTTTCTTTCTTATGCAAAAAGGCCAACAGTCAAAATAATAAAAATTTTTTAAAAAATTAACGAACCAATTCAAGTTTTGTCAAAAAAAGAAGAAAAATACCCTGCAGCACAACACGTGACTAAATGAGACACTATCGTTTTCTTCCTGTCAAAAAAACTCCAATATTTGATTAATATCCCCAGACATATTTTTGCAAAAACAAAAAATAATTAAAAATAAAACCTAAAAGTACATATTAAAAACTTCCCAAACAACTTTAATTTTTATTACATAAAAGAAATAAAAATTTTTCCTTTTTCAAAAAAACGAGAAACGTATTTTATGCAACCATAAAAAGCCTTAGAGCAAAAACTGCTTCAAAAAAGTAACGGACTGCTCTGAAAATTGGCTCATGCCCGCAAGTCTTGTCTACTCTAGGGCTCACTCTGCAATTTTTATTCAGCAGACTTCGTTTTTCCTTAAAAATGTCATTACAGAATCTAAAATTGGGTGCAAAGACAACGGCAATCAATAAAAATTCTAAACACGGAAGTTTCGAAAATACTAAAAAATAGATAAAATCCTAACAACTGCTCAACGAATAAAATCCAACTTTTTCAAACTTCCATTCGACAAATGGTCAGTGGCAAAACGTGACTAATTCAATCACATTACTAACGTTCTTTTGCACAAATGAAAAGAAAGACAGGTACTAGAAAAAAGTCAATAACTCAAGGAAGGAAAAAATCGTTCCCCCATGCCTTTTGGACTTTTATTGAATCAAACAAGGAAAGGCAAAAGAATTGGCGTCTTCTGTTACGGCCAAAAAGAGTAGAACAAACATTCTTCCCCCGATTTGTTGCAAGAACGTAGGTCAACCTGACAAACAGTGCAGCTGCTGTTTGTGTACTTCTTTCCTCGGTCAACCATAGAGTTCTTACCTGTTGAATATTACCAAACATTTCTTTTTTCCTTCCTACTATTACAAAATCTTTAACCTAGAAAGTTCCAAAAATGGTTTTCCTCGTAAGTGCAATCGTAACCAAAAACTTGGGTAAAGAAGAGAAAACTGACAAATCATACACATGCACGAAAAAATCTACAAAGATGAAAGAGATTGCGCAGTCGCGTTTCTCAATTGGTCTCTCAATCCAAATTTCAATCTGTAACGCAATTCCGACTTAAGGATAAAAGTCTAGTTGAACTATTGTAATATTATAAAAGGATAAAAACCAAGTAACAAATGGCTCTTTCAATGACAACATTTTGCAAGTTCAATCTGCAAAAGTTCCTTCCTCCATATTGAAAAGCCAACTAACAAATGCAAGTCCAACGACCAAAATTGTCAAAACATACCATTCTATCAGAACTAAAAATAGAATCCATGAAAGCATACCATTATAAAAATCAAAAATGAATGTTGCGACAAAATGGTCTCAAGACAAAATTTCAGAACCTTTCAGAAACTTGCAAAACTCGTGATTTCAATTTTTGATTCTAGAAAATTGCTGTTTCAAAAATCAGAAATACTTTTAAGATTGTTTCACAACAAATTTCCACAATTTTCATAAAACTTCCCGAAATTCCAAGCATTAATATTAAATCTTCAATTAGTTTCTGAAAGATTCTAAACTTAAAAGCTTTTATAAAATTCTCAAAAACCACTAAATATTGAAATTTCCTCAAAATCTTAAAAGCTTTTCTACAAAATCCTTGTAAACAAAATTTAACTAGTCTGAAGTCATCAAGCTTTTAAAAAATTCCGTAATTCATAGGAAAACATCGATATCTCCTACATACATCGTTTTAAAATTTACGATAATAAAAAATAAACACGCTCTTGAAAAATTCTTTTCTGCAAAAAAAATAATTTCCAATCCTAAAGCAACTAAAGCAAGCCCAACATCAAGTTGCAGTCAGCTCTTAATGAATCATTCTTTTTTAAAATAAATAAGTAACAAAATAAAATAAAACTCACATGATTTTCTGCCCAGTTTACAAAACAGTCCAACACCATTTCTCATAGGTGACAATATTGGTGGGGGCGTATAACGCGTCAAACTTAACATTGGATTAGCAACTCCTGTAATTTTAGGAATACGAAGTTGACTTGAAAATTGCCTTAGGGAAGCTTTTCTTTTAGCATATTCAGCAGCTTGACTTTGACTTCTCTGCTTAGGTTGAGAATCAAATTCCGATCCATATGTCGAGTTCCTAAAAAATTTCATAATTATTTTCTTTTAAAAACAACTTACATTCTAATATTTGGAGCTAATGACATTTTCCTCCATGCCATTGTTTGATCTCTTTGATTAATATCATCATATCCACAACCAGCTGTAGAAATAGTTCTTTGAGGATTTCCTTGATTTCCATAACCATTAATATTTTGATGCATAAAGTGCACTTCTTGATGATTATCTTGAATACCATTATGAGAACTAATTTTTCTCATTATTGGTGATGTTTCTTGTTGTTGAGATTCTTGAGAATTTAATCCTTGATTATATCCATTATAACCATAACCAGATTGAATTTGTGATTGCTGATGTCCAGATATCATTTGATTCCCTTGTGAATCAATAAAATTATTTTGACCCGTCATTTGATGATCCATATGCCGCATCTGCATTTGATTCACATGAACTTGTGATGAACAACTAAAAATTAAACAGTTAATTTTAAATTTTTAAACAAAAATAAAAAACAAAATACACAAAAAAATTTTTTCAATCGATTGCCACATTCCAAAATCAACCGGTTCTCAGGCCGTTTTTTTCCAAGCTCTCGAACTGATTATTCCATAGAACGACAAACAACTCTATTTTTTTCCAAAAAAATAATGTATCAACAAAAAATTTTTTCAATAAAAAAAAACTTACTGAAATCCTTGTGATGATCCACCATAACTGACTGTTCTTCTTGGTTGATTATAATCAATATCCATATCTACTTGTTGATAATAACATTGAGTACCTTGATTCGTAGAACAATCAACTTTAATCGGTGCAAATCCATTAGAATGAAAATTCTGAGGTGTCATTTGCGAATATTGTTGAGGATGTCCTTGAGGAATATTATTATAATTCATTTTTTCCAAATATATATCATCAATTACACGATCATTGATGTCTTCATTACAAAATCTCGACAATCAAATATAATGCCACCTGAAAAAAAATTTTTGTTTACGACAAAAAAAATTTAAACTAATAAAACACGTGAACAAGAAAATTCTTCCAAATTTATATCAAAAAAGATCAATAGACCAGTTTTAATAGATGAAAAATATACGACCATTATTGATTGATCCAGAAGCACTGCAAAAGAGTCTCGATTTGTCGCAGCGAGCTATAGGAAGACCCCTGTATATTTGAAACATAACAAAAGTCAACAAATGGTCCATCGCTCAAGAGCAGCTTTTCCAATAAAAATATTGCTCCACATACACTTAAAACCCAGAAAATAAAAATTCTACATCAATAATTTTTTTAAAATATACAAAATAACACTAAAAACAAGATTAATTCCAACTCACAAAAATCGGTAACTACAATTAGTCCACTTTTAGGTCGCGTGTTTTCGCGCATAATAATCCTTCTCCTCAAAACAGAAGCGATATATCGATTCACGCAAGATTCTTAATGTTTACAAGACCGCGAAACGGCCAAGTCCGATTTACCGACCTAAAAAAGGTCAAATCCCATGCCTATACGCAATTCACTTTTCTAAATCAATCGTCATTGACATAACTCAAAATTTCTAAGTAGTTATTCAAAAGAAAAATACATGGATAATTAAGTATGCAATACAAGGACAAAATTCTACGTGTTCTCGAGTCTAGGACTACAGAGTTGAGACGCGAAAATGAAAGCTATTTTACCCCCAACGTTGCCAAGGGCGTTTTGAGATTCGAAAAGTTTCAAAGTTCAATTTCCTTCCTTTTTTAAAATACTTTCTTTTCAAGAATGGGAAATTATCCAAAACCATATTTTCCTTTCAAAACATAAAACTTTAAATTTTTCTCGGAAAAAACACTTTTAAAACCCTCTGTTCCAAAACTAAAAGATTATTCAAAACAATATCATTTCAAAACAAAATTCCCCCAATTTTCTTCACAAATTCAAAAATTCTACTTTTTTCAAGATCAAAAATCATTCAAAACCATATTTCTTAAAACACAACAATCTTCAAAAAATGTATTTTAAAACATTTTCAGTAAAGTACAATAAAATTATTCAAAAATCGTACTTTTCTTTAAAATTGTACTTTTTTCAAAATACTCAAATGCACTATTGAATTTAGTAAAAGGTGGAAAAAGCAAACTTACAAGAGGAAACGCTCGACCTTCTTACAAGCTTATCCTCTTGCACACATTTCCCTACTTCAAAGAATCTTCAAGTAACTTTGAAACTCGAGATCATTGATTCCAAAAAAAATCAATATTTCAACTGTTATAATTTGTTTCAACAAGCAGCTGACAAAATCAGGTTTTCACACAAAACAGCACTCACAGAACAAAAGATTTTTTCTCCAGATATTCGTTCCAGAAAAAAAAGGATAAAATTTAATTTCGCACGTAAATTATTTGCGCAAAATTAGATAAAAAACAAATAAGGAAATAAAATGACGAAAAAAGAAGCCTTTAGAAGCTTTGAACTTGGTTCGAACTGACGAGAAGCCTAGGACACTCGTGGTAGAGATGTTTGCTGGAGGCAATGGAAAACCCACTCACGCAAAAGTGCTTGGACGAGAAAACATGACGGGCCCGTTTTCCCCTTCTTTAAACTGATAAAAGTAGCTTAGTTTCTTCTTCAAAAAGTTTTCATCACACTATAAATATTTTAACAAAATTAAAACAAAGTTTCCATGAACTTTCAAAAATAACATTATTTCGGAAAATTACAAATTAAAACAGTCGAAAATGGTCTCAATATCAGTTTTAAAATTTCTTAAAACCAGAATAATACAAATCAAAAAGTTACATTACTACAAAATGGTCTTGAATTTTCAAAACTTCTTGGAAACTTTGAAAACAATCCCAGTATAAAAGTAACAATTAAAGTTGTCACGGAATGCTCTTGACACGAATCCTTAGAATTTTCCAGAATTAGCAAAAAAACTAAAAATTAACTTTAGAATAGTTTTAATACAAATTTTCTAAAAGCAAAAATTCTGAAATCGTGTGAAATAGAAAATTGTATGATTCTTAGAAGCCTCCAAAAAATTCAACTTTAGCAAATTGCCGAAAATTTCTTTTCAAATAAAAGTCTTTTGAGATTTTTAAGTACCTTAAAGGTATAGAACAAAGGTCAAATTGAAACTTTCCGGTTATACTTGAATCGACTTTTTCAAAAAACTAACAAGTATTAACTTGAATGTCGTCAGAAGGGGAAGAAAAATATTTACATGGAACTTCAAGAAAAGGATGAGTCCATGACAGGCCAAACAAAGCTAGTAACAAATTTCCTGCCTTTGGCATTCCCTCCGGTGTCAAATTCACGCAAAAGAGATTCAATTTCAATCAATCTTCATTTTGCTGTAATTTTAGAAACTAAAAATACACTTTTTCAAGTTTTCTGAATTCATAGAAGCATACTAAAACGAATTTGGCATCGGAAAAAATCACGCGAGCATGTTTGGGGTCATTCAGGCTTTCGCGGTAGAATAAAAAATGAAGCAGAAACAAAATCAAAGGAAGAATAAAATTGCGAAGACTGATCTGATTAGTGAAGGGGAGAGAAACTACGCGCTCCGTTTTCCAGGCAAATTTGTCTCTAAGCCTTGTTCCACACTCTCTCTTCTTCAATTTTGGCAAATTTGGGGGTCAATCAGGCATTTACGAAAAGACAAAAACAAAAGTAAAAAACAAAAAGTGATCTTATTAGTGAAAAAGAAATCACGCGTTTTTTGAATAAGATTGTTTCTAAATTACTTTTTAAAACCACATTTCTCCAGTTTCAACGAAATTGGAAGTCAATCAGGATTTAACAATATGATAAAAGTGGAAAATAATATATGAAAAACACGTAAAAAATAACTTTTAGTGAAAAGGAAGTTTTTGGGTAAAATCGTTTTTAAATTACTTTTTAAAACCACATTTCTCTAATTTTGGCAAATACAGGGAACGATCAGGCTGTCAATAGAAGATGAAATATAGGGAAATAAACAAAAATATAAAAGATCTAATTATCGAAGATAAAGGACGCGTTCAATTTTGGACAAATTTGTCCTTAAATTTTGTTTCATATTCTCTACTTCAATCTCGTCAAATTGGGGTTCATTCAGGTCTTCGCGCTAAAATGAAAAAAAAATAAAACAAAATTAAAAAATAAAACAAAATTAAAAAAAAGAAAGCAAAAAACTAAAAAATGACCGGATTAATGAAGAGAGAAACCACACATTGTATTTTTAGGCAAAGAGAAGTTTAATAAAATTTTCGCGGTAAGACAAAAAAATAATCCAAGAAAAATGAAAAAAACTGGTCAGATTAATACAAAGCGACAAACTACGCGCTCCGGCTACTGAGGTAAATTTGTCTTTAAACCTTTTTCTATCGAGAGCAATTATGGCAAATTTGGCCTTATTCAGGCTTTCGTTGTGAGACAGAAAACAAAAACAAATTTATTATTAATAAATTTCACGTTTCATTTTTCAGGGAAGTTGCATTTTAAAAATTATTTTTTATTTTTTAAATTTAGTTTAGGGAAAATTGAAGTTGTTCAGACTTTCGTGGTAGGATAAAAGTGAATTTAAATTTTAATTTTTTTGTAAAAATTTTTAAAAAATATTATTTTTTATTTTTTTTCTACTTCAATTTTTCCCAAAAAAGGAAATAAAACAGTTCCTGAGGTCATGCTCAAGGACTAGTAAACTCGGAACAAAACGGAATATCTGGCCAAGTGGCAACATCGAACAATTTTGTCTTTCGAAATTCAAAAAACTCAGCAGTTGCTCCCGTAGGACGAACAGAACTGAAGCCCGACGCTCAGCAGTTGTCACCAAAGAGGACGGGGAAGCTTTAAAAGTAACACGTTGCCATACTGAACAGCTTCCAATGATGTTAAAGATTAAACACAAACGTCAATCAACGGATATAGAAAATCCTAGGACATAGTTCACATTCAAAGCCAAGGGAGTTTCGAAAATAATATTTCTAAAACGGTCCTGAGCGGAAATTAATAACTTAAAATCGTACATATCAATCAAGTAGGATTTTCGGAAAAATAAATCCAACAAGATATATGAAATCCGAAAAATATATTTTCCATTCAAAACCAAAGAAAAAGTTTAAAAAAGATATTTTTAAAAATATCCCAAATGGAAATTCATAATCTTAAATTTTATATATAAATTAAATAAACTCTAGTTTTAAATATAAATCCAACTGGATATATGAAATCCCAAAAATTATTTTCCACACGAGACCAGGAAATTTAAAAAAGATGTTTCCAAAATATTCTAAATGGAAATTAATAATCTAAAATTTTATATAAATCAAATAAACTTTATTTTTAGATATAAATCCAATTGGATATATGAAATCCCATGGATATAGTTATATCCAAGATCAGAGAAAGAAGTTTGAGAAGGATATTTTTATTACGCCTCTAAATGGAAACTGTAAACACGTATTTTTATAGATCCATAAAATAGTTTTTCTTTTAAAAGACAAATGTCAACCGGCGGATATACGAAATCCCGTCTGTATAATTTCCACTCAAGACTAGGTCGGGCTTTGGAAACATATTTTTATTAGAGTTTTGGATGACGAACAAGGACATGTGGTTTCATATATCGATCAAGTGGGATTTACTCATTAAAAAATAAAAGTTAACAAATGGATATACGAAATCCCATGAGTAAAATTTCAATTTAAAAATAGATTTAAAAAAAGGAATTTCACGGTCTTGAGTGGAGAAAATTTTATTCAATTATTTTCCGTCTAAGACCAGAGAAAATTAAAAAATTGTTTTTTATGGTCTTGAGTGGAAAAAATTTCGTTCAATAATTTTCCATTTAAGACCATAAAAAATTTAAAAAAATTAATTTTCTGGTCTTTAGTGGAAAAAATTTTATTCAATAATTTTTCGTCTAAGACCAGAGAAAATTAAGAAATTATTTTTTATGATCCTGAGTGGAAAAAATTTCGTTCAATAATTTTCCATTTAAGACCATAAAAAATTTTAAAAAATCGATTTTCTGGTCTTGAGTGGAAAAGAAGAAACTTATTTATTCTCCATTTAAGACCAAAAAAACTAAGAAATTCTTCTTTGTGGTCTTGAGTGGAAAAATTTTATTCAATAATTTTCCGTTTAAGACCATAGAAAATCAAAAAATTATTTTTTATGATTTTGGGTAAAAAAATAAACTTATTTATTTTTCATTCAAGACCAAGGGAAAATGCAAAAATTCTTCCTTATGATTTCCAACAGAAGCTATATATAAAAATTCACACGTTCATTTTTTATTCAAAATCAAGTGAAAAATGAAAGAAAAATTTCTTCAGTCTCGAATGGGAAAAAAGAAGTAAAAATTTACATAATAATTTTCCACTCGAGACCAGAGAAAAAATTTTTTAATTTCTCAGTGGTCTTGAATGGAAAATTGACATATAAAATTTTTTAAAATAATATTCGTTTAGAACTATAAAAAAAATTTTTTATTTTTCCTTGGTCTTGAATGGAAAATAAAAGTATAAAATTTCTTACTTTTTCCATTCGAGACCAGAGAAAAAATTTTTTGTACGGTCTTGAGTGGAAATTGTCTAGGAAATTCTATATGCCAATTTTCCACTCGAGACCAAGGAAAAATAAAAAAATCTTTTTTTATGGTTCTAAACGAATATTATTTAAAAAAATTTTATGGCAATTTTCCATTCAAGACCACTGAAAAATTAAAAAATTTTTTCTCTGGTCTCGAGTGGAAAAAGTAAGAAATTTTATACTTTTATTTTCCACTCGAGACCAAGGAAAAATAAATCTTTTTTGTGGTCTCGACTGGAAACTGGGAAATTTTATAAATGGATTTTCCATTTAAGACCGAATAAAAAATTCCAAAAAAGTATTTTCGCTCTGGTCTCGAGTGAAAATTGTGAAAATAGTTTCCACTTAAAAATGAGTGAAAAATCTTCAAAAAAGCAACTTTTCATGGTACTAAGTGGGGACTATATGCAAAATTCCAAAGTTTAGTTTCCACTTGAAATCAAACGACAAACTAAAAAATTATTTTTTACGAGTCTTAAGTGGAAAGTTTTATAAGTTCATTTTCCACTCAGGACCGAGAAAAGTTTAAAAATCTAATTTTTGGTCCCGAGTGGAAAATTATGGATTTTTCCAGTTAGGATAAAATAAAAAATTTCGTTCTTAATCCCGAGTGGAAAGTTTCAATAATTTTTTTTCCACTCAGGACCGGGGAAAGTTTAAAAATCTAATTTTTGGTCCCGAGGAGAAAATTATGGACTTTTCCAGTTAGGATAAAATAAAAAATTTCGTTCTTAATCCCGAGTGGAAAGTTTTATAAGTTCATTTTCCACTCAGAACCAAGAAAAGTTTAAAAATCTAATTTTTGGTCCCGAGTGGAGAATATCAATAACTCATTTTTCATCTAAGACAGTAAAAAAATAAAAAATCCTATTTTTAGTCCAAATGGAAATTCTGTATAAATTTTTACAAAATCATTTTCCATTCAAAATTAGATGAAAAACATTGAATAAACATGTTTATCATTGTCTCAAATGGAAATTATACATAAAACGTCATACGTCATCCTTTATTCAAGACCAAACGTAAAATCCTAAAAGTGTTTTTTGTGGTCCCGAGTGGAAAATATTAGACTTTTTTAAAAGTTATTTTCTCCTCGAGACCAGAGAAAACTAAAAATTACTTTTTCGTGGTCCCGAGTGGAAAATGTATACATAATTCTATAAGTTCATTTTCCACTCGAGACCAGAGAAAACTAAAAATTACTTTTTTGTGGTCCCGAGTGGAAATTATCGGGGTTTTTTAAAAGTTATTTTCCACTCAGGATCAAGTGGAAACTAAAAACATACTTATCACGGTCTCTAGTGGAAATTCCATACGCAAAATTCCCCACAGACAAGTTAAGATTGGTCATTTTCAAACAGACATTTATTTATCCAAAATTTGAGTCAAATCAAAAAGTAAAAAATTAAATAAAAATTCGAAAATAAAAACAACTAACTCAATTTAACCTTATTGCGAGTAACTAACGACCGATTAACAAAGTTAACCTACGAGGGAAAGGAAGTAAAAGTCACTTTTTCCATAATTGATCACATTAGAATTCCGCCGACGGTCTTCAACTTTTTCTCAATCAAAAAAATTTTGGAATTTTAGAATTTATTTGAATCAAAAAAATTTTGGAATTTTTCTAAATCAAGAAAAATCTAAAATAAAGTAGTTTAAAAATAAAAAAAATTTAAAAAAAGTTTGAAAATTAGGAAAAAATAAAAAAGTTTAAAATAAAGTAATTTAAAAATTTTAAAAAATAAAAAATAAAATAGTTTAAAAATTTAAAAAAATAAGAAAATAAAAAAAATTTAAAACAAAGTAATTTAAAAATTTAAAAAAAATAAAAAATAAAAATTTTAAAATAAAGTAGTTTAAAAATTTGAAAAAATAGAAAAATTTTAAAATAAAGTAGTTTAAAAATTTGGAAAAATAGAAAAATTTTAAAAATAAAGTAGTTTAAAAATTTTAAAAAATAAAAAAAAAGTTTAAAAATTAAAAAAAAATAAAAAATAAAAATTTTAAAATAAAGTAGTTTAAAAATTTTGAAAAAGAAACACGTGACTGGTTTTCGTTTTTCAATTTCCTGTCCTCAAAGATCCAATACTCGGGAATTTTCTGCTTCTATCGACCGAAAGAACGGGGATGACGTCAGAAGCAAGATTTAAAATTTGAGCAAATAATATTTTTTTTTAATTCAAAAAATCACCTGAATTTGTAAAAAATGGAAAATTTTATTTTTATCATGAATAAAGTTGTTTATTTTCAACTTTCTCATCGGATTTGATTACAAATATAAATTAATTTTCACTTTTTTTAACTTAAAAAATTGAAAATTAACATGAGTGAATTCAGAATCTTAATTTTTGCAAAAATTGGAATTAAAAAATTTTAAAATCAGAAATCTTCGACCTTCAGAATCCAAAAAATTGAAATTTTAGTTAGATTTATTAGGTTTAGAATCCAGAAAATCCCAATTAAATCCATATTTCAGAAAAATTGGAATTAAAAAAATAAAAATTTTTGAAATCAGAAATCTTTGACCTTTAGAATTCAGAAGATTCTGAATCTAGTTAGATTCATTGAATTCAGAATCCAGAAAATTCTAATTAAATCTATATTTTTAAAAAATTCGAATTAAAAAAATAAAAATTTCAGAAATCAGAAATCTTCGACCTTCAGAATCCGGAAGATTCTGAATCTAGTTAGATTCATTGGATTTAAAATCCAGAAAATTTCAATTAAATCTATATTTTTAAAAAATTGGAATTAAAAAAAAATCTTTGAAATCAGAAATATTCGACCTTCAGAATCCAGAAGATTCTGAATCTAATTAGATTCATTGAATTTAGAATCCAGAAAATCCCACTTAAATCCATATTTCAGAAAAATTCAAATTTAAAAAAATAAAAATCAAAAAAATTCGATAAAAATTAAAGTTTAAATTCAACCAAATTCATTGAAAATTCAAAAAATTAAAATTCAAAGTAAAAAGTTCAAATTTAAAATTCTGTCCGATAAAACTCAAATTAAACTAATTTAATTTATAATCCAGGAGATACAAATTCAAAATAAACAAATTATTTTCAAAATTCCAAAAAATAAAAATTAATTTTACAAATTTTTATAAAAAAAAATTGAAAATATTTTAATTTTAAATTTTAAAAATTAAAAAATAAATTTAATTTTTTTAAAAAAATGAAAATATTTTAATTCAAAATTTAAAAAAATAAAAATTTAATTTAATTTTCTTAAAAAATTAAAAAATAATTTTTAATATTTATAAAAAATAAAATTTTCTTAAAAAATTGAAAATATTTTAATTTTAAATTTTAAAAATTTTAATTTAATTTTTAAAATAATTTTTTTATTTAATTTCGAAATTTGAATATTTTTAATTTAAAAATTTCAAATTTAAACAAATTAAAAATTCCAATTAAAAAATCGAAAATTTTGTCATAGGTTGTTTTGGGGGAGAATTAATTGAGGACAGGGGTCCCGGGATTAGCGGTACTCTGTTGCTGAACTTTCGTATTCTCCAAGGCAACGACCGTTTTGAAATAGCTTCTTTCATAAACAGTAAATCTCGTGAGATTCCTTTTCAACTTGGACAAGTGGATTTAATAGCTACAGTAATCGGATTTCAAGAGATTGAAATTAAAAATTAAAAAACACAAAATAATTACAAAAAAAGTAAATATAAAAAAACAAACAAATTTAAATTTCTTAAAAATTAAAAAAAGTAAATCTGAATTTTTTGAAAATTAATAAAAAATAAATTTAAATTTCTTTAAAATTAAAAAAAGTAAATCTAAATTTTTTGAAAATTAAAAAAAAATAAATTTAAATTTTTTGAAAATTAAAAAAAATTAATTTTTCTGAAAATTAAAAAAAAAAGTAAATTTAAATTTTTTTTAATTTTTAGAAAAATTAATTTTTTTTCAATAAAAAAAATAAATTAAAATTTTTCTGAAAATTTTCATAATTTTAAAATTTAAAAAAAATAAATTTTTTTGAAAATTTGCATAATTAAAAAAAATTAAAAGAAATTAATTTTAATTTTTTTTAAGTTTGAAGAATTTTGTTTTTTTTAAATAAAAAAATGGAAGTTAATTTCGAAATTAAATTCGTGAAGAAATCTGAAGTTGAAGGTTGCAAAAAAAGAAGGATACTGTAACTAATAGTTCTGAATAGAGAATTCTGAAGACTCAAAAATTTTTGAATCGATCCAAATGTGAGTTTTTTGTTTTAAAAATAATTTATTAAATTATAAACATGTGTAAAAAAATTTGACATTTTTTTGAATAAACTAATTTTGTGAGAATTTTAACTTTTTGATTTACTCGAGTAAACAGAAAATACAAAAATTATTAATTATAATTTTTAATTTTAATTTTTAACAATTTATTTTTTAAATTTCTAAATGACGTCATTTTTGTCACAAATTAACATTCAAGCTAGTTACCTGCGCTTCAGGAGTTTTCGTGCTGAGAGTCTTTTTATTTTTTGCGGCAATATTATTACTATAATTATATTAGTAGAAGATATAATTTTCAAAAGATTACTGTAGGAGTAATTATTATAAAAAAAATTTGACATTTTTTAAGTTGACTAATTTTGTGAGAATTTTAACTTTTTGATTTACTCGAATAAACAGATAATACAAAAATTATTAATTATAATTTTTAATTTTAATTTTTAACAATTTATTTTTTAAAATTCTAAATGACGTCATTTCTGTCATAAATTAACATTCAAGCTAGTTACCTGCGCTTCAGGAGTTTTCGTGCTGAGAACTTCCTTATTTTTTCGCGACTGCACGTTCATGTTACTCACCAAATTTAGTAATTTCCGGTCGAGACCATTCTGAAAACATTTTTTCGATGAAAAACAAATTTATTTTCGATTACTTTTTATATAATAAATTATTTAAATTTTTAACACTAAAAATAAAAATTTTAAAATTTCCTGAGGGAAAATTTGATGACGTCATTAAAATTGTGGAATTTTTTAGATTAAAATTTAAAAAAGTTATTACGGTAATAGTTGGGATTTTTAGGATGTTTATTGATAGTTTTATATATAATTTTTAAATCTCGAAGACAAGCAGGGGGTCACGTGCCCCACAGAACCCTAATCCAGAAAGTTGTAAATTATTTTAGGAAGAATATGGTTAAAAAACATTGATTACGAAATAATTATTAAAAAATTAAAATATAAAACTTTTTTGATTTTTAAAAATTCGTGTCGAGAGAATTTCGTAAAAAAGTTTATAAATAATTTTTACTATATAAATAATTAAAAAATTGTCTAAAATTACGAAATAATTATTAAAAAATTAAAATTCAAAACTTTTTGGATTCCTAAAAACTTGGAAATTCGTGTCGAGAGAATTTTGTAAAAAAGTTTATAAGTAATTTTTACTATATAAATAATTAAAAATTTTTTTTAAATTACGAAATAATTATTAAAAAATTAAAATTCAAAACTTTTTGGATTCCTAAAAACTTCTAAAATTTGCGTCAAGACTACTGCGCAAACAAAAACTTGTTTTTTAACTTCTGCAATAGTATAGCTGTAATTGCATTCTTTCAAAATAACATGTACAGTAAATTTCGAAATTGCGGGTCTCAACTGGAAAGTTTTGAAAAAATTCATGTTGAAACTATTTCGCGAAAAAAATTTTTGAACTTCCTACAATGGCATAATTTTAAATGCATCTTTACAGAATACTTCTTACAGTACATTTCGCAATTTTTCATCTCAACTGGAAAATTTCGAAATTGCGGGTCTCAACTGGAAAGTTTTGAAAAAATTCATGTCGAGCTAATTTCGCGAAAAAAATTTTTTGAACTTCTACAATAATATGGATGTGATTACAACTTTCCAGAATACAATAAAAAATAAATTTCGCAACTTTGGGTCTCGACTGGAAAGTTTTAGAAATTCGCGTTAAAACTATTTCGTGGAAAATTTTTTGAATTTTTTATAACTTTGTGATTTTTAGGGATATGGAATTATCGTCCAGTTTCCTTCCGCGGCATGTTGTGGTTTTTCTGATGTAAGAAAAAAGAAAAATGAATAAGATTCAATGAAGCTACAACCTCCAGAAATCGCGAAAAATTTAAATTTTAAAAACACCGATATTTCAAAAACTAAAAAATATAACTTTTTTCAAAAACCGCTTTGAATTGATTTTTTTAGAAATCTCCAATACAGTAGGAACTTAAAATTTCCGAAAATCATTTTCCAAAAAATTTCTAAAAAAAATTATTTAAAAAATTCTAATTAAATATTTTCAAAAATCTTAAATCTTAAAAATTATTTTTGAATTTTTTTAATTTTTATTTTTTCATATATCAACTACCCCAAAATTAACTCCGAATTTGTCAAGAAATATGAGATTTAGCTAAATTCTAAAAATTACCAATATTCATAAAAATTTAAAAAACTATTTTCCGCTTTTTAGGATTTGTTTTATTTTTATTTTTCCATATATCAATCATTTCAGGATTAGCTCATAATCAGTCAGAAATCACAGAATTGTAACTGGATTCTAAGAATGTTCCGTATTGATAAAAGACTGGAGGATTATTGTTTTTTTTCAAGGTTGGTTTTTTTAATTTTTGATATATCAATCATTTCAAAACTGACTCGAGATTCATCGAAAATCACATAATTTTGCCTAAATCCTAAAAACAATCAATATTGATGTAGGAATTAAAAAGTTACTGTTCATTTTTTAGGGTTTGTTTTTTAATTTTTGATATATCAATCATTTCAAAACTGACTCGAGATTCATCGAAAATCACATAATTTTGCTTAAATCCTAAAAACAATCAATATTGATGTAGGAATTAAAAAGTTATTGTTCGTTTTTTTAATTTTTGATATATCAATCATTTCAAAACTGACTCGAGATTCATCGAAAATCACATAATTTTGCTTAAATCTTAAAAACAATCAATATTGATGTAGGAATTAAAAAGTTATTGTTCGTTTTTTAGGGTTGGTTCTTTTGTTTTTTGATACTACCCGATTAGGGAATTATCGATCATGTTCAACCAGAAGACAACTGTTTCTTATCAAACAGACCTTCTTCGACTTTATTGCTGGATGGTCGGGTCCATTTGCCTTTGGAATGTCAAATGATGAAATGGCAGATATTCAGGTTTATTGCTTTCGTTTTGCTGATCCCGGGTAAGGCGCAGGATTCGGAAGACCCCAGAAGCTACAACGTGACTTTGCTGAGTTTGTACTCTATTCATTCGGCTTTTTTGGACTTTACATGTGACACTATTATCCCGACGAATGTTATTCTTGCGATGGTACATGAACACGTGATGGAGATCGTCAACGAGGAAGTCCTGAACGGCACGGGGATAACCGTGGAGTCGCGCTTCGTGGACACCTGCGACAACGCCTCCGTCACGCTCCAGAACATCGTCAGCTCCATCAGCACTTCTCACGTATTCTGCGAGCCCTGGAAGGAGTCCCGGAAAGAAGACATTCTGAATCCCATGTTCGCCGCGACGGGCGTTTTCTCCGGCGAAATCGGAACGAACGTGAATTACCTTCTTGGAGCTTTCTGTCTTCCTATTGTTGCCAGTGGATCTAGCAGTGCTGAATTGGACAATCCGACGACTTATCCCTATTTCCTGAGATCCGGCGCTTCAGACATCTACAGAGCCCAAGTCGTCTTCGACATCCTCCAGTCCCAGCAGTGGTACCATATCCACGTCATCTACGATTCCAGTTCTTTCGGAATTTCGTTGATGAATCAGTTCAAAACAATCGTGAATTACTGTGATGGAACCGACTTCAGTGACGTCACCGACAGCACCAACGAGAAGATATTCAGAAGCCCCTGCGTCGAGGGCTACTTCGAGCTCAGTCTCGGACAAAATGGAAACGAGGATACGGTAAGTCACCAAAAATAGACAATTTTAAAATTAAAATTCTACAGAAAATTTCGAATTTTTAAAAAAATTTTGTAATTTTTTATAATTTTTTTAAAAATTTAAAAATTTATACTTTTTATATTTTTTAAAATTTATATTTTTTATATTTTAAAAATTTTTTAAATTTACACTTTTTATATTTTTTAACATTTTTTTTATTTTTTCAAGTTTTTATTTTTTAAAGTTTTTATTTTTTCAAGTTTTTATTTCTTAAAGTTTTTATTTTTTATTTTTTACAGTATTATTGGTGGTTTTCAGCTGGAGAAGGAACTCGGGGCCCTTGTGTTCGGACTGCAATCGAATACGGTAAGGGTCCTCGTGATGTTCATGGAGGACGGCGCGGCGGAACTCACGATCCCGTTCCTGGAGACCTTAGGGTACAACCTGGGGCAGATTCAGCTGATCCTCCCGAGCAAGCACATAACGGCTTCTGATCTCGTAGAATACGCCTTCGCCGTGGAAGAAGACGTCGATCCTTATCCGCCCCTCGAGGAAATCGTCACAGGACCCACTTTGGCCACTACGGATGTGGGTTTTTTATTAAAAAATTTTCGAATAATAATTCGTAGAAAATTCCGGGATCTAATGAAAGCTCCTGGAATCGAATACAAAAATTTTGAAGTTTTTCAGAATCTCATAGGTTTTAGAATTTGATGGAAAATTTAAGAAAATTCTAGAAATTTCTAAAATTTAATGAAAAATTTTGAAACTTTTTAGATTTTTATGGAAAATTAAAAAATTTCTAAAATTTAATACAAAATTTAAAAATTTTTAAAAATTTCATGGAAAATACTTTGAAAATTTGAGAATCTTGTTAATATTTCTAACATTTTCTAGAATCGAGTAGAAGACTAAAACTTTCCGGAATCTTGTAGAATCCAGTGGAAGATTTTAACTCTTTGTAGAATATCATTGAAAGTTTTTAAAATATTTTAGAATTCAAAAGGGAAATTCTAGAATTTTATAAATTTTCATAGGAAGATTTTAGAACTTTCTAGATTCTCATGGGAAAATTCTGAAGCCTTCTAGAATCTCATAGGAAGATTTTAGATCTTTCTAGAATCTCATGGGAAAATTTTAGATCTTTTTTGATTCTCATGGAAAGATTCTAAAACTTTCTAGAATCTCTTAAATTTCCAATCCTAAAACCCAATAAAATTTTTAAAATTAGCTAAAACATCAAATTTTTGGATTTTCTAAAAGGTTCCAGAAATTCCTTCCGAAATCACTTTGTAGAAAATTTGAATTTTTTACAATTATGATGTTTGTAAATTTTAAATATTTCTGAAAATTCGATCGAGACCGTTTTTTTGAAAAAATTTTTTCAGAACCAATGGATAATCGAGTTGATCGAACAAGATAATCTCTGCTGTTGGAAGAAGAATATGAACACGTGTTCCTACAGTATGACCTGTACAGGAAATGAGAAAATAAAAAATATTCCGGATGAAGCTGTACTTGAAGCTAGACACGTTTATGATGCTTTGATGATCATTGCTTCTTCTTTGAAAAACATCCATAATGATTACTGTAATCCGGGTGAAGGACTGTGTGACAATCTGACGAAACAGTACACTGGCAGTCTGATGCTACAGTATATGCTGGACGCTTTCTTCACTGATGACAACGGACGGAACTTCTCCGTCTTCAACAGGGCTTCCGAACCTGTCTACAACGTCTTCCAGTACCACGGGGCAAGTTTTGTTTAATTTTAATTTTTAATTTTACATAAAAAATTACATAATTTACTATATAAAAAACCAATTTACATATTAAATTGCTTCACTTTTATAATTACATAATTTATATATAAAGGAATTTACTTTTTTATTGATTTTTATATATAAATGTTAAAAATTAAAAAAGATATTTTTTGAATTCCCGCGCAGAAGCGAGTGAAAAAAGAAAAATCGTAAATTTGGCTATTTAGTCGAGATCGACCCGCCCTGTTCCTACGCGCGTTCTTTTTTGTTTTTTACCTAAAATTCCTAAACTTTCTAAAAAACATGAAGGATTCATTTCCAAATAATTCCGTAATAAAGTTCATATATGAGTTTTGTAATTTATGAGTAATTACGAAATAATTATTACGCAGAATTAAAATTTATTTTTTTTTAAATGTTCCTAAAAGTCGTGTTTAGATTATTCCGTGAAAAAGTTCATATATGATTTTTGTAATATATGAGTAATTATGAAATAATTATTACGCAGAATTAAAATTTAGGTTTTTTTAAATGTTCCTAAAAGTCGTGGTTAGATTATTCTGTGAAAAAGTTCATATATGATTTTTGTAACATTGAATTTTTAGGGACGTTGGCGATTGGTTCTGGAGTCCTACAACCCCTATGTTGGAGCCAAACCGTCAGACGACACTGAAGCCGTTCTTTCGATTCCGATTTACGATTCTATTCAGGAGGAATTCAAGCAATGTCAGAGCACCTGTGAGAAATCGATCCCGGACATCCTTACGAAATGCTGCTGGTCTTGTAAATTCTGTGGGGATAATCAATTTATAAATTCCACGATGTTGACTTGTCTGAATTGCTCCATCGACGAAATCCCGAATGCATTTGTGAACGGCTGTGTTCCGGAACCTTCGTCGCCGATTTTCTACGATCCGACGCCGGAGATGTACGTTCTGATCGGATTCGGCTGTCTTGGGATTTTCTTGAGTATTTTTTTGGCTGCTTATATCTACAACAAAAGAAAGACCCCGATGGTGATGGCGAGTACCCCGGATCTGTGTTACATCCAGGCCGTGACTCAGATTTTGCTTTTCATAGTTACCGGATTGACGTTGCCGACATCCTCAATTTACATCTGCGGAGCTGCTTGGACGGTCTCGACGATATTGCTGCTGATAACCCATGCTGTGTTCCTCATCAAGGCCGTCAGACTTTCAAGACCCAGATTTTACACCAGACTTGTATCTTACACAAATACCCCTACTAAATCCTCGATCGTTATGTTGATGACGATCTGCTTCGGACAATTCTTGATCTGTCTTATTTGGGTCCTTCTCAGACCGCCGACTCTCTCAAGAATGCCCAACCATTACAAGTACTGTAGCAGCAACAACGAAATCCAAACGACGGTTTTGCTGATTCTCCCGATGTCTTTGGTAATATTGACTTTCTACTTCCAGAAGAACGCCATCAGAAATAAAATCATGTTCCAGGTTAGTTTGAATTGAATAAAATTTAAGTTTTTTACATTCAATATCGAAATTAACAGATTGAGTGATGTTTCTGTCCCAAGTGTTTATATTCCAGTTTTAAAGTTGGAATTTTACAAAATACTTAACAGACTAATCTGATCCATAGATTTAGAATCTGAAATCTGAATAATTGACCTCCAGAATCCAGAATTCTGAGTTAAAGAATACTTATATCTGGAGCTTTTATATTCCAATTTTAAAGTTGGAATTCTACAACATACTTAACAGACTAATCTGATCCATAGATTTAGAATCTGAAATCTGAATTAATAATTGATCTCCAGAATCTAAAATTCTGAAGACTAACTTTGGATTTTAAAGATATTTCAAATTTTATATAAAACTATAAAAATAGAAACTTACCTAAAATGGCCTTTAAAGTACTATATAACAGATGTAAAGTTATTTTAAATGGTTTTTAATTTTTAATTTTTAAATTAAAGTTGTAAAAATTGGAACAGAAACATATTACGGATCAACGTCAAAGTCAAATTTTCGAAAAAAATTAATGAACCAGTCTGCCAAAATATTACAAACAAATTGTGGATTTTATTTTGACTTTGATTTTAATAATGATTTCTGTAAATTTCGACACAAATAGAGATTGCAAAATCTTTGAAAATATTACGGTAGTTTCTGGAATACAGTAGGAAATTCTAAAATTTTGAAAAATTTTTTAAGAATTTTTAAACTTTTCCGGAATCTCATTAAGGATTCTGAAATCTTTAACAATATTACGGTAATTTCTAGAATCTTCTGAAATTTCATGAAAAATTTCAACATATAGTTAAAAATGTCAAAATTTTCAAAAATATTACGGTAGTTTTTAAAACTTTATAAAATTATAAAATTTTCCAGAATCCAATACAAGACTTCTAAATTTCCATGAATTTTGTAAGAGTTTCAAAAAATTTTTAGAATCTTCCGAGATTCACTTAAAAATTCAAAAATATTACGGTAGTTCCTAAATTTCAAAACCGTAAAATCTTTCAGAATTTAATTGAATTTTCTGAAACTTTGGAATTTCTGAAATTTTGGAAGCTTTTTGGAATCTCATAAAAATCTTCAAAATGTTTTAAAATTAAATATAAATTTAGAAATTTTTTAAAATCAAAATTTTAGAAATTTGTATCGAGATTATTTTGTGAAAAAATTTATTATTGATCTGTGAATTGTTTAATTTTGACCTAATGATGTATTTCCAGGTGAGACAAGCAAGGATAGGCCTGGCCGGGACCCTCTGCTTCATCGTCAACTACGCCATCTTGCTTCCGTTAATTTTCATGCAGGTTTGCTTGATTTTATAATAACTAAAAGTTCGTTTAAAATTTTAGAAGCTTCCAAAATGTAGTGGAAGATTCTAAGTCTCAGATAAACTTCTGGAATTCCTGAGATTTCTAGTCTTAAAATTTAATGGGAGGTTCTAGAGACTTAAAATCTCATGAAATTAAAAAAAAAAGTTTAAAATACCGTAGTAGACTTTTAAAACATTCGAAAGTTTTTGGAAGTTCTTAGAGCTCTTCAGAATCTAGTTCAAACTTCTGAAACTTCCAGAATCTTTTTGAAACTTCCAGAATCCAACAGAAGTTTCTGGGATTGTTTAAACTTTTGGAAAGATTTTTAGGATTTTTCGGAAGCTTGTATGGACTTCTAGAATGTTCTAGAATCTTTTAGAAGTTTTTAGAGCTCTTCAGAACCTAGTTCAAACTTCTGGAGCTTTTCAGAATCTTTTTGAAACTTCCAGAATCTTTTGGAAATTTCTACGGTTTTGTAGAATCCTACAGGAGTTTCTGAAACCATTGAAAATCAGCAATTTGCAGTTTCCAAAAGATTCTAAAAAATTGTGTTGTTAATTTTGATTTTTATATGGTATGATTAACACGAGAAGTTCCGTTCAGGACAGTCCTCAGTACGTGCGATCGACGATTCTCATGTGCATTCCCCTCCTGACGGCTTATGTCTCATGGACTACGATGCATCTTCCGGTGGCTTACGAGCTTTTTATAAGAAAGAAGCAAAATTCACACGAATATGTTTCTCGTGAGCGAAGTCGACAATTTCAAGCTGGAAATATTGTTTATTATGTTGAAGCGATGCTTGTCAATCGAGCAAACCGGACACGAACACAAACGGCCGATAACTCCATTACATAATATTCCACAAAAAACGGTAGCCATGGCGCCATTTTTTAATTCAAAAAATTTTACAAAGTGAAAAAAATAAAACGGGTAGTTTGAACAGGAGGATCTTTGAGAAATGGAAAGTCTGACCTTTAGATGAGATTGCAAGACAAAAATGATTGAATAGGAAAAGAAGATTTATTTTTTTCTGCGCAATCGTCTAGAGAATCAAAACAAAGAGTTGTGAAAGTTGTGGTTCTTTCTGTATTCAAATGGAAAATCGTTAAACTTGAAGTTTCCATTTTTAGGTAGAATATAATTTTTTTAAAATTTTAATTTTTTTAAGATTTAATTTTTTTTAAATTTAATTAAAATTTATAATTTTAGAAAATTTTTAAAATTTTCTACAGTATGATTTTTTTGGAAATTTCGTGTCGAGATTATTTTTTAAAATTAAATTAAAATTTTTTTATAAAATTAGAAATTTTAAGTTTTAAAAGATTTTTAAAATTAATTTTTGCAAATTTCGTAATAAAATTAATTTTTTAATTTTCTACAGTATGATTTTTGAAAATTTTCGAATTTCGTGTTCAGACTGTTTTTTGAAAATTTTTAATTTTAATTTTTTTATAAAATTAGAAATTTTATAAAATTTTAAAAAGTTTCAAAATTTGGATCGCGACCATTTCGAAAATATTGATTTTTGGTTTTTATACAGTATGATTTTAAATTTCTGAAAATTGAAATCAAGAGAAATTTTGAAACTGCATATTTAATTTTAATCGTAATTCTAAATTTTAGAAAATCCCGGAAAATCCATTTTTAACGATTTCATGAAAAAAATTTTTGTTGATTTTTAAATTTTCAAGGAAGTTCTGAAAATTCCTTCGAAACGATTACATGATAATATTCGTTTTTTTATAGTAACATAAATTTTATAGAATCGGCGAAATTTAAAGTACACATTTAATCGATTTAAAAAAATGCAAATTTTTAATTTCCATAATAATGTAATTTTAAAAGTTAAAAAGTTCTAAAATTGGTCTCAAAGAGGTTTTATAAAAATAATATTTTTTAATTTTTTATTACAGTATGATTTTTAAAATATTTAAAAAGTTCTAAGATTGGTCCTGAAGCGATTTTACAAAAATAATATTTTTTAATTTTCACTACAGTATGATTTTTAAAATGTTTAAAAACTTCTAAAATTTTTCTCGAGATAATTTTGCAAACAAATTAATTTTTAATATTCACTACAGTATGATTTTTAAAATGTTTAAAAAGTTCTAAAATTGGTCCTGAAGCGATCTTACAAAAATAATATTTTTAAATTTTCACTACAGTATGATTTTTAAAATATTTAAAAAGTTCTAAAATTTGTCTCGAGATAATTTTGCAAACAAATTAATTTTTAAATTTTTACGATAGTTTGAAATATTATGAAATCCCAAAAAATTAGTTTTTAGGCGATTTCATAATGAAAATTTTTATTTTTCTAAAGTAATAGGATTATTTTTCAAAAATCAATTTCCCAAATATAATTGAGAGTTTTATGAATTTTTTAGTTTATAATATCTTTAATCTCGTTACCATATCCCTTGTCAAACAGGAGACTCGGGTAAATCCACATTGAATTTCTATGAATTTAAAATTATTTTTACTTTTAAAAAATAATTTCGAAATTTTTTGATTTTTTAGGTTTGTTTTAAATAATAATTATCCTGTACGACAAATGTCTTCTATTTTGTGAAATTTATCTTATTTTTTATATTAATTTCCGTTTTACATTTTTATCCCAGACAGTTTTGTTTCAATTCTAACAATTTCAAAAATAAAAAATTTGAAATAACTTTTTTGTAGGAAATTTCAGACGTTATTTTAGGCAAATTTTAGTTTTTCAGTCTTGATACGAAAGGCTAGATGTTATTAGAATTGGAGATTAGTCTTCAGAATCCAAAATTCTGAATGTGAATTATTGATTCTGATTCGAAATTCAGAATTTGCGGTTTTGATTACGCAATTGAAAGTTTTTTTGTTCAATTTTAACTACAATATTGGAAGCGAGATATTTGATACACAAGTGTCTGGAACAGAAACGTCATATAGTCAACTTTAAACATCTTTAAAATTGAACGCAAAGTACTTAGAATAGAGTAATCGATCCCGTAGATTCTGAATCTGAAATCGTAATCAACAGTTCACCTTCAGAATCTTGGGGTTTGACTTCAAATTTAAAATCTACGGACCCGAGTATTTCGTTATAACTATTATTCAATTTTAAAAATGTTTAAAGTTGACTATATGACGTTTCTGTCCCAGACACGTGTATCAAATATCTCGCTTCCAGTATTGTAGTTAAAATTGAACAAAAAAACTTACAATTGCGTAATCAAAACCGCAAATTCTGAATTTCGAATCAGAATCAATAATTCACATTCAGAATTTTGGATTCTGAAGACTAATCTCCAATTCTAATAACATCTAGCCTTTCGTATCAAGACTGAAAAACTGAAATTTGCCTAAAATAACGTCTGAAATTTCCTACAAAAAAGTTATTTCAAATTTTTTATTTTTGGAATTGTTAGAATTGAAGCACGTCTAAAACGCAGGTGTCACAGAACCAGTTTTTGGTAGCTGGATTAACTTAAATTCCGTTAAATAAAAAAAACAGATTTTAAAAAACAAATAATTTCGAAACCAGCGCGAGTCGAAAAACAACAAATGTCGTATAGCCAATAATTAGTTTGTTATGATCTTAAATGTCATTGAGTACTTTTTGCCTGGACCAAAAGTTTAAAAAATATCGAAAAAGATGTTATTGGTCCTGACATGAATAACATCTTATTTGTTATTTTATTCTAAATTTAGTTAACTGTCTTTAATGTACAGTAACCAAAGTTACAATCGAAAAGTAAATTGAATATTTCGTGTCAAAACCAAAAGTTAAAAAATATTAAATAAAAAATCACTGGTCCTGACATGAATAACATCTTATTTGTTATTTTATTCTTAATTTAGTTAACTGTCTTTAATGTACAGTAACCAAAGTTACGATCGAAAAGAAAATTGAATATTTCGTGTCAAAACCAAAATTCTGAAAATAATTTAAAAAATAATAAATATCGTTCGTGTCAGGATCAGTAACTTATTTTTCTGTTTTTTAGGATTATTTTTAACGTACAGTAACCGAAGTTACAATCGAAAAGTAAATTGGATATTTCGTGTCAGGACCAAAAGTTCAAAAATATTAAATAAAAAATCACTGGTCCTGACACGAATGACATCTGATTTGTTATTTTATTCTTAATTTACATAACTGTTTTTGATATACAGTAACCAAAGTTACGATCGAAAAGTAAATTATGTTTCGTGTCAGGACCAAAAGTTCAAAAACTATTGAATAAAAAATCATTGGTTCTGACGCGAAAGATCATTAATTTGTTTTTCGATTAAGAACTTAGACAATTTTGTATAAATTACAGTAATCGAACTTGCAGTTAAAAAAAAATATTTCATTTCGAAAGTGAAATTTCGGAAATATTTATAAAAATTAAAATTAGTCTCGTCAAGAACAATTTTCTATTTATCCTCGGACTGCGAAGTTAGTTAATTGCGTTCAGTATACGGTAACCAAGCCCATGGTCACAGGAAAATCGGAAATTTCGTTTCAAAATCGAAATTTGAAACATGTTTGAAAAAATTTTTGAATTTTTATTTTTTTTAATAAATTTTTTTTTCAATAATGAATTTATTTTTTTCAATATACTGTAATTAAATTTATTTTTAAAAATAAAATTAGAAATTTTTGAATTTTTATTTTTTTTAATAATAAATTTATTTTTAAAATATACTGTAATTAAATTTATTTTCAAAAATAAAATTTTAAACAAATTTTTAAAATATTTTTTTTTTCGAAAATTAACTTTTACTAAAAACTACTTTTATTTTTTTCAATTACGAATTTAATTTTCTCCAATATACAGTAATTAAATTTGTTTTTAAATAAGAAATTAAAAATTATTCTTGGCGAGACCGAAGTTTGAAACATTTTAAAAAAAATTAAAAATTAGAAAAAATTTGATCTCAAAGAATTTTTTTAAAATACAGTTTTAAATTTTTTAAATATACAGTAGTTTAAAAAAAATTAAAAATTATTCTTGGCGAGACCGAAGTTTGAAACATTTTAAAAAAAAGTTGAAAATTAGAAAAAATTTGATTTCAAAGAATTTTTTTAAAATACAGTTTTAAATTTTTTAAATATACAGTAGTTTAAAAAAAATTAAAAATAATTCTTGGCGAGACCGAAATTTGAAACATTTTAAAAAAAATTAAAAAAATTATTTTTATTTGTTAAACTAAAAATTTAAATTTTTTTAATATTTAATAACTTTTTTTAAATTTAAAATCATTTTTGACGAGATCAGAATTTAGAACATAATTTAAAAAAATGAAAAATAATTAAAAAATGAAAAATAATTTTTAAAAATCTTATTTTAGCAAAAATTATTTTTAATTTTCTTCAATACAGTATTCGCTGGTTTCCTATTTCTTTACGATTAAATTCATGATTTAAAAAAATCAGAAATTTCCTGTTAGGACCACGATTGAAATATTTAAAAAAAAATCAATTTTAAATTTTAAAAGATAAATTTCAAATTTTGAAAAAATAATTTTAAATTAAAAAAATAATTTTAAATATAAAAAAAATTTTAATTTAAAAAAAAATAAATTTCAAATTTCAAATTTAAAAAAAATCGATTTTAAATTTAAAAAATCAATTTTAAATTTTAAAAATTCCGGGTCCTGTCACGAAAAATATTTGATTTATTTTTTAATCTTTATGTTAATTAATTTTCTTCAATATATTGTGTTTAAAATTATAACAAAAAAGTAATTCAGAAATTGTGTTTTGTGATCAAAGGTCCAGATTTGATTTTAGATAAAAAAGATCAATTATTGAATGAAAAAGCCGTGAATCATAATCGATTCCGTTGTCAGTCACAAGTTTAGCTGTTTTTAACATATGATAAAAATGTTTATAAACAAAAAGTAAATGAAAAGTCATTCGTCTTGAGACCAAAACTTAAAACATTTTCAAAAATGAAAAATTTTAAAATTTCAATTTTATAAAAAATAATTATTTATTTTTTAATTATGGATTTAGTTGATTTTTTTGTTTTACAGTAACTAAATCTTTCGTCTTGAGACCAAAACAGAACATTTTCAAAAATTAAAAATTAAAAAATTTCAATTTTATAAAAAATAATTATTTATTTTTCGAATATGGATTTAGTTGATTTTTTTGTTTTACAGTAACTAAATCATAGTCGAAAAGTCATTCGTCTTGAGACTAAAACTTAAAACATTTTCAAAAATGCAAAATTTTAAAATTTCAATTTTATAAAAAATGATTATTTATTTTTTAATTATGGATTTAGTTAATCTTCGTTATTTTACAGTAACTAAATCATGATCAAAGAAGTATCGATTGTAGTAGGGTCAGTCTGGGACTGTTCTTTGGAAAATCTAGGTTTTACTACGAAAAATTTCCGATTTTTTCGATTGTCACAGCTGTAGTGAAGCACTTGTAGCTGACCGTAATCAAATCCGCTCGATTACGATCTGTTACAAGTGATTTGCAGCATCTTTAAAAGTACGTAGTGTTTTTAGTTTTGCATTGTACTTATTTCGTAATCTTATAATTTCTTAATTAACTGAATATTGTAAAAATCATATATGGACGTTTTTATAAAACAATCTTGATGCACTTTCTTCAAATTTTCAGAAACCACACAAATGCTGTTCAATCAGTTGTAGCTGACCGTAATCGAATCCATTGGATTACGGTTAATTACAAGTGATTCGCAGCACCTGTATTGATTTTATATAGGTGTTCTGCAATCACGTCTAGTTGAGCGCAATCAATACACAAAGGCCACTACTACGGTATTCATATACTAGATTCTAACTGAGTACAATCGATGGTAGAATTGTAATCTAACAGATGTTGATTTTAATTGAACGCAATCAATATATAAAGGCCACTACTACGGTATTCATATACTAGATTCTAACTGAGTACAGTCGATGGTAAGCTTGTAATTCAACAAGAGTTTACTGAAATTAAGTGTAATTAATCTTTTTATATTTTATTAATTACAGAAAAACATGATGTGAATATGTTGATTATGCTCAATTAGAATCAATATCTATTAGATTACAATTCTACCATCGATTGTGCTCAGTTAGAATCTAGTATATGAATACTGTAATAGTGGTTTTTACGTATTGATTGCGTTCAATTAAAATCCATATCTGTTAGATTACAATTCTACCATCGATTGTGCTCAGTTAGAATCTAGTATATGAATACCGTAATAGTGGCCTTTATGTATTGATTGCGCTCAACTAGACGTGATTGCAGAACACCTGCGATCGATTTGACTCTAAAACTTTTATTTTTGTTATTTATTGTTGACTTTTGCTTTTAGTATGTCCAGTAATGAAGACGAGATAGCTCACTGGATACAGTTGTCCGCGAGGTTACTCAACTACACCGGGACTGTTCTCGAGGTTACTGTAGTTATTTTTCTTGTTAGTCAACAATTGGATTCCAAAAGTCCACTGAAATCTGCTTATTTCGTAATTTTCGCCTTGGGATCGTCGGTGGACGCGTTGACGAACATCTCTTGGGTCGTCCAGGGGCTGTATTACGACACGTCGATTACTGTAAAAATCACAACGAACTTGATAATGTGGTACGGTGGGATCTTCATAGGGACTTGGAATACCGTACTTGCCTTCAATAGATGTGCTGCAATGATATTCCAAAATGTTTATTCAAAATTGGATTCTGGAATTTTTTTATTTTTTACTGTAATTTTTATTTTTTTATTTCCGATTTTTTTGCATTTTTATTCTTTTTTAAATTTCAAATGTAGATTATTTATGTTCGACGATTACTGTAGGGACTATATAATCCACACACAATCCGTCGTGACCGTTGCGAACTGCTGTCAAGCCATCATCGCGCTTGCCCTGGGGGCATATGGTACTTTTAAGACCGATTATTTCAAATTGAAAAAAACAAAAACGGATGTTTGTAAAAAAATGAAATTACAATTCAGGTAAAATTTAGAATTTAAAA
Source organism: Halicephalobus mephisto (assembly GCA_009193035.1). Lineage (NCBI taxonomy): Eukaryota > Metazoa > Nematoda > Chromadorea > Rhabditida > Panagrolaimidae > Halicephalobus > Halicephalobus mephisto. The sequence continues at coordinate 1,015,128 of SWDT01000010.1, read as the reverse complement.
AGTTTTAAAAATAAATGATACAACAAGTTTAACTTTGAACGTTTTTGAGAATTTAAAAATTGAAATTTTCAAGAATTTAAAAATTGAAATTTTCCAGAATTTAAAAATTGAAATTTTCCAGAATTTAAAATTCAAAATTTTCCAGAATTTAAAAATTGAAATTTTCAAGAATTTAAAAATTAAATGCAAATTTCTGAAATCCTAAAAAATCTAACGGTCAGTTTTGAGGATATTCGAGAATTCTAAGATTTTAAAAAATTTCTGAAACTTGTTTGAATTTTTTAGAATTTTTAAAATTTCTAAAAAAATTATTTTCTTTATTTTTTTTTAAATTTCTAAAAAATTATTTTTTTTTAATATTTTTTTTAATTTCTAAAAAATTACTTTTTTTTATTTTTTTTGAAAATTTCTAAAAAATTACTTTTTTTTAATTTTTTTTTTAAATTTCCAGATTACTGCTTCAAAGTTTACTTACTTCTACGGTCTTGATAGTAGCCTGTGGTTTACGGTACTTGGCTGTGTTTAGCTCCAGAGGGTCTGCGAGATTCTACATCATCCGGGGATCGGCGGATATCGTTTTTGCAATTTTTCAATACAGTACTTTGATCGTATTTTTTTTCGTCAGGTAATTTTAATTTTTAATTTAAAAAAATTAAATAATTTAATTTTCAGTAATTCATTTCGAAATGGATTTTTCGATTTTTACAAAATTAAAAAAATCAAAAATCGGAGTTCTGTCAATCCCGTCAAAAATCGCGTTCGATCAAATAACGTTAAAATTGTTTTTAGTTAATTTTATTTTAAATTTTTAAAATTAATTTTTTTAAATAAATAATTCTTAAAATAAAATCATTTTTTAACAAATATTTTTTAAAACAAAATTTTTATAAAAAAATTCTAAAATTAATAAAATAAAAAAATTTCGAAATTTATATATAAAATAAAAAATTAACAAAATTAATAAAATTAAAAAATTTCGAAATTAATATAAAATTAAAAAATTTTAAAATTAATAAAATTAAAAAATTTTGAAATTTATATAAAATTAAAAAATTTTGAAATTTATATAAAATTAAAAAATTTTGAAATTAGTAAAATTTTAAAATTAATAAAGTTAAAAAATTTCGAAATTTATATATAAAATTTTATTTTATTTTGAAATTATTAAGAAAAGAAAAAAATTTCAAAAAAACGGAATTAAAATTTTAAATAAAATTGCAAGAACGAAAATGATAAAAATTATCTATTTTGTCGTCGATTTTTCTATTGCAAAAATGAAAATTATCTATTTTATCGTCGATTTTTCTATTGCAAAATAATGTGGCTGTTTGACCTCACTTGAGTCTTTCAATGGCTGCCTCCTTTGATCTCCCAATCTCTTCCTTGTTTACAATTTCAAAAAAAAAAATTGAAATTGTGCAACGTTGCCTGGAAGGCGTGTCCACGACTTCATAAAAACTGTAGATATTGCACAACCAAAAGTAAAAGATGTGTCAACTTTTCAAGAGCCGCCTATCTGTTATGGTATATAACAGGGGATCAAGCACCATATCTTCATCTTGATTTTTTTCATACATTCGATTCATTTTTGTCTTTTTTCTTGAAAAAAAATGGGAAACTATATGGATGACGAAGATCGTCGAAAAAAAGAAGAAGAAGAAAAGAAGCTAAAAGAGGAGATCGAGGAGTGGGAGAGGAAGGTCCGCGAACAAGAAGAAGAAAACGCCAGGAAACGCCGAGAAAAGGAACTTCTCGAGAAGTAAGTGTTTTTAAATTCCATATATATACATATAAAAAATATGTATATAAATTTTTTATTTCAAATTATATTTTTAAATTCCATATATACATATAATTAAAAAGTATATATATAAATTTTTATATTTAAAAGTATATTTTAAAATCCCTATATATATACATATAATTAAAAAATATGTATATAAATTTTTTATTTCAAATTATATTTTTAAATTCCATATATACATATAATTAAAAAAAATATGTATATAATTTTTTATATTTAAAAGTATATTTTAAAATCCCTATATATATACATATAATTAAAAAATATGTATATAAATTTTTTTATTTAAAAGTATATTTTTAAATTCCTATATATACATATAATTAAAAAGTATATATATAAATTTTTATATTTAAAAGTATATTTTTAAAATTTTTATATACATATAATTAAAAAGTAAATAAAAATTTTTATATTTCAAATTATATTTTTAAATTCCATATATACATATAATTAAAAAATATATATATAAATTTTTATATTTTGAATTATATTTTTAAATTTCTTATATACATATAATTAAAAAGTATATAAAAATTTTTTTATTTAAAAAATATATATATAAATTTTTATATTTCAAATTATATTTTTAAATTCCATATATACATATAATTAAAAAGTATATATATAAATTTTTTTTATATAAAAGTATATTTTTAAAATTTTTATATTTTAAATTATATTTTTAAATTTCATATATAAAGTGTAATTTTAAGCGTTTTTTTAAAAGTTTATATTTATAAAACAATTTTTTCAACTTTTTTTCATTCAAAAAAGTACTTTTTAAACTTTTTTAAAAATATATTTATTTTTAAAAAATATATTTCAAAACTTATTTTTTTAAAAATTGTTTGTTTACTTTCATGTTGAAAAATTTTTTATATTTATTTCAAAATATTTCGAAGACTTTTATTATTAAAAATTATGTTATTTTTATATTTTTTTTGTGTAAAAAAATTCGGATTAATATTTAATAAAAATTTCAATTTTTGAAAAATTTAATTTTTTATTTTTAAAGATTTTAATTTTTTTAAACATTTTTAAAAATATTTAAAAATTTCGAAGTTAATTTTATTAAGAATTTTTATTTTTTAAATTTATAAAATTCATGATGTTTATTTTTATTTAAAAATTTATTTTTTAATTTTAATTTTTTTTGATTTTAAAAATTTACTTTTTTTTGATTTTAAAAATTTATTTTTTTAATTATTAAATTTTTTTTAATTTTAAAAATTTACTTTTTTTTTAATTTTATTTTTTTTTTGACTTTAAAAAATTTATTTTTTTTAATTATTAAATTTTTTTTGATTTTAAAAATTTACTTTTTTTTAAATATTATTTTTTTTTAATTATTAAATTTATTTTTTTTAATTATTAAATTTATTTTTTTTTAAATTTTAAAAATTTTTTTTTTTTTTAATTTTAAAAATTTATTTTTTTTTATTATTAAATTTATTTTTTTTTAATTTTATTTTTTTTTAATTATTAAATTTATAAAAATTACAGAATGCGTGACATCCACGACCGTCATGAACAAAATTAACTTTTTTAAACCCAAATGCCATTCAATCTGTCGAGTCAAAATAACTTCAAACATATCCAACATCAAAAAAGTATTTTAATTTTTAATTTTATTGGACATTTGTTGATTCATCTAATCATTTTTAATAAAAAAATTATTTTAATTTTTTTGAATAACTTCCTAAAAAAAATATTTTTATTAAATTTCAAAAATCGAAAAAATCAAGGACGATTGAATTTTCTTCGAAGACGACATTGGCAAGTTATCGGGACCTTGATGAGGCCCTCGACGAAGTCCCCTGGATTCCCGACTATTCTGACCCCAGCAGATCGGTACTCATACAGAGTAACACACTCACTGGCGAAGATGGAGTTGTCGATCCCGTGGCATTCTGTCCGTTCTGTGTTTTCGCACTCGATGAAGGTCGCTCGGAACTCCCGACGGCTGTCTTGCTGGATTTCCACTCGAGTTCCGTTCTGTTCTAAAATAATATTTATTACAAAAACAAACAAAAAAACAAAAATATTCTCAAGGATAAATTTCTAAAATTTCTTAAAAATTAAATTTTATTTTTATACAATAATAATTTCGCAATCATTCATATATAAAAAATAAAATTTTCTCAAAACAAAATTTACAAAATTTTATATAAAAATAATTTCGTAATCATTCTATATAAAAAAAGTAAAATTTTTTCAAAACAAAATTTACAAAATTGTAATTTTATATAATTTATATAATAATAATTTCCTAATCATTCTATATATAAAGAAATGAAATTTTCTGAACACGAAATTTACAAAATTCAAATTTTTTGTAATTTTATATAATAATAATTTCGCAATCATTCCATAAATAAAAAAAGTAAAATTTTTTGAAAACAAAATTTACAAAATTTTATATAATAATAATTTCCTAATCACTCCATATAAAAAAGTGAAATTTTTTCAAAACAAAATTTAAAAAATTCAAATTTTATGCAATTTTATATAATAATAATTTCGCAATCATTCCATATAAAAAAAGTAAAATTTTTTCAAAACAAAATTTAAAAAATTCAAATTTTATATAATAATAATTTTCTAATTATTCCATATATAAAAAAATAAAATTTTTTCAACACGAAATTTAAAAAATTCCTTCGAAATAAAAAAGTTAATTTTAAAATTAATATTTTAGAAATATATTATTTTTAAAATAACCTATAGCCTTCCGGACTAGGGTCGTATGGGACACGTGACCCTCCGTCCACCCTTGAGGACTAATAATCATATATAAAATTATCCCTAAATATCCAGAAATCACGACCGCTGCTGTCGACGTAATCGAAAAAATTTAAAAAACGGTCTTAAGAAGAAAAAAATTCGTGCACGAATACCTTTAAAAAATGCAAAATTTTATATTTTTTGTTTTCATTATTGTTATTTTTAAATCAAGGAATTTTGTAGGTTTTTTCGAGTCTACTGATCTTCGTCCTAAACCCCCCATGGTACTCCTCGGGTTCCTGTCTGGCCTAAAATCGCTCCGTTGGATCGTGATTAGGGATTCCTGATCCACGTGGAGACGAAAAAGATATAAAAAATTACTTTATTGAGTCAGAAACACGAGATACAAAATAATTTTGATGAATATTGAATAACTTTTTTAATTTCTCGCCAATGCTCAATCGTAATCCCCCCTCTTTTACCCTCAGGGCATTTCCCTTCGGGACCAATACTGTACAGACCTGCGTTCTAATGAATGGGTCCACGATTCAAGAATGAAAAACAATAAAAATAATGACAGAAAAAAGAAATTTAATACCTAGAAGACAATGGGACATGACGTTCGTGTCCCGCAGGTTCGATCTTTCGAGTCAAAATTTGAATGAAAATTAAACAAAAAATAATTTGGTGAATCAATATCAAAAATCACTTTTTTCTAAAACAACGTGACATGACAATAGTGTCCCTAAAAAGGTATAAAAAAATCAACTTTTTTAAAAATGATTTTTCGAACAAAAGGGACTGTCGTCAAAATATTAATATAGAATAATTTTTAAAAACTCCTTGAATACTGTATCACTTTGTTTTAGATAAGTTAAAAAATTATTTAAATACTGTATTACTGTATTTTTTTAGTTTAACACCTAAACGACGATGGGATATATCCCTCGGATCAAAATTTGCATAAAAATTAAGCAAAAAATAATTTAATAAATCAATGTCAAAAATCACTTTTGTTCATAATACAGTATGACATGGCAATATTGTCCCTAAAAAGTTGTGTAAAATAATTAACTTTTTTAAAAAATGATTTTTCGAACAAAAGGGACTTGTCAAAATTTTAAGCAGTAATGATCCCTGTTCCTAGGTGGTGGGGGATCTGAAGGCTTTCTTAAATACCAGTGGCTGAATCTCACTTGATCCCCCTCAAGGACAAACTGACTCCTATAGCCTTCGAGAAATCTCGTGTCGGGACCAAATTCGTCTTCCACAACGAAATTTTTTACTTTTTTGGAATTTTATATATTTTCAAAAATAACTAAATTTTTAAAAATTCAATCTTTACTACAATACTAAAAAAAGAAATTTCGAAAATTTAAAATTTATTTAAAGTATTTTTTTAAATTTAAAATTAATTTTTTTTTGGAAATTTAAAATTTAATTTTTTTAAATTAAAACTTTTTTTTTAAATTTATTTTTTTTTGGAAAATTAAAATCAATTTTTTTTGGAAATTTAAAATTTATTTTTTTTTTAAATTAAAACTTTTTTAAAATTATTTTTTTTAAAAATATCGAATCGAATTTGAATCTGTTTTTTGATCGATTTTTACTCTGTTTTATAAAAGTCAGAACTGAGAATTTGAGATCGAAATTTGAAATTTTTACGTTATGATGACGTTTGTGGATTTTTTATTTCAAAAACTTGTTTTTTGTGTTATGTAAATTCAGTTAGAACCTGATATTGAGATATTCTGAATCCAAACATGACTCATAAGTTTTATCTTAACACAAAAACCCAAATTTCGAACTCGAACTTTGACTGTCAACTTTGATAACACAAAGCACTGGTCTAGGGTCTTCTAAAAAGATCTTCCTCAAGTTGAGTTGAGATTTTCTAGAATTATCCAAATCTATCTAATTTAGGATTTTCTAGAAAATCTCGATCCAACTTGAGGAAGATCTTTTTAGAATTATTCAGATCTATCTAATTTAGGATTTTCTAAAAAGATCCTCCTCAAGTTGAGTCGAGATTTTCTAGAAATATCCAGATCTATCTAATTTAGAGCTATCTAGAAAATCTCGATCCAACTTGAGGAAGATCTTTTTAGAATTATTCAGATTTATTTAATTTAGGATTTTCTAAAAAGATCTTCCTCAAGTTGAGTCGAGATTTTCTAGAAATATCTAGATCTATCATATTTAGAATCTTCTAGAAAATCTCGATCCAACTTGAGGAAGATCTTTTTAGAATTATCCAAATCTATCTAATCTAGGGTTTTCTAAAAATTCCAACCTAACATTGGATGAATTTTTTAGGAAATTGGAAATCGATTTGGAATAGATTTTTCTAGACAATTCCTAGATCGATCTGGAATGAGTCTTTTTAGAGGGTTTGGTTCAATCTACAAAAAAACAAAAATAAATCCTGGTCGAAGTGCCCTTTTAGAAGCAGCAATATACTGTCTTCAAGGCCCCAAAATAGACAATCAAAACATCTGTGGTGTTTTTAAAGAAAAATTTTCGGAAATGTCCCTTAAAAATTATAAATTTTATATAAAACAAATAATTTTCGGATTAAAAAACCACAATTATTTCGAAATTTACATTTAATTTGAAAAGTATTAAAATTAGATCAAAATCTAAAAATTATTTATTTTTTCATATTTGAAAATTTGAATTTTCACACTTTTCTGTTTTGTTTTCAAAAAAGTAGATTAAATAGTTATAAATATCTTCAAAATTTGTATATAGTTGCATGGAAGAAATATTAAAATTGATAAAATTAAACGAAAGAAATATAATTAATTGTTTTTTAAGTTCCTCTCCCACATGTGCAAAAACTTCAATTTTCACACCTTTCCGTTTTCTTTCCAAAAAAGTAGATTAAATAGTTATAAGTATTTTCAAAACCTGTATATAGTTGCATGGAAGAAATATTAAAATTGATAAAATTAAATTAAAAAAATATAATTAATTGTTTTTTAAGTTCCTCTCCCATGTCTGCGAAAACTTCAATTTTCACACCTTTCCGTTTTCTTTTGAAGAAAGTAGATTAGATAGATATAATGAGGTTTAAAATTTGCATATAACTGTAGGGAAGACTAATGAAAATTAATAAAATTAAAGTGGAAAACGAAGATTTGAAAACAAGGTCCTTAGATTCCTCTGGCATTCATGTGCAATTTGAATTTTGACGTATCTCCGACTACTTTCTCGGAAAAACAATTCTACGGTTGCACCGACCTCAGAAGATTGCATCACTTTGCAGAAAGCTTAATCGAAATTAATGAAATTTAAATAAAAAAAATTACGCATGAAAAGTAAAGTTTCCAAATTTTTTCGGTTGATATATGAAAACTTGAACTTTGACGTTTTTTGTTTACATATTTCGAAGTACTAATTACACTATTGTAACAACCTTAGAAAGTTGTATATAATCGGAAAAAGTTTATTCGAAATTAATAAAATTTAAATAAAAAAATTACGCATGAAAGATAAAGATTTCAAATTTTTTCGGTTGATATATGAAAACTTGAATTTTGACGTTTTTTGTTTACATATTTCGAAGTACTAATTACACTATTGTAACAACCTTGGAAAGTTGTATATAATTGGAAAAAGTTTATTCGAAATTAATAAAATTTAAATAAAAAACTAACGCATGAAAAATAAAGTTTCCAAATTTTTTCATTGCTGATTTATGAAAACTTGAATTTTGACGTTTTTTGTTTATTTATCTCGAAATGTTATTTTATATTGCAATCGCCACAACTTTCACCATTAGTGATAAAAATAATTTTTAAAATTAATAAAATTAAAACAAAAACGAAAAGATCAGAAGTTAAAACAAGGATGATCTTTAGTTTTGTGCTTTCGTTGACATATAAAATTTCAAACATTTCTTTCAATTTTCCGCGTTTTAGAAAAACATCTTTAAAAAACAAACAATAGAGTTTGAATACATACTTTCCGATTTTGAACGTCATATAGTTTTGTTTTAAAATTTAAAATTTTAGGATTTTCAAATTTTTAAAATTGTTTCGAAAAATTTTTAAAATATACAATAATAAAGAAAAATTAATTCATGATGACGGGTTTTCAAACTTGTTGGTTAAAATAGTGACTATTTTTAGAGTAAAAAAATAATTTTTTATATAAAAATTTATTTTTAAAAAAATTATTCATTTAAAAATTTACTTTTTAAAATTATTCATTTAAAATTTACTTTTTAAAAATTATCCATTTTTCGAAAAAAATTAATTTTAAAAAACAACTTTTTTTAAAAATTAAAATAATTTTTTTTATATAAAAATAATCCAATTTTGTTTAAAAAATTTATTGTTTTTAATAAAATTAAAAATTTTATTTTTTTTTAAATTTAAAAAAGTTATTTTTTTTTGTAAATTCAAAAAATTTTTCATTTTAAAAAAAAAAGTCAAACCTTTTTTGACTGTTAATCACTATTTGCAATAATTTTAAAAAATTAATTTTGGGGGAACCTTAAAAGTCAAAAATCTATAAATTCTTATCTTTATTTTTCAGAGGCAATGTACAACACAAATGACTCCACATGATAGTCTCAAAATAACTGCCGTAACAAAAATGACCATAATTAAGGGGTTATATATGAAGTTAAAAATTAAAAATTAAAGTTTTTCAAAAATTAATTTTTTTTTAAATTTCAATTTTTAAAAAATTAATTTTTTTTTAAATTTCGATTTTTTAAAAATTTTTTTTTTAAATTTCGATTTTTTCAAAAATTAATTTTTTTTAAAATTTCGATTTTTTTAAAATTTATTTTTTTTTAAATTTCGATTTTTTTAAAAATTTATTTTTTTAAATTTCGATTTTTTTTAAATTTATTTTTTTTTAAATTTCAATTTTTCGAATAAGTTTTAAAATAAATTTTTGGAACTTTGTAGACAAATTCAGGATTTTTGGTAATTTTAGAAATTTTCCTTGATTGTGGGAGATTTAAGAAGTTTCTAGATGATTTCAGAGGATTTTAAAGATCTCTAGGAGAAGGTTTAGGAAATGTTAGATAAGTTTTTGAAGTTTCAAGGAGATTTCAGAAGTTTCCAAAAAATTATTAAATTTTCGAAATTTTCAAATATATATTTCAAGGATTCTAGAAGATTTCTAGATTTCAGAATATCCTAGAAATCTCTATTTCATGTTTCAAGCAGATTTCAGAAGCTTCCAGAAAAATTATTAAATTTTCAAATAAGTATTTCAAAGATTCTAGAAGATTTCTAGATTTCAGAATATCCTTGAAATTTCCATTTTAATTTCAAAAGTTTCTAAAACTTCCAAAAAAATAATTAAATTTTCGAAATTTTCAAATATGTATTTCAAAAATTCCAAAAATAATTTTCACAATTTCAAAAACTTTCAAAAAACTTAAATTTCGAGTATATTTTGAAATATTCTAAAATTCTATGAAAATTTTTAAATTTTAGAAATTTGCATAATTTTTTGAAAATTGTAAATTTAAAAAATAAAACCAACCATGTCCGAATTGGGGCTGATAATCGGTCTTGATCAAAGTTTTACAAACATGTTCTTGAGCAGGAAGGGATTTGACGCTTTGAGCAGTCCGCTTTTGGGCTTTCTAAACATCTCATAGATTATCTCTCCTACAGTAACCCAACCCACAAGGCCTTCCAAGTACTCCGGATCTTCGTCCAATTCCGGCCTGAGGAAAAAAGAAGGATCATATCTGGTTATTACTGAAAACAAAAATGAGTAATAATTTATAAAAATTACATTTAAAAATCCAGATGTTATTTTTTTTTTCGTAAACAACTTTTGTGATTTTCAGAAAATGTCAAAGTCCGAAAATGGGTTAAATTTATTCAATTTGTTTCAAAACAGACCGTAAACACTTTCCGCAATGATAGAAAAAACCAAAATTAACAATGCCACTCTAATCATTGACTCCGAAAGCAATCGATATCCTGAAATCGGATTACAGTAATTCAAAAATTTAAAAAATTAATTTTTATGAACTGGTCCCGACACGAAATTTCTAACTTTTTGGGATTATAGAAATTTAAAAAATTAATTTTTATAAAATGGTCCCGATACGAAATTCCGGATTTTTTAGGATTTAAAAAAGTTTAAAAAATATTTTTATAAACTGGTCCCGACACGAAATTTCAAACTTTTTAGGATTATAGAAATTAAAAAAATTAATTTTTACAAAATGGTCCCGACACGAAATTTCGAATTTTTAGGATTATAGAAATTAAAAAAATTAATTTTTATAAAATGGTCCTGACACGAAATTTCGGACTTCTTAGGATTATAGAAATTTAAAAAATTAATTTTTATGAACTGGTCCCGACACGAAATTTCGAACTTTTTAGGATTTAAAAAAGGTTAAAAAATATTTTTATAAAATGGTTTTAACACGAAATTTCAAATTTTTATGTTACTATGAAATTTAAAAAATTAATTTTTACAAAATGGTCCCGACACAAAATTTCAGATTTTTTAGAATTCAAAAAAAAATTTTTTTTACAAAATGGTCCAGACACGAAATTTCGGACTTTTTAGAATTACGTTGTAAACTTTAAAGAAATTAATTTTCACAAAATGGTTACGACGTGAAATTTCAGATCTTTTAAAATTATATTATTTTTAAATTAAATTAAAATCGATTTTCATGAAATGGTCCTGATGCGAAATTTCGTATTTTTTAGAATTCTGAATTATGAAATTAAAAAAAAATTAATTTTAATACAACAGTCTTAATGAAAAATTTTAGAATATAGAAAAATCAAAATTAAAAATTTCAGCTGACTTCAGAAAGATACGGTAGATTCTAGAAAGTTATATGCAATTGTTAATTTTTTTGGAATTTCAAAATTTTCAGTAAGATTAGAAAACTTAAAATTTTAAGTAAAATTTCAGAAAGCTTCTAAAATTTTATGTAAAAATTCAGAAAACTTTTAAAATTTTAAGTAAAATTTCAGAAAATTTCCAGAATCTTAAGTAAAATTTCAGAAAACTTCTAAAATTTTATGTAAAATTTCAGAAAATTTTCAGAATCTTAAGTAAGACTAGAAGACTTCTGAAACCTTTGATAAAATCTCAGAAAACTTCTAGAATTTTAAGTAAAATTTCAGAAAATTTCCAGAATTTCCAGTAATATTTCAGAAAACTTTTAAAATTTTAAGTAAAATTTCAGAAGACGTCCAGAAGCTTCAATAAGATGTATTAGAATTCAAAAATTTCCCGATTTGATTAAGATGATTTCTACAGAATCCCAGAATATTCTAGAAAGTTCTATAAATTTTTTGAAAATTTGTAAGATCTACATAATTCTAGAAAGTTCTAAAAATTCAAAGTTTTAAAATTTCTAAAAATTCAGAGTTCTAAAAATTCTGAAAGTTTTAAAATTATGAAAATTCTAAAAATTCAAAGAATCTTAAAAATTCTAAAATTTCTAAAAATTCTGAAAATTCTAAAATTTTAAAAAATTTTTAAAATTTCTATTTTTTAAAACTTTTTGAGTCTCCAGAATCTGCCAGAAGACACCTGAAAGTTCCATGAAATTGAAAATAAGCAGGATTTGGCGCGTTAAATAAATTAATAATCATACCCTGAGGCACTTGGAACAAGGTGACTTCGTTAAAGGTCGTTTTCCAAAAATGACATCATTTACACATGGATTAATTAACAAAGAAGCCTTCATGTCCTTAAAAGGGACATCCCAGGTCAAGGAAAGTTGTCCAAAAAAATATTTAAAATGAATAAAAAAGTAAAATAATGTTTGCTTTTAAAGTTCCCCAAAAATTTGATTTTTATTTTGAAGACGTGACGCCGCCCTGAGGGGCGCGACAAGCAGATGTTCCAGAAGCCCCTTCTGAAACCACCTGTCCGGGACCTTCATTAACGATTCCTTCTGGAGACGTCAAAGGCCACGTAGGCGCCTACGAAGACCATCGAGGTCCTTCTGAATTCTCAATTCTGATTCAGAAAAATGAATTAAAAATTTTTATTCACCTTCACAAAACCCCCAGTTTCCATCAAAACAAAATCGAAAATAGAAAAACTTTATTATTGTTATTTAATTACAGGAGAATGTTTTTAGAATTTTTTCTTGACACGAATTCTGAGAATGTTCGTTTTTAAATGCTGAGTCCCAAAATGGTCTCTGAATTCTAGACCGACATTTTTGAAAATTTAAGAATCTCCATCGGATTCTGAATCATTTTCAAAACTTTTCAAAATTTTAAGATTTCAGAATCCTCTTTTTTTTTAAATTAAAATTAAAACGTTTGAATAAAATTCTGAATCATTTTTAAAACTTTTCAAAATTTTAGAAGATTTCAGAATCCTCTATTATTTTTTCTAAAAATTTAAAAATCTCAATAAATTTTCAAAATTTTAGAAGATTTTAGAATCCTTCATTTTTTTAAATTAAAATTTAAATGTTTGAATAAAAATCTGAATCATTTTTAAAACTTTTTTAATATTTTAAAAGATTTCAGAATCTTCTACGGGATTCTATAACAGTTTAAAGGTCCTACAATATTCTGAAAGATTTCAAGTTCCCCAAAATCACTACTGGGTTCGAAAACATATTATTTTTTAAAATTTAAAAGTTCCTAAAAAATTCTGAAATTACTAGATTCTGGAAATTTTCAAAATAATTATTAAATTCAAAAAAATTCGGAATTTTCTAAAATTTTCAAAATAATTATTAAGTTCGGAAAAATTTGGAATCTTCTAAAATTTTCAAAATAATTATTAAATTCAAAAAAATTTGAAATTTTCTAAAATTTTCAAAATAACTATTAAGTTCAGAAAAATTTGGAATCTTCTAAAATTTTCAAAATAATTATTTAATTCAGAAAAATTTTAAATTTTCTAAAATTTTCAAAATAATTATTTAATTCAGAAAAATTTGGAATTTTCTAAAATTTTCGAAATAATTACAAAATTCAGAAAAATTTGAAAGATCTCCACAAATTTAGGAATAGTTTTAAAATTTGAATTAGATTCTATTTCAAGAAATCTCGAGAATTCTGTCTTGACTTGTTAATTATGCGGTTCTATTTTAAATTCTTGCTTTTTCAAAAGTTTTCATAAATCAGCAAGTTTTGAAAATAATTATTTTTTGATTATTCTTTATTTTTAATAATTAAATTATTTTCGAAAAACGACATAAAGCACAGAATGTCACGGAAGCGGTGGTGGATTCTGAATTAGTTTTTCATCAAGAAATGTCAAAATTGAAATTTATAAAAATTTAAAAATTCATTTTTGTTAATTTCGAAAATTTCTAAAAGTACAGTATTTTCGAAAATTTTAAGAGTACGGTATTTTTGAAGATTTTAAAAGTACGGTATTTTCAAAATTTTTAAAGTACTGTATTTTTGAAGATTTTTAAAGTACGGGATTTTCGAAAATTTTTAAATTACTTTATTTTCAAAATTTTTTAAAAATACTGTATTTTTGAAAAATTTTTAAATTACTGTATTTCCGAAAATTTTGCAATTTATTTTTAATTTTAATAGAAACAAAAAATAATTTGTGTAACTTCGAAATTATTCCAAAAATAAATCCACAGTATCCGTCTTCAAAATCCAGGTGAATGTAATGTCGAAAATAATAAAAAATAAAAATAAAAAAAATTGCAGTATATTTTCAAAACAAAATATACTACTTCGAAAGTTACGAAATAAATAATTAAAATTTAAGTTTTATTTTTATATAAAAATTTATAAAAATAGGATATTTAAAAAAAAATTAAAAATATTAAAAAAAAATTAAAAATATTAAGAAAATTAAAAAATATTAAAAAAAATTAAAAAATATTAAAAAATTTTAAAAATATTGAAAAATATTAAAAAAAATTTAAAAATATTAAAAAAAATTTAAAAAAAAATAAAAAAAATTTAAAAAATCTAAAAAAACTAAAAATTAAAAATACTAAAAAAGTTGAAAAAATTTAAAATATGTAAAAAATTAAATTTTTAAATATTTTATTTTTTATTTTTTTTTTTATTTTAATATTTAAAAAATTTAATTTTAAAATATTTTTTTTTTCAAAAAATTAATAATCGCAAAGAATCAGAAAAGCATGTTTAATTTTATAAAAAAATTATTAGAATTATTAAAATTGATAAAATTAAAGTAGAAAACAAGTATGTTCGAAAACATAACCCACACATCACCTTGTTTTTTTTATAAAATTATTTATTGTTGATTTACGAACACTTGAATTCTGACGTGTTAGGAAGTAAATTAAATAATTATAATCATTTTCAAAACAATATTTAGTTTCAAAAAAGTAACATGACTGCTGAAAATGGTGCAAAAAATAAATTCAAACATCTTAGTTTCGTCCTGGATGGATATATGAAAACTTCAATTTTAACACTTTTCTGTTTTTTTTCAAAAAAGTAGATTAGATAGTTTTAATTATTTTCAAAATTTGTATATAGTTGCAAGGAAGAATTAAGAAATAATTAATCGTATTTTTGGTTTAATTTTATCAACTTTAATAAGTTCCTCTTCCACGTCTGCAAAAACTTTAATTTTAACACTTTTCCGTTTTATTTTTCAAAAAAGTAGATTAGATAGTTTTAAATATCTTCAAAACCTGTATATAGTTGCATGGAAGAAATATTAAAATTGATAAAATTAAACGAAAAAAATATAATTAATTGTTTCTTAGGTCGCTCTCCCACATGTGCAAAAACTTCAATTTTAACACTTTTCCGTTTTATTTTCAAAAACATAAATTAGATAGCTATAAGTACCTTCAAAATCTGTATATAGTTGCAAAGAAAAATTATTAAAATTGATAAAATTAAACGAAAAAAAAGATAAATTGTTTCTTAAATTCCTCTCCCACATGTGCAAAAACTTCAATTTTCACATTTTTCTGTTTTCTTCTCCAAAGATTTAATTTTGTAGTTGTAGTTTCTTTAAAGTTTGTCTTTAATTACAAACTATAAATTATTAAAGTTAATAAAGTTAAACGAAAAACATATGATAAATTGTTTCTTAGGTCGCTCTTCCACACATGTGAAAAAACTTCAATTTTCGCATTTTTGTATTTCGTTTTCAAAAAAATAAATTAGATAGTTTTAAGTATCTTCAAAACCTGTATATAGTTGCAAAAAAGAATTAATAAAATTAAATAAAAAATATGATAAATTGCTTCTTAGGTTCCTCTTCCACACATGTGAAAAAACTTCAATTTTCGCATTTTTGTATTTTGTTTTCAAAAAAATAAATTAGATAATTTTAAGTATCTTCAAAACCTGTATATAGTTGCATGGAAGAATTATGAAAATTAAATTAAAAAAATGATAAATTGCTTCTTAGGTTCCTCTTCCACACATGTGCAAAAACTTCAATTTTAACACCTTTCTGTTTTCTTCTTTGCAAATCTAATTATGTAGTTATACAAAGTAAGCTTCGAAGTTGACGCAGTAGAAACAAAAACAATTACTTTGAAAAACCGAATCCAAAACATGAATTTTTTCGAATTTTTTTACTATTCATATATGGAAGATTAAATTCTGACGTGTTTTTGGTTTTATTTTCAAAGAATTAATTAAACAGTTATATTCAGTTTAAAATTTATAGTGAATGGTCAAAAAGAAGTATTAAAATTGATGAAACAAAAGATGAATAGATTGAAACATCAGTTGTTTATCAACTTCCCTTCTATTCATATATGAAGATCTTAATTTCCACACCTTTCCGTTTTATTTTCAAAAAATACATAAAATAGATATAATGAGGTTTAAAATTTGCATATAACTGTAGGGAAGACTAATGAAAATTAATAAAATTAAAGTGGAAAACGAAGATTTGAAAACAAGGTCCTTAGATTCCTCTGGCATTCATGTGCAATTTGAATTTTGACGTATCTCCGACTACTTTCTCGGAAAACCAATTCTACGGTTGCACTGACCTCAGAAGATTGCATCACTTTGCAGAAAGCTTAATCGAAATTAATAAAATTTAAATAAAAAAATTACGCATGAGAAATAAAGATTCCAAATTTTTTCGGTTGATATATGAAAACTTAAACTTTAACGTTTTTTGTTTACATATTTCGAAGTACTAATTACACTATTGTAACAACCTTAGAAAGTTGTATATAATTGGAGAAAGCTTATTCGAAATTAATAAAATTTAAATAAAAAACTAACGTATGAAAGATAAAGATTCCAAATTTTTTCACTGTTGATATATGAAAACTTGAACTTTCATACTTTTCATTTCATTTTCGGAAAAAACAAATTACATAATTGTAAAAACCGTGAAAACTTGCACCAGGTTGCGAGAAAATTTATTAAAATTAATAAAATGAAAATAGAAACCAAATGGATGAAAAGTGAAGTTCAAACATCAGTGATCTCTGACATTCCGTTTTCGTCCATGTCTGGATTTTTGTACATCTTTATTGAACTTGTGTAATTCAAAAAACCACTCTGCAAAAATTTAATTTATTTTAAATACATATTTTATGACATTAAAAATAATATATAACTTCAAACGTGAAATTTAAAAGTTTTTGATTCTTATGGGTCATACGCACACACCCTAATCGAGCTTAACCTAAGCCTAAATCCAGTCTAAAAAAATTGAATCTAACTTAACTATGTCTCGCGGTATTATTTGTATTTTTATTTGAAATTGTTAATTTATCTAAAAATATGTTAAAATAGACTAAAAATATATTTAAATGCACTAAAAATACATTAAATTGCACTAAAAATATGTTTAAATGCACTAAAAATATGTTTAAATGTACTAAAAATATGTTAAATAGACTAAAAATATATTTAAATGCACTAAAAATATGTTAAATAGACTAAAAATATATTTAAATGCACTAAAAATATGTTAAATAGACTAAAAATATATTTAAATGCACTAAAAATATGTTTAAATGTACTAAAAATATGTTAAATAGACTAAAAATATATTTAAATGCACTAAAAATATGTTAAAATAAACTAAAAATATGTTTAATTGCACTGAAAATATGTTAAATTGCACTAAAAATATATTTAAATGCACTAAAAATATGTTTAATTGCACTAAAAATATGTTTAATTGCACTAAAAATATATTTATATGCACTGAAAATATGTTTAAATAAGCTAAAAATTTTTGCGTTAAGAATTATGTACATTAACCCATAAGTGTCAATTTTTTTCGTGGGTTATGTTTCACAATTCACAAATGTTTGATATTTTTTAACTGTCCAGGTGTAATTACGGTATTTACCGATCCTCAAATTCGTAGTTGACACCTGTTTTGTGTCAGTCTGGCCATATTTAATCCAATATTCAGAATACTACCTACTTCAGAATTTAGATAGGTTATTTTTCGCCCACACAAATTTTGTTTTTATAAAAATTAAAAATAGAAATTGTTATGACACGAATTTTTAGAATTTTCTAAAAACTAAAATAACCTATGTTGTGATTTTGTAATTAACAATACTGTCATAAAATTAAAAATAAAAACTTTCATAAAATAGTCTCGACACGAATTTCTAAAATTTCCAGTTGAGATGAAAAATTGTAAAATTTTTAAAAATAAAACTATGGTCATTTTTCATAAAAATTCAAAATTTTCCAGTTGAGACCCAAAGTTGTGAAATTTTTAAAAATAAAACTATAGTCATTTTTCATAAAAATTCAAAATTTTTTTGCGAAATAGTCTCGACACGAATTTTCAAAATTTTCCAGTTGAGACCCAAAGTTGTGAAATTTATTTTTTTATAATTCTGAAAAATAAAACTATAGTCATTTTTGAAATAGAAATTCAAAATTTTTTGCGAAATAGTCTCGACACGAATTTTCGAAATTTACTGTATGGAGTATTCTGTAAAGATGTATTTAAAATTATGTCATTGTAGGAAGTTCAAGAAACATTTTTTTCGTGAAATAGTCTCGACACGAATTTTCAAAACTTTCCAGTTGAGATGAAAAATTGTGAAATTTATTTTTTTTATAATTCCGAAAAATAAAACTAGTCATTTTTCATAAAAATTCAAAATTTTTTTTTTTGCGAAATAGTCTCGACACGAATTTTTGAAATTTTCCAGTCGAGACAAAAATTTGTGAAATGTACTGTATGAAGTATTCTGTAAAGATGTATTTAAAATTATGTCATTGTAGGAAGTTCAAGAAACATTTTTTTCGTGAAATAGTCTCGACATGAATTTTCAAAACTCTCCAGTTGAGATGAAAAATTGTGAAATTTTTAAAAATAAAACTAGTCATTTTTCATAAAAATTCAAGATTTTTTTGCAAAATTGTCTCGACACGAATTTTCAAAACTTTCCAGTTGAGACCCAAAGTTGTGAAATTTATTTTTTTATAATTCCGAAAAATAAAACTATAGTCATTTTTTTCATAAAAATTCAAAATTTTTTTTTGCGAAATAGTCTCGATACGAATTTTCAAAACTTTCCAGTTGAGACAAAAAGTTGTGAAATTTATTTTTTTTGTAATTTGTTCTTGAGGCTCTCGAGTTTCTCAGAAAATGTATATTACAGTACTTATGGATGATTTAAGAAATCAGAAAAAACTAAAACATCTCCCTTGAAAACGTGTTGCTTTTTTTGAGTCAAAAAGCCGGAAATCCTGGCCAGGTCCATGAACTGAGGATTGCGCAAGAGATTCGGGAAAAAACGGCAATGTTTGGTCATTCAAGTCGAGAAAAATCAAAGCGGCTTTCTTTGTTCAGAATCCCCAGAAGATCACTGCAGGAGGGATTCAAGTGTTTTTCATTGTTTTTTATTTCGCAGATTACTGTAACATTTATGATGTCAGACATTTGAAAATTATTTTCGAATTTTGTAACTTTTTTAAAAAATTTTTATTTTTTATTTTTTATTATTTATTATTTATTTTTTATTTTTTATTTTTTATTTTTTTTTAATTTTTAATTTTTAATTTTTAATTTTTTATGTTACAGTATGAATCCGAGATGTGCAAAAATTAAAAACAGATTTTTATTGGAAGTTTGAATTTCTTCGAAAATTTTCGTCTGAATTTTACAATTTTAAATTTTTTTAAATTTTACAAAAATTTCTAAAATCTTTGGAATTTTTAAAGTTATTTAAAATCGAAAATTTCAGAAATCTAAAAAGTTCAAAAAATTTATTTCAAAATTATTTTATAAAAACATTTATTTTTTTATAATTAAATTATTACGATGGTTTTTATATATGATTTAAAAAGTTGTTTTATTAAAAAATGATTACGGTAATTTTTATGAATATATAATTTCGAAAATTGTCTTCTTAAAAAATGATTACGGTAATTTTTAAAAATATATGATTTCGAAAGTTGTCTTCTTAAAAAATAATTACAATATTTTTATAAATGTATAATTTCGAAAATTGTCTTGTTAAGAAATAATTACAATTTTTTTTATAAATATATGATTTCGAAAATTGTGTTTTAAAGAATGATTACGGTAATTTTTATAAATATATGATTTCGAAAGTTGTCTTGTTAAAATTAAATGATTCCCCCGGGCTGTAAATTGCTTCCACAAAACAAGACCATTTTTGTCGGGTGGCTCTTCACTGGGAAGAACAAATGGAAAATGAATGAACACGGAGAATCTCAAGTGGTCCCTGTCGCCTTAGATTGAGAAAAGCAATTCCTCCTTTTTCGTCCTCGAATGATGTGAAAACGCAAACAATCATTTTCCTCTGCAAATATGTAGTTATAAAGTACTGTAATTTAAAACAAATTTATTTTTTTTAAATTTATTTTTTTTTTAAATTTATTTTTTTTTTTAAATTCAATTTATATGGTAGATTACGGTAATGGGAAAGCGTAAATCGGGTTGAGCACTCGAGTGAGCAAAACGGCACTTGTGAATCCCGAGTGGAGAGCTTCTCAATCACCCGGACCATTGTTCAGGAGGAAGAACATCTGTCTCTGATTGCCTCCGACTGAGTCGATTCGATTTCTGTTTTTGTCCAAGTTGCTCATCCCGTCACCATACTACAGTGACCTTCGTCTTGTTAATCAACTTGATTTTTAAAATTCTTTTTAAAATCTAGTAAAAAGTGTTCAGTCAGATTTTAGCGAATTAACAATAAATTCACGTTGTAAATATTTTAGGTAAAATAAAACTAGAAGATACAGAATCCTAAAAACTGTACTTTTCATATACTATATAATTGAATTCATATTATTTATGGATGTGTTTTCAAATATGACAAAAGATATTTAATAAGAGCTTAGAATGCTGATATTAAAGTTATAAATACTTGAATAAAAAATACTGGAAGATACAGAATCCTAAAAACTGTACTTTTCATATACTATATAATTGAATTCATATTATTTATGGATGTGTTTTCAAATCTGATAAAAGATATTTAATAAGAGCTTAGAATACTGATATTAAAGTTATAAATACTTGAACAAAAAATACTGGAAGATACAGAATCCTAAAAACTGTACTTTTCATATACTATATATATATATCGAATTCATATTATTTATGGATGTGTTTTCAAATATGACAAAAGATATTTAATAAGAGCTTAGAATGCTGATATTAAAGTTATAAATACTTGAACAAAAAATACTGGAAGATACAGAATCCTAAAAACTGTACTTTTCATATACTATATATATATATCGAATTCATATTCTTTTGTGGATCTGCTTGTACATCTGGCAATGAATATCCAAATTTCAAACTACTAAGATTAAATTTACTTTGTAACTACTTCAAATGACGTAACACTTGGAGATACAAAATCTCAAAGACAAACTTGCATCTGCCATGTAGAGTTCGTACTATTTGCCTTCTCGTTTATCTGCAGATCCGTTTCTAAATTTACTTAAAAATATTCAATTATGTTTAAAAATATCGATGGCAAATTTATTTCGTAAATAATTCAAGCAAAATAACACTGCAAGATACAAAATCTCAAAAATCAAACTTGCGTTTATTACATATAAAAACTTGATTTTTTTTATCTGTTTATTTTTCTGATTTTCAATTTATTCGTTTGTAATTTTATGAATTTTTAAATTTATAGAGTTACAGTGAAACCTCGATATAAGTAACCCTAAGGGACGGCAGAAATGTTGTTTTTACAGAGGAGTTGCTCTTATCGAAGGGTTTACTAGGGGAAAATCCACAGTAGGGGTTGGAACCGAGTTATTTTTAAAGAGGATTTGCTTTTATCGAGGGGTTTACTAGGGGAAAATCCACAGTAGGGGTAGGAACTGAGTTGTTTTTACAGAGGATTTGCCTTTATCGAGGGGTTTACTAGGGGAAAATCCACAGTAGGGGTCGGAACCGAGTTGTTTTTAAAGAGGATTTGCTCTTATCGAAGGTGTTTATATCGAGATTTCACTGTATTTCTATTTAATTTTTGCATACTAGACGTGATAATTGCCGTTTTTAACAGGTTTACACTAACAGTTGGCTGGTTATTATTATTTATTGCCTCTTTCAACAGTTATATAATTGCTACAAAATCGGGGAATAACATCTCGGTACTTGGATGGTGAGATGTCCAATTGATAGGTTGTCTTAACTGTCGGTTGAGGAGAAGCGTTGGTGCCGTTTGCACAGAGGAATCTGTGTTGGTTCCACGTCGACAGTTGGCTGGTTAAAGTCGGCTGTAGTTCTAGTCACTAACTCCGTAGCTATTGTGTTTCTAGAATGTGTTCAGCTGTTGATCCATCATTCGTGACTCTCCGCCCTAGGTCTTGGTGGTGCAATAGTGGTCGGTTTCGGGTACCTGGGGTTACACCGTATGACTTCTAGTCCTTTCACCGCTCAAGGTCGCTGAATATCGGAAGGAAGATGTGATAAACACTTGTTTATATCACATTAGAATACCACACAAGGCAGTAATAGAAAACCCAAACTTTGGGTTTTCAGCACTTTTATACTTCCCAAATAGTGAGTTATCCTCGTCAGTATCCGCTATATGATAAAGTTGGATCTAAGCACTCTGTTAAGACAGAAAACTGAACTATAAAGAGAGGATTTGAAGCGATAGTTTAAATATCAGAAAGTGTGGAATATCGATCGTCATGAATGAAACTCTCAATTGCATTGTATAAAATATAATCATTAGATCGTGATTAGGGATTCCTGATCCACATGGAGACGAGAAAGATATACAAAATTACTTTATTGAGCCAGAAACACGAGATACAAAATAATTTTGATGAATATTGAATAACTTTTTTAATTTCTCGCCAATGCTCAATCGTAATTCCCCCTATTTTACCCTCAGGGCATTTCCCTTCGGGACCAATACTGTACAGGTCTGCGTTCTAATGGATAGATCCACGATCTAGCAATAATAATTATCATGTATCTAGTATCTAGTATCTAGTATACTAGGAATAATTATTCATTCATTTCTGCGCACAAAAAGAAGCGTAACTGTTAGTCCGGTAACACACATAAATCATCATTATTAAGTTTTAATTTTTGTCACAAAAGTCAAATATTCATGAAAAATGTGACGATTATGTTACATTTCGCAATTGCTACGGGACAAAAGTTACGTTTTTTGTATTGGAGTTATTTTTGGATAGTGACTAGAAAGCATTAATTTGAGTTAAAAAGAATCACTATCCTAAATCCCTATACACAAAAAACCGTAACTTTTACTGTATTAACAAATGCAAATCGTCATTATTAAGTTTTAATTTTCGTCACAAATGTGTAATATTTATAAAATGTGACTATTATGTTACATTTCGTAATTGTTAAAAAATAAAAGTTATATTTTTTTGTGTGCAGTTTTATCACAGTTGAAAATTACGAAATCAAAATTTACATTTTTGTGTGTAAAAAACTGACGTCATTTTGTTTTATATTTAAAAAAAAAATAAATTTTTAAAAATACGAATTTTTACAAACCACAACTTTCGTCGGGATTTATCCAAATATTAATCCTCAAAATTTTCCGCAAATTATTCAATATGATTTCTGATTCGAAAATGTCTCAAAACGAAAATTATTAAATTTAATTTTGTAAATTATTAAATTTAATTTTGTAAATTATTAAATTTAATTTTGTAAATTATTTTCAAAGATTTTTTCGCAATTATCTTAATTGATCCAAATCACCCCTTTGTTTGTCAAAAACCATCTCGACGAAAACAATCATGTCGAGGCTCTCGAGGAGATCAAAGCCGTCTGAAGATGCTTTTACTCGAGCATGAGGACGAGTCTTTGAAATCCAATAACTTCCGACGGATTTTCACTTCCCTGTATTTTCAAGTCCAAATGAATGTCTAACACCTGAATAAAAAAGGAAACCATATTTTGACTCGTAAACAAGCTAGACATCCTGAACAAAAAAATAAATGTTTATACGGCCACTTGTCGCGCGGAAATCGTCAACCGTTTCAATCTGAGGTCAAACAAGTCATGGAATGCCAGTTTTTCCGTTTATTTGCTGAATGGCAGGAGGTCCGGATTCAGTTTTATTGTTTCGTCAATTGTTCCTGTAAATATTCTCGAGTGCTTAGGATAGTGACTAAACTTTAAATAAACATAAAATAGTCACTATTTAAAAAAAAATAGTGACTATTTTTGGAAAATAAATTTTATTTCAAAAAAAATTAAAAAAATAAACTTTATTTTAAAAAAATTAAAAAATAAACTTTATTTTGAAAAAACTTAAAAAATAAACTTTATTTCAAAAAACTTAAAAAATAAATTTTATTTTAAAAAAATTAAAAAATAAATTTTATTTTGAAAAAAATTAAAAAATAAATTTTGTCTAAAATTAATCTTTTACTTCCAACTTCTAAAAATACAAAAATTCAATTAAAAGTTTCTAAATAAAATTATTTTAATATATAAAGTAATTTCTATTTTAAAAAATTTCAATTTTAAATTACTTCTAAAAAATAAAATTTAAAATTTTTTATAATTTAAATTTTTCGTAATTTTAATAATTTTAAATTTTATTTTATAATTTATAATTTTATTTTTTAATTTTTATAATTTAAATTTTTAAATTTTTAAATTTTTAAATTTTTTATATTTTTTATATTTTTTATATTTTTTATATTTTTTATATTTTTTATATTTTTATATTTTTTATTATTTTTATATTTTTAGAACCAAATTGAAGTAAATAATCTAAAATTACTTCAAAAAAATAAATAATAAATAATTTTCGAATGGAATTTTTAATTTTTAAAATAAATAATAATTTAATTTTTCAAAATTATGATTTAAATTTTTATTTTTTGAATGTTTTATTTTGTAATTTTTGAATAACGAATTTTACAAATATTGAACAGAAAACACAAAAATCAAAAATTTATCGACAAAGATAGCCGATGACGTTTCAGAATTCACCTGCCGGATCTCGGTAAAAGTATAATTAAAAATAAAAGTTTGGCATAAATGATGAAATATATTTTTGAAAAATATCAGCAAAGTTCTAATGAACAAAAATATTGGAAACTGCAGGAAATACAAAAAGTAAAAATTAATTTAAATGTCATTAAAAATCTAAAATTCAAAAAAGTGACAGATTATTTAAGAAACGTAAAAATAAAAATTCTAAATATAACAGGGACTTTAGTCTACTTTTTTAAATAAAAAAAATTAGGGATGTTTGAATGAGCAAAAAAAAGAAAAAAATTTTTGTTCGAAAGTCATCGATTCGATTTCGTTTTTCTTTGCTTTTAAATTTTGTTTAAAATTATTTAATTTTTTATAATATTTTTATATATCAAAACTTACATAATATTGTGAACTAACTTCCGAGGAATCAATAAATATAAAAATATTCAAAAATAAAGAAACTTTGATCGAGATTTTTGTGTTTGAAATTGCGCATTTTCACTTTGCTTAAAATTATTTAATTTCTTAATGTTTTTTTATATATCAAAACTTACATAATATTGTGAACTAACTTTCGAGGAATCGATAAATATAAAAATATTCAAAAATAAAGAAACTTTGATTGAAATTTTTGTGTTTGAAATTATACCTTTTTATATCAATCAAAATTATTTTATTTTCCAACTTTTTTTATATATCAAAACATGCATAGTATTACGCAAAAACTCCGAAAGTTGATAAAAATACAAAAATAAATGGAAAATTATATAATTTTGATCGCAATTTTCGTATATAACAAATTTTGATTTTCACCGAAATCATGTTTTTTAATTTTTATATTAATTTATGCAGAAATTAAGAATTTTGTAAATGTTTAAAGTAATAAATTTAATAAAAACTAACATTATTTTGATTTCAGTTTTGATTTTTTTTTGAAAATTTTAATCTGAGTCAAAGTCACGTTGGTTCTTTTTTTAATATCAAACTATATATATAGAACTATAAGTTACACCTGGAAGGATCTAAAAATATAAAACTAGAGGAAAATAAAACATAACTTTAATTGAAATTTTAATGTTTGCAAAAAATTAAAAATAATAATTAATATTTTGTTTCAAAGTTCAGGATCAAAATTTATTGCTAAAGTTTGGACTTTTCACGCCGAAATACGATGTTTTGACTTCGAGAATCTAAATACAAAGTTTTATCAATTTAAGTAAAACAGATTTTTGAAATATAAAAAAATATAATTTATTTTGATGTGAAAAGTCCGGATTTTAACGTCGAATTTTGGAATTCAACTTTAACTATTATCTTTTACTTCGAACTTTGATGAAACAGAACTATATACAAAGTTTTATCAATTTAAGTAAAACAGATTTTTGAAATATAAAAAAATTTAATTTGTCTTAAAGCGAAAAGTCCGAATTTTAACGTCGAATTTTGGAATTCAACTTTGACTATTATCTTTTACTTCGAACTTTGATGAAACAGAACTATATACAAAGTTTTATCAATTTAAGTAAAACAGATTTTTGAAATATAAAAAAATTTGTCTTAAAGCGAAAAGTCCGAATTTTGGAATTCAACTTTGATTTCGAACTCTGATTACCAACTTTGACATTTAACTTTGACTATTATCTTTTACTTCGAACTTTGATGAAACAGAACTATATACAAAGTCCTACTAATTTAACTAAAACGACTTTTTTAAACACAAAAAATTTATGAATTCTGTCACAACACGAAAATTGCAAATTTCGACTTCGAACTTTGAAAACGGTTCGATAAAAAGATTATTGATTAAAGCAAATACAATAATTACTGGATTACAATAATTAACTTATTTCTTGTGTGTTTCCTTGCGGCTCACAGCACTTCTTCCGTTTCTCTCTGTCTCGGGCTTGACGAGATCACGTATGACCATAAACGTAGCAATTCCTTTTACTACTAATTCGTATCGGTCTCTTTATTGCCCCCTCAGACTTGGGTAGTTAAACCAAAGAAAGTGATAATTATAACAACCCCGATAAAGCAAGATATAGATATAATACGTAATACGTAATATATAATATGTAATACGTAATATATAATACATAATACGTAATACATTACGATTATTTAAAGCATTATAGAATTACAGTAAACACAAAACGTGAATCAAGCACATTGATAGTGGAGTGTAGAGGTTGTTTGTCTCTTTCCATCGATGATTCATCCGCTGTTCTCCACCACTGTTGTCTTCGATTGCATCGACAACCATATTCTTTTTAGTTTGATCATCAATTTCAATAAAAATATGCAAATCCTATGTGAAAAATTAAATTTTTTTATTTTTAAAGTACAGTAAAACCTCGATATAAGTAACCCGAAGGGACGGCAGAAAAGTTGTTTTTACAGAGGAGTTGCCTTTATCGAGGGGTTTACTAGGGGGAAATCCACAGTAGGGGTCGGAACCGAGTTGTCTTTAAAGAGGATTTGCTCTTATCGAGGGTGTTTTTAGCGAGGTTTCACTGTACTTATATCTTTATGATAGGTGCTTTTCTATAATATTTATTCCCTAAAAATACAGTAAAACCTCGCTAAAAACAACCCGAAGGGACGGCAGAAATGTTGTTTTTAAAGAGGATTTGTATTTATCGAGGGGTTTACTAGGGGAAAATCCACAGTAGGGGTCGGAACCGAGTTGTTTTTAAAGAGGATTTGTATTTATCGAAGGTGTTTATATTGAGGTTTCACTGTATTTCGAAATTCAAGTTTGTCCCTTAATTGAGGACATGACCTCAAAAGCCCATCTTAGACATGCCATATTGCTGCCAAAAGCCCCCGATCTGGTGATTGCCTGCGATATTTGCGGATCCCATTAGTCCGATGAAGCGGTCCGACTTTGAAGATTCTTCTTCATTAAAAAATAACTTTGTCCAAACAAAGAAAAATTTCATTATTGAATAAAAACTTAATGAATAAAAAAATACATTAAGATTCAGGAAAATAATTATTCAATTTTTTTTATAAAAATGCCGAAACAGGAAATTTTGACCTAATTTAAACTTTAAAGTGTCGCCGTCAAACGATTCTTGAGTAAACTTGGCCGGATTAGTCCGAGTTTTTTGATTTCTAGCCGTGTCTTTTGATTGGGTTTCGCGCTCACCGCATTCGGACCTCTTCAGTTTTCTTATCCCCGACTTTTCCCGCGACAAATTACGGTCTTCATGGGAATCAACAAAGCTAATTTTAGAACCATAATCTGGATAGAAATCATACTATCACAAAAATCGGTATTTTTAAAATTCTTTCAAAAAAAATTGTGTTACTGTAGAAATTAAAAATCCGTATTTTTATAAAATTCTTTCAAAAAAATTATGTTATTGTAGAAATTAAAAATCGGTATTTTTAAAATTCTTTCAAAAAAATTATGTTACTGTAGAAATTAAAAATTGGATTTTTTTTTAAAATCTCTTATAATTTTTTCAATTTTTATGAATTTTCTTACGAAATAATTTCGACATAAATTTTGAAAGTTTTAATTGATCAATTTTTTAGTATTTTTCAATATATTTTAAGAAATTCAAGTTTTTGAATTTTTAGTATTTTTAACATATTTTAAAAAATTCAGTTATTTGAATTTTTTTATTTTCGACATATTCTAAGAAATTTTAAAAATACCCAGATTTGACAGTATCCCTTTCCCGGTCATCTGGCCATTTATCCGGTTGGAGGCTGAAATCCCAGGTCGTCACCTATCATGTCCCAAAAAGTGTCCATTGTTCTCGGACTGCTGCTAATGGGTTCCCTACAGTGCTGTTTTAAAAATCCAATCTCAATGATTCTGAATTCTGTCAAAACTTCTCAAAATCAAGTCATCAGCTGCATATAACGAGATTATCCGGATAATCCAGAAAGCAACTCGTGGATTGCGCAAAACACAAATCCAGTTTGCCGACTGTTCTGGATAATTACAAGATTCGTGGGAAGACCCGGATTGACCGGGTCTCTAATTAGGATTTTCTGTTGTTGAATAACTTTACGCTTTTCCCAAACAATTAAAACTCTGCTGGAATCCCGGATTTTCTGAAAACTCACACTTCTTCAAAAATTTAAAATAAATTTTTTACGAAATTTAAAATAAATTTTTTAAGAAAAAAATTTTTAAAACATCTTAGAAAATTCTAATTTTAAATAAAATTTGGAATTCTGGAGGATTCTAGGAGTCTGGAAGAAGATACAGAAGACTACAAAAAGTTTTGTAAAATTTTTACTTTATTTTGAAAAATGTCAAAAAGTTCTGCAAAATTTTAGAAAATTTTAATAGTTTTTACTAGATTCTATAAATGTCTAGAAATGCTTCATAAGTTCCTGTAGGATACTGTAAGACCCCAGAAATTTCTACAATTTTTATAAATTTCTAAATTTTAAAGATTTTTATAAACTTTCAGAATTTTTATAAGATTTTAAAAAATTTTAATAGTTTTTATTAGATTTTAGAAATTTCTAGAAAATTCTAAAAAGCTTCACAAATTACCAAAACTCCAGAATCTTCCACCAGATTTTACAGACTTTGACAAACTTCCGGAATCTTCCACCAGATTTCAGAAGACTCCAGAATTTTCTCCCAGATTTAAGAGTACTCAAGAATTCTTCCGAAATTCTCAAGGAACTTCCACAAGATTCTCCAAAAATTCAGAATCTTCTACCATATCCCAGGATTTTCCAAGGAATTTTTACATTCAAAAATTGCTTCATTTCCATAATTTTGTGTTAAAAAATTAGAATAAAAAATTACAAAGCTAAATCTGACTCAATGCGTACTTTGGAAGGGGATGAACCCAAATGTAAAGCTTTCTTTTCGGGAGACTGAGCAAATCGGAACTCTGGAAAGATTCAGGCCTGGAAGTGGGGGTGATAGACGCTCTGGGGGGCTCCCGTGGCCGCGGTCGGGTACGACATGGGGTTCGGGTAGAAGGGGAAAGCAGATACAGGGTAGGGGTACATGGTGTTGAATCCGGGGAACCCTTGTTGAGAAGGGTCTTTGATGTCAGATGAGTACCCCATGATCGACTTCAAATCCGGATTTTCGCCGTTACTGATGTTATGGATGGGATCTTCCAGCTTAATCTGCATGTCTGGGGAGTTGTTAGCAGTGAGATTCAAGCTGTTTCCAGATGACCCAGGACTGTCGGCGTGGAACTTCCTTTCAGAATCGTCCCGAGTCCTGCTGCAGTTCCTGTCTTCCTCCTTCTGCTTCTGTTTGCACTTGTATCTGTTGTTCTGGAACCAGATTTTTACCTGAAAAACGTAAAAATAAAAATTTTCAACATTTAAACTTTGGACTTTTTAGAAAATTTTTAAAATTTAAAATTTAAAATTTAAAATTTTTGATTTTTAAAATTTTAATTTTTTTATAGAATTTTAGATTTTCGAAATTTTTAAAATTCTGAAAAATTCCAAAAGTTTCTGTTGGATTTTTGAAGGTTTTGAAAAGTAATAAAATTTGAAAAATTTTCAGATTTTACAAAATTCTAGATTTTACAAATATCTACAAAACTTGAGAAATTTTAGAATCTTCTACCGTATCTTGAAAGATCTTAAAATTTTTCAGAATCATCTACAAAAATCGAAAAATTTTAAAAAGTTCAGAATTTTAGAATTTTCTACCGTATCTTGAAAGATCTTAAAAGTTTTCAGAATTTTCCACAAAAATCGAAAACTTAAAAAATTCAGAATTTTAGAATTTTCTACCGTATCTTAATGAATTTTGAAAAATTTTCAGAATCATGCAAAAAATCAAAAAATATCCAACTACATTCTGAAAAATTCTAAAATCTTCCAGAATTTTCCACAAAAATCGAAAACTTTTAAAAAGTTCAGAATGTTAGAATCTTCTACCGTATCTTGGAAGATCCTAAAATCTTTAAATTTTTTTATTCCGGAAAAGTTTTAGGATCTCCTACTGTACCTTAAAAATCCTAAAACTTTTCGGAATTGCACTAAAAAGTCCGAAAAAATACAGTAAGAACAGACTTGTTGTGGGGTTAGGCCGGTCTTCTTTGCCAGCATTTCTCGATGTTCTGGTTTGACGTAAGTTTCTTGTTCGAATGCCTGTCTGAGGATGTTGACCTGATTCTGGGTGAACAGATTCCTTCTCCGTCTGCCTTGGTTCCTCATCGGACCCCCGATCCCCGCACCGATGGAGTTGATAAAGTAATTCGGATTCGTTTGGACATTCAATCGGCCCACTGGAAAACAATATTTTCAGATTCAAAGGTCACTCGCGAAACTCAAGTGGATTTGACCAAGTACAACTTTCGACCAGGTATAATGTGAGCAAGAACACTTAAAAATTCGACAATTCTCGCATTTTTTCTCGAGTACGGTCAATCCAAAAATTTAAGAAAAGTTGTCATGCTGTGAAAAATGAAAAAATTATTTTAACACTTTGGAGTCAATGTCTTGACCTCGAAACAATAGCCAAAAATGGTTCCCGCAGCGATTTTGACTGATAGGTGTGAAAAGGTCCTGGAACGAAAATTTGGAAATTCTCAATGAGAAATAGAACTAGGTCTTGAGGGGGAACTTTAGAAATCATCGCTGATAAGTATGGGTCCTGACACGAGGACTTGGAAGTTCTCATTGATAGATGCGCATGGGTCCCAGGACGAAAATCTAAACACCTTCATTGATAACTATAGGTCCTAGCACGAAAATCTAAACACCTTCGTTGATAACTATAGGTCCTAGCACGAAAATCTAAACACCTTTATCATTAACTATAGGTCCTAGCACGATAGTTTAAAAGTTTTTATCGATATATGCGCGTGAATCCTGGAACGAAGATCTAAATACCTTTGTTGATAACTATAGGTCCTAGTACGAAAAGTTAAAAGTTTCTAACAATATGTGCAAGCAGGTCCTGAAACGAAAATTTCAGAAAATACTTACTCGGGAATCTGTTATCAGTGGTGTTCCATTGAGAAGGCCAAGGAGAGAAGTCTGTAGCTCCGTATGGACTGGCGGCCCCGAACCCCGTGTTCGCTCCAAAGTACCCTTGGGTCGACCAGAAGTTGTTTAAATTCATGGCCGAACTTAGAGAACTATTCCCTGAGGCTGTAGATGAGGCAGAATCCCAATTTGTCGACGAAGTAGTTGTTGTATTTCCAGAATTAGTCATCAGATTAGAATCCGGTGTTGTCATTATCTTAAATTTTCTTCGTTAAAAAATTTATTTTGAAAATTAAAAATTAATTTTATTGTGGAATTTTCGGGGGTAAATTTTTTGAATTTGTTCGAAAATTTTAAAATTATCGAATTATATGTTAATTGTGAAGTTGTATGAAATTACAGAAAATTACAGAAGTTGTGGAAAGCTTCAGAAGCTTCTTGGAAATTTTGGAAGGTTCTAGAAACTTGTATAAAGTAAGATTCTAGGATCTTTTATGAAATTTAGTGATTCTAGGATCTTGTAGAAGATTTTGGAAAATTCCATAAGCTTCAAAAAGGTCTTTGTACTTTTTGAAAACCTTCTACAAGATGCTAGAATCCTCCAAAATCATCTATAAGATTATAAAAATTCCTACAACCTTCGATTAGATCTTCGAAAAGTTCTAGAATCTTCTTTAAGATAATAGAAAGTTCCATAACTTTGTGCTGGATTTTAAAAGATTCTAAGATCTTCTACAACATTTTAGAATCTTCTACAAGCTCCTAGAATCTTCCAGAATCCTATACAGACATCTAAGATCTTCTACAAGCTTTTAGAATCCTCTAGAATCTTCTGATATAATTCTGCAGTTTTTCACATGATTTTAAGGAAATTCCAAGGTTTTTTTGCCAGATTTCCACGGATTCTATGGTTTTCCACAAACTTCTGTGAGATTTTTAAAGGTTTTCAGAACTTTCCACAAGATCCCGTAAATTACCACGGAGTAACAAGTTTAAAAAACACGCGAAACAGGTAATTGAGAGGTTCAAGTGTTTCGAGAACACTCATTGGATCCTTATCAAAGAATCATCAAGATTCAAGAGATTCAAGTGTATCACTTATCCCCAGGAATCACTTCTTGAAGGCTCTCAAATCGCCTTCCCCATGCTCCGGCACTTACTCAAGCAAAAAGCATCTTCGAAACTTGAGGAGCAACTTGAGGAGAACTTGAGGCCATCTCAAATCCAACTCGACTACCAAACCGATTCGAGCAAACTGTCCAATGTGCCATTTTCAATGAATTCGGACAAAAGACACTGTGAGCCTCTCAAGCACATACTCACTTTAGCGCTCTCAACAACCAATCCCCGACGACTCCGCCCCTTACAGTTCCCCCTCCCCTCCTCTTCGACAAACACGACAATCATGGATCCCAATATTGCACGGACAAACTGATGCCGGACCTCTCGAGAATTCTTAAGGTTTACTCAAGTGATGGCAAGTGCAAAACGCGATGAACAACCTTAAATTAAAAAATTTCATCAGAGATCCATTCGGATTTTTTATTTCATATATAACTAGGTTCGGTGGAAGCTTTCAGAATCAGGTTAGAGATTTCGCAACTTTTTGGAATCTTGTAGAAGTTTGAGAAAATTTTCAAGAGATTCTGAGATAAATTTAAAGATTCTGAAACCTCCCAGAATCCAACGGGAGCTTCTGAAATCTTGCAGTAGGGTATTTCGGAACTTTCTAGAATTTCGTAGAAGTTTATGGAAATTCACGTGAGATTTTAGAATTTCGTAAATAATTTTCAAACTTTTTAGAATCAAGTTAAAGATTCTGAAACCTTCCAGAATCCAATAAGAAATTTTGGGATTTTATAGTAGGATATTTTGAAAATTTTGTAGAATTTTGTAGAAGTTTATAAAAATTCATGTAAAATTTTAGAATATAATAGATAATTTTCAAACTTTTTAGAATCCTACAAAAGATTCTATAATTTCGTAAATAATTTTCAAACTTTTTAGAATCCTACAAAAGATTTTAGAATTTCATAAATAACTTTGAAACTTTTTAGAATCTTACAAAATATTTTAGAATATAATAGATAACTTTGAAACTTTTTAGAATCCTACAGTAGATTCTAGAATTTCATAAATAATTTTCAAACTTTTTAGAATCCTACAGTAGATTATAGAATTTAATAGATTTTAAAACTTTTTAGAACCTCATAGAAGCTTTTAGAATTTTGCATAGATTTCTAAAAGATTCTAAAATCCTCCGTAAATTTCAAAACTTAAGATCTAAAATAAAAACCTCTGAAAATTCGTGTCGAGACAAATTTATAAAAATAATCATTTTTCGTTTATTAACAGTGTGATTTCACAACTAACATAAAAATCTAAAATTTTCAAAGTTCTTTTTCAATTTTTTAAATTTAAAAAAAAATAAAATTTTTTAAAATTTATGTTGAAAAAAAATTTTTTTAATTTTTGTTGAAAAAAATTAAAAAAACTTAAATTTCTACAGTACTTTGATCCAATTATGAAAAAATGATTTTTGAATTTTTTTGGATTTTTATTATTAAAAATTAATTTTTCTCGGTTTAACTAAAATTCAAACCAGAATTCTCTAATCAGAATTTCACGGATAATTCTACTCAACTCCCACTTCATTTTTAACCAACCAAAACATTCAAAATTCAAACAGCGCTTCCACTTGAAGAAGAACCACTTCAGCAATTAGACTACTGTTTTTTCAGACAAAAATTTTCAAATTCAATCCCCTCAAGGCAACTTCTACAGTCGTGGATTTAAGCATATCTGAGGGCAGTGAAGTTTTTCAAAATAATCACATTTTTGTAAAAATAAAAAAAATTATTTACAAATTTTAAAAAATTATTTTTAAATTTTAAAAAAACTTCTTAAAAAAATTATTTTTAAATTTAAAAAAAAAATTAACTTTAAATTTTTAAAGAAAGATTATTTTTAAATTTTAAAAAATTATTTTTAAATTTAAGAAAAATTAATTTTAAATTTTAAAAAACTTCTTAAAAAAATTCTTTACAAATTTTAAAAAATTAATTTTAAATTTTAAAAAACTTCTTAAAAAAATTATTTTTAAATTTAAAGATGATTTTTTTTTAATTTTTGAAGTTTAAAAATTTAATTTTAGATAAATTTTAAAAATTTTATTGGATTCTGAAAAAATAAAAACTTTTGAGATTTTAGAATATGATCAAAATTTTCTATTTTATTTTATCAACTTTTGTGAAATTTTAAAGTTTAAAAATCCACAAAATTCTAAAAAACTTCAATTTTCAATTATTTTAGAAGTCTTCAGAATCTCCCACAGTGATTGTAACTTTTAAAAAATTATAATATTTAAAATACGAAATTACTCAAAAGTGAGAACATGTTGGATCAGGCCCAAAACAATGAGAAACAGGTCGAGAATCCCCGGGAGAATTCTCTGTCAGTGATCCCTTTCGGACAGGAGGGTTCCCAAGTCCTCAGAGAATCACGGCTGGAAGCGGCTTTCGGGGAAGTTTTCTCGAGGGCAGAAACAAGTGGAGACCTCGGGCTTTGGTTATGTGATATTTCTATCCTAAACATTTATATTCCAATTTCAAAGTTAAAATTCTACAAAAGTACTTATAATACTGTAATAAAATCTATAGATTTTGAATCTAAAATCAGAATCAAAAATTAATCTTCAGAATCCAGAATTCTGAGTTAAATAATATTTGTAACTGAAGCATTCATGTTCCAATTTCAAAGTTAAATTCTACAAAAGTATTTAAATACTGTAATAAACCCTATAATTTCTATATCTGAAATCAGAATCAATAGTCAACCTTCAGAATCCAGGATTCTGAGAACTAACTCTAAATTTTAAAGATATCAGATTTTATATAAAACTTTATTAAAAACAAAAACTTATCTAAAATGACTTCTGAAATACTATATAACACATCTAAAGTTATTCGAAATTATTTATTTTTTTATTTCCAAATTAAAGTTGTAAAAATTGAAACAGAAATGCTTAAAAATATCACGCAGATTTCAGACAAAAATAAATCAGACCAGACTA
Source organism: Halicephalobus mephisto (assembly GCA_009193035.1). Classification (NCBI taxonomy): domain Eukaryota; kingdom Metazoa; phylum Nematoda; class Chromadorea; order Rhabditida; family Panagrolaimidae; genus Halicephalobus; species Halicephalobus mephisto. Next base: position 979,228 of record SWDT01000010.1, on the reverse strand, counting down.
AAATTCCAAAAGATCCTAAAAAATTCTCAATCATCAAAGTAACAATCACAAAATTTTCAAAAATAATTTCGAATTTTTAAAAAATTTTAAAATTCTGTTTTTGCATTTTTAAAAAAACTTTAAAATCAATATATTTAAAAAACTTGTTTAAATTGGTCCTGAAACGAAATTTAAAACTTTCCAGTGAAGACCCGAAATTGTGAAAATTAATTTTGATACATTTTTAAAAAGTTTCAAAATTGTTAATGTAAAAAATTTTTACAAAAGTCCAGTAATTGGTCCTGAAACGAAATTTAAAACTTTCTACTCAGGACTAATTATTATGAAATTTAATTTTAATCTATTTTTAAAAAGTTTAAAAATCGTTAATATGGAAAAATAAAAATACACATGACAAAATCCTAAAAAATTCTCTCGACACGAAATTTAAAACTTTCCAGTCAGGACCCGAAATTGTGAAAATTAATTTTGATACATTTTTAAAATATTTAATTTTTAAAAATTCTAAAGTTTTTTATAGTTTTCTGTATTTTTGTAAAAGTACCGTAATCCAGGAAGTTCTTCCGGAACACTTTTGATTTCAAAAATCAAACATGATCCGTCGATATCCAATCAAATCCAAATTAATCCGACTTTGATCATTTTGTCTTAATCTTCCGACACCATTTGGCCTGAGATCGAAAATTAAAAGCTTTTCCGGTTTTCTATAAAAGGAAAAACTGACAAAATTCTCCAAGAGAAAAATCAAAAAACAATAGAAAAAAGAAAATCAAAAAAAAAACCGAATATTTCAGATTCATGAAAAAAAACCGAATATTTCTGATTTATAAAAAAATCGAAAATTTATAATTTATAAAAAAAAATCGAAAATTTATAATTTATAAAAAAAAATCGAATATTTCTAATTTATAAAAAAATCGAATATTTCTGATTTATAAAAAAATCGAATATTTTCGATATATGGAAAAAACCAAATAATTTTAATTAATAAAAAAAAATCGAATATTTCTGATTTATGAAAAAAAATCAAAAATTTCTAATTTATGAAAAAAAATCGAATATTTTTAATTTATGAAAAAAAATTGAATATTTCTGATTTATAAAAAAATACAATTGTCAGGATAGAAATAATATATTTGATTAAAGAAAACAATTTGCCCGAGGCAGTGGATACGGTCATTCGGAATGTTGCCCCACAAACACAGGTTAACATTGGTCGAGAGACTCTCACCTAAACTCTCAATCAACCGGCGTGACAAAACGGACTCAACCAAGACGGGTCCTCATCTGTTTTGTAAAAATTTCAGGGAAATTACGGGATTCTGAAGCTAATTTTGAATAAAAGTAACCATCACATGAAATAATATAATGAATTTTATTCAATTTTTTAAAATTAAAATTTTTTTGTATTCATATTTAAATTTCGGGAGAATTTTAGATTTATTTTCTCTACATTGAAATTTTAGGAGTTTTGTAAAATTCTTTTATATCCATGTCGAACTTTTAAGAACTTGTGAGACCTTGTTATTGATTTCGTGAAGTTTTGGGGAACTTTATTATTGATTTAGTAAAGTTTCCGAATACTATGCTATCTCACTGTCAATATATTGAAGTTTTCGAATCCAGTGAGACTTTACTATTGATTTAATGAAATTTTGAGAACTTTGTGAGACTTCGTTATTGATTTAGTGAATTTTTGAGAATTTTGTAATATCTTGCTGTCGATGTATTGAAGTTTCCAAACCTTGTAAAGTCTTATTATTGATTTCGTGAAGTTTCGAATATTATGCTATCTAACTATCGATGTATTGAAGTGTTTGAAAATTGTAATATCTTATTATTGATGTCTTGAAATTTCCGAAATTATCATATCTCCTTATATTTATGTTGAATATCTCGAATCTTAAATGACCTCCTCATTAATGAAGCTTTCAAATTTTATTAAATCTGCTTATATCCATTTTAAAGTCCTGAAACTTTTCGAAAATCAATTTTCAAAATGTTGAACTTTGAAATTTCAAATAATTTATGTTTTTTCATATTTAAAATTTACTTTTTACAGTATTAAAGTCGTGAAATTTTTTTTGTTCTTTCAAAGTTCTCTGATTTTGTAAAACTTGTTTTTTTACATAATAAAGTAAAAAAATAAAAATCGTTTTTCGTCAGATTAAAGTTATGGAACTTTGCAAAATATTTTTTAAAAATATTAATTTTAAAAATATCGAAATTTTTTGAAATCGATAAAAATGAATTTCGAAAAATAATTTCATAAATTTTTAATCATTAATTTATTCATCGACCGTAATACTCTCAAATTGGATTAACAATATTCTGAAAAGTTTGACCTTAAATACGACGAGGACAACAGGGATAATCCTGTCAAGTCCGAGAACGGAATTTCTGAGATCCGAACGAGAATTGTTTGCATGGTAATGGAGCTCAGGTGATCTAACCTGTCTATCGTATAATCCCATCTGAAAGGAGACTCAAGAGGTATTGCGTTTCCACGGAAGCACTCACTTGAGAGCTAAGCCGAAACTCGAACTGGAACAATAAGGAAAAAAACAATGGGTCACAATAGGGTTTCAAAGATTCTCCGTTACATAATTTCCTCATATTTGCAAATGTGGTAAAGTTCATATTTCATCCACTTTAGTAGGTGAAAAAAAAACAAAAATAAAATAATTGAAAAATGATAAAATTATTCGAAATTGAAAAAGAATATTATTACGAAACAATTTTGACTTTGATTTTTAGGACTTTTTAGAAACGTTCGAAATTGTTAATTTCCTACTTTACTTTCGGAATTCTGTTATTGTATAAGTAAAAAATCAGTTTTGTTCCGTAGCGAATTTGACACAACTTTTTAAAATTTATGATTTTAGAATCTTCTGTTGGATCCTGAAGGTTTCTGAGAAAGTTGAAAACTCATGTGGAGATAATTTTTAACGATGTTAACTTTTAGTATTTTGGATAACGAAGTCAGACACAAATGAAGATGGAAAAACTAAGAAAAAATAAATAATCATGATCAAACAGTATCCGATTGTTCCGTTGTCACATTTCTGTTTCAATTTTTACAACTTTAATTCGAAATTCAGATTTATGATGTCACAACAAAAAACAAGTCTAGTTATTGTCGGTCCAAATATAGATCTATTCTCGAAATTATCGATGAATTAATCGCAAAATATAAAAATTATATCGGATTATTGTCGTTGGAAGTGATCCTGAAGTAGCTCCAGATAAATTAGCAGAGTTCGACGAAAGTGATTTCAAAAATACGGAGATCTAGTCCATATCGCTACGAAAGAAGAACTGGATTTCAATTATTATTTAAATAAAAAATGAAATATTCCGTTGGAGAACTGATTATTTTGTTCGAAAAAAAGATTCATCACTTTGTATGAATGCAAAAAAATTACTGAAAAATCAGTCATCTGAAACGAGTTAGAAAAAAGAGATTCGATATCAGTTAAGTGCTTTGATTTCAAACATGTCGAAACAATGCTTCATTTTCGAATGAATCAAATCCATGTTATTTTTTCGGGGAAGAAAGAAATAGTTAATGAACTTTACGGTCTTCAATTGGACAAATACAGCTTCAGAAGTATCAATTGTGTTGATGCTGATTGGTCATCATCAAATGAAGTATCATTTCTAGCCAGACATTTTCTGATCCAGAGATTTCTGTATTGCTTAAAATTGATAAAACTATGCCATTGAAGATCGTAATTTTATCTGCATTCCAAAACTGTTCAAAGAATATGAAGTAAGGACAAAGATCATGGGATCGATCTTGGATCAACTAGACCTGTCTTGGCTGTTTCTAGGAAAAGACAAATCCATGTTATTCCATTTGATATAGCTTCTCCTGGAGACCTCTGGACAGAATCTGTAGTCTCATTTGATGAAAAGAAACCGATTATTGGAAGAGCAGCGATCAGAAGACTCAGAACCAAATCTGATCATGTTATATTTGATGCCAAGCTTCTTTGCAATGAGTATAACCAGAAGAAAATTTCACATCATTCAATATGACCTTTCAAATTTAGTTTAAAAGAAGAACAGCCGCATTTGGGGACAATGACCTCCAAGGGCTTGACAGACTGACCGGGTCTACGCTGACAGTAACCAGAAGAAACGGAACCTGAGAGGAGACCGTCTAGCGATGGAGAGAAGAGCTCATTCACCAAAGCTGATGGTCTGGGATGCGATGTCTAGCCGCGGGCCCGTCCATCTGGAAGTCTATGAAGCTGGAGAAACAATGAATGGCGACCGATACCGAGATCTTCTCCAGAACTCAGGATTTATCGAAAATGCCAATGAATTGTATCCCGAAAGCAACTGGATCTTCATGCAAGATGGGACGTCCAGCCATCTAGCCTATGAGACTCTGGAGCTTTTGGAGAATCTGGGTGTCATCTATATTCGTAAGGATGACTGGCCACCCTATTTTCACGACCTTACCCCATGTGACTACCGTCTATGGACATGATTGAAGCCAAACGTTGGAGGAACTAAAGGTCGAAATCAGAGAGACGTGGAATGAATTAACCCCGGCTATCTGTCGCAGCTGGATTAGCGAGTTCAAGAAGCGGCTATCAGTGTGTAGACGAGTTAGAGGAGAGCACTTTCAGCAATTGTTCAACTGTTGAAAAGTGATGATGGTTGTTTTTGTTGTTGTTATTGTTGTTTTTTTAATAAAATATTAAAATAAAAATTTCCTTCGTAGAAATACCGCAAATCCGACACTATCATTGGATTCAGCGGGGTCGATTACCCCTATAAGCATATCTATATTGTATTTTAAACTTCATTTTTACTGATCTCCCGAAGCCATCAATGGAGCTGGGATTCTGAAACCTTCAGCACTTGTAGTCTCAAGAATGGGGTTTCAGATAAATTATAAACCAGATTCAGAAACCTTCTGTGCGCTTCAGGAGAAGATGCGCAGAAAAGGGGCTGAAAACAGTGTATTTTGTTTCTGAAAACGACAATAACTTTTTCGTAGCGGGACTCTCGGAAGTAACCGTACTACCAAACAGTAGCTAATGTCGAGTACTATCAACCCTCAAAACGGCACATTCATAGCTCTTCTAGTTTTCGAGAAAATCCGATGTTGTCTATTTTTTGGGCCACACTGTAACACTTTTATTCTGATTCCCAGAGGTCGACTGACTGGACGGAACTTCGAGCTTTCAGTCTAGACTTTTAACAGTTCAATTCTGTCTTTCATGCTTACACAAATACCATGCAATTGTTCGTAATCGACCCTGATGAATATGCAATAGTTTTTGAACACAATTATCAGCAATTGGATTCTGATTGTAATCCAGCGAGGATTGATTCTAATTGAATGTTCTCAACGTGCTTGTATCATTTTAATAATAAAAGTGGATCGAAAAACGTTCATTATGTTTATTTAAAAATTTATTTTAACTTTGATTTTGAATTTTTTATAAACTTTGGCATTGCGAATATATCATCTACAAAAAATATGTTCATTTATTCTTTAATTTTTATTTTCATCAAGAAATATAATTATTTTATTATAAATAAAGTTTTAAAAAAATATTTAGTAAAAACAGTTTTTCCATTTTCCTTTTCCTGCCCCCGACTCGCTCGCATGTTGCCGGGTTTTCCAGCTGCAGAAAGCGCGCGAATTTTTTCGTGTTCGACGTTCTGTTTTCGAATTCCTCTCAACCCTCGCATCTTCCGTCTCATTGGAACCTTCATTTCAGCAATGGATTCGTCTGTAGGATCTCAATACAATACTTGTTGTAAGTTTTGCTTCGTTTATATTCGATTTTCATATAACATTTGAGAAAATTAATAAATTTTTAGATTTCAACACTGAAGTCGATGACAGTCCTTGGAACAGAAGTGGACATATGAATCGATCTGTTGGAGGCCTGAAGCCGAGGATGACGGATTCGACGATGTATGGAGCTTCTCAAGGACCTTCAATCCAAGCAGTTCCCCCGATCAGACAGAACGAGAACATCAGCTCTTGGTTCTATGGAATTGTAAGTTTGTCAACACAATTTTCATTATTTTGACCCCATACAAACCTCTGCCATGACCGGTGAACCTTAAGTAATTTTTCCTAGTAAATTTTGTCCAGGTTTAATTAGTTTGAAAATTCTATTTTAATCTGTTTATCCTTCTCGATGAGTGGGATGAAACTAGACTTTGCATGTACCCTAAGGTTCAACTTTCCTTGTTATCCTTACTATTTAATTTTTGGAAGTATATTCCTGCTCCCTGGTTTTGAATAATTGAGGAGAATGATCTGGTTAGTCGTCGAATTTTTGTTGACCGATTATATCATTATTTTTAATTTTGATTATAATTCGAGAAATTATTAATAGGCAAATTTTTATATGAATTTAAATTCCTTAATTTATATAAACTTAAGTTCTTCTTAACATACACTAAGATTAAGTGTTTCGTACATGAAATTCCTTTTTCAGCTTGCGTCGAGGCAATATGTGGCCAATAGAGCATTGTTCATCCTCAGTACCTACATCTTTCTTGCTGCAGCCTTGATTGCTCGACTGGATTTGTGGAAGCCATTTGATGCCTTCGTCGGTGAATTTGTTTTACTTTTCAATTGGAAATTCTGGTGTGTTATTCTTCTTGGAGCCGCTCTCTTCGGGTTTGCTTACGGTTATTACTGCTTGACATGTTTGTTCAGTCGTAAGTTCCATTAATTAGTAATTTTATATCTTTCCATTTTGTAGCTTCCAATGAAACCAACTCATCTGTCGATAAACCTGGATTCTGGAGGACTTTGGGGAGCTTTTTGGGTGTTTATTTGTTTGGAATTCTCTGCATGCCCATTGTCATTTCTTACTCGCCGTTGTGGGTAGCTAATGTGACCACATTCTTCTTTTTCTTGATGTCCATTGTTGTGGCTAGCACCAAGATTGCTCTTGAAAATACCTTCCGTTACGATTTCACCGCCAGAATGAAGAGTGGAGCTGGATGGGTTCATGTCTTCAGATTCTGTGTGAATGGATGTCTGAATAATGCTCGTAGAACTTTTATAAGAACAGCAATGACATTACAGTACTCCTTCGGGATCTCCTTTCTTGCAGGTAAATTTGAATATTATGTAAATTTTGTTTAAATAATTTTCAGCCCTTTTGATTGGAGGATTGAGAACGAACATCTTTTATCTTTTTGATCCAGTTCTTTTGGCTCATTCTGTGGCATTCATTTATGGATTTTACGTCTTAGCTGACTTGATTTCTCTTTCTGCCAACACTATTGTTGCTGATGGAATTGAATTCCCCATGCCGACACCATTCTTCTTCAGTGAAGCTAAAGAAACTGTTGTCAATTTGGTCAATGGCATGAACTCGAGAGATTTGTTGATTCGTCAATTTGCTTTTTATGATTTTGCTGCTAAATCTCAAGGTCCAAATAAGGCAATGTTTTTTACTCTTTCTCAACCAGGAAATCATCCTCGTCTTTGGGATGCTATTGTGAAACAATGTGCTTTTGTTATTGAAGCTGTATCAAGTACTTACATGAAGGAAACTCAGATTGCATTGTCGAAAAATTGGGGACATGGTTCTCGTGTTCCTTATGAGTTGTCTGGAGGTAAATTGAAATCAACATTATTGGTTCCGCCAACTTTGAAACCTAGACAAGCTACAGGTGAATTTTAATTTTGTTAAATAATAGTTATTTTTGTTTTTTAGCTAAACAGAGTTCATCATTGATTAATATTGAACCATTGAAAGTGATTGTTAAACCGTATTTTGACAAGGTTTTGAATATTTTCTTCTCTCCTCGACATATTGTTCCGACTGCTGATACTGAACTTGCTTTAAATGCCATTGTTGGTATTGCTAATTTGATTGAAGCGAGTTATACGATGGATAGATATGGAATTGCTCAAAGAACGTTGCCTTCGGTTATTTCTTGTTTTATTCAACTTGCTTCTTCTTGTGATCAGTTGATTAGAGCGAGATTTATGAGACGTCAAAATGCAAATCCAATTGAAATTCGGGTGTTTGAAACTAAAGAAGCTGTTGTTTCTGCTTTGACGGATATATATGCTGCTTTTGAATCTCATATTGGGTATGATTATTTTGTTTTAATTTTTAATAATTTTATGTTTTTAGTGACTTGAAAATTTCTGATGATCAATTGGCTCTCTTGAAAGAATACGTTAAACGTTAAATATGAATATTTAAAAAAGCTTATTTTTTGGTTTTTGTTACAATTTTGATTCATCATTTTTTTTGAGTTTTACGATTGAAATTTTTTTCAAATCAATTGATCAGAATTTGATTGATTGGACGATTAAATCAGATCGAGAACTCTAATTTTTTATGGCCACAATAAGAGAAACATGATTGATCGAGTTTTTACTTTTCTGAACTGAGAAATGCTTCGACGACAATTTGCAGCTCTGGCATTTGTTTTCCAGATTATTTTTATTGTTCTTTTTGGAATATTTTGTAGATATGATGAGAATGCTATGCCGTTTGGATCGTCGAGTAGAATTTACGTGAATACTGATTATCCGTGTTAGTTTTTTTGAAGAAAAAAGTAATCAATATGATGGGAGTTTTTTGAAATAGATGTTTGAAAAAGAATTTGATTTTGAGATTGTTTTAGTGATTGTAATTACGGTAATATGAGGATTTGTGTTGTGAAGTTTTTTAAAGTTGATTTTTTGGAGTAATGGGAGATTTTTAATTTTTTTATGAAGTTTTTTAAATGGAAATTTTTGGATTTTAGAAATGAACTAATTGGAAAAAGTAGAAATTTGTATTTTTAAGGATTTTTTACTGAAAATTTTCGGAATTTAGAAATGAACTAATTGGAAAATTACAAATTTGTATTTTATGAATTTTTAAAACTTTGAGAATCTTCTAAAGTCGGATTATTGTAGCAATCAAAAACACTTACGAAAGAATCTGAACTAGAATTTTTGAAGATCTTTGAAAATGAAATTGATTGGGAAATTACAAATTTGTTTTTCTGCAAATTTTTTATTGAGAATTTTCGAGACTTTAGATTATTCTGGAAATGACAAGTATTGTTGTAAAATTGTCTCAACACGAATTTTCACTAAAAACAATTTGAATTTCAAATTGAAATTTTCAAGGTTCTGCAAGATTCTGAATGTGCATTACCTTTTAATAAATTCCATAAGATTTTGAAAGATTTCAGAATCTTCTCAGTGGATTCTAAAACCTACTGTAGTCTAAAAACAAATTTTAAAAATTCCTCTAAGATTACAGTAAACTTCAGGATTTTTGAAATTTTCGAAAATTTCAGAATCTTTTCAGTGAATTCTAAAACCTACTGTAGTTTAAAAACTTATATCTTAAAAATTTCCCTAAGATTACAGTAAACTTCAGAATCCTCTCAGTGAATTCTAAAAGACTGAAATCTACTGTATTTTGAAGTCCAAAAATTTTTATAAAATTTTCAAAACTTGGAATCTTGCATTTTTGAAAATTTGCATAAATTACAATTTTAAATATGTTCTAATTTCAGTGTTCCAAGATATCCATGTGATGATTTTTGTTGGATGTGGATTTTTGATGTCATTTCTGAAAAGATACGGATTTTCTGCGATTAGTGTGAATTTGCTTTTGGCGGCTTTCACACTCCAATGGGTAGTGTTGTTGAGGGGATTTTTAAGTAAAGCTTTTTTAACAAAAGGATATTTTACCATATCCATCAGCGATCTGATGACAGCGGATGTTACTTGTGTGGCTGTTTTGATCACGATGGGAGCTTTGTTGGGACAATTGACTCCTGTTCAATTTTTAATTTTGGCTTTTATGGAATCGTCAGCTGCTGTTTTGTTGGAACATTTATTATTTCAAATATTACATGTAAGTTTTAAAATTTTAGACATTTATTCCTATTTTGCACAAATCAAAAAATCTACAATAATTTTAAAATTAATTTTTTGGTTCCTTGACCCATCTTTCTGGTTGGTGATGTGCGTAGGGGGTAGCTCGGCTTGGAATGAGGATTTTAAAACTTGTACGAAATTTTAAAAATGTTAAAAATTTTTAAAAACCTAAAATCTTTCAAAATCAAGTCCAAAAAATAAAAATTCATATATGAAATTTAAATTTGGAAGATTTTAGATTTCGACATTCGTCTCGGGACCATTTCGTAAAAAATTTTTATTTTTTGATTTCTATAAAAGTTTAATTTCGAAGTTTATATATGAAATTTAAATTTCGGAACTTTTTAGAAGATTTCGAAATTCGCCCTGGGACCATTTCGTAAGAAATGTTCATTTTTTAATTTCTATAAGTTTAATTTCGAAGTTCATATATGAAATTTAAATTCCAGAACTTTCTAGAAGATTTCGAAATTCGCCCTGGGACCATTTCGTAAGAAATGTTTATTTTTTGATTTCCGTAAAAGTTTAATTTCGAAGTTTATATATGAAATTTAAATTTCGGAACTTTCTAGAAGATTTCGAAATTCGTCTCGGGACCATTTCGTAAAAAATTTTTACTTTTTGATTTCTATAAAAGTTTAATTTCGAAGTTCATATATGAAATTTAAATTCCAGAACTTTCTAGAAGATTTTAAAATTCTCCCTGGGATCATTTCGTAAAAAATGTTTATTTTTTGATTTCCGTAAAAGTTTAATTTCGAAGTTTATATATGAAATTTAAATTTCGGAACTTTTTAGAAAATCCTAAAATTCGTCTTGATTTCGTAATATTTATTTTCCACTTTTATATAATATTTAATAATTTAGATAAACGATGGAGGCAGATCCTTGGTCGTTCATTGTTTCGGAGCTTACTTCGGTCTCGCGGCTTCGAAAGTCCTCCACCGGCCGAACCTCATTGACGTGGATGCCGACGACGGAAGTATCAGACATTCGGAGCTGTTCTCCATGATCGGAACTTTGTTTTTGTGGGTCTTTTTTCCGTCTTTGAATGCGGCTACTACGGAGCCCGAGGACGCCAGACACAGGGCGATCATGAACACTTATCTCAGGTTTGATTTTTTAAAATTGTTTTATATTTTATCGACAAAAATGATTCTAATATATTGTCCGTATATTAACTTTAAATAACCAAATTTAAAAATCAAAAAATCATAATTTTGAAAAATTAAAAAAATATTTTTTCGATAAATACTTTTTTATAAATTTTTTCATTTTTTTTATGTAACTGATCTGATATTACTTTTTTCATATATAAATTTTTTTGTTTACTTTTTGTTTCATATATGAAATTTTTTTGTAAATAATTTTATTTTTTTCATATGTAATTTTTCATTTTTTTTCTTTTTTTTAAATTTTACAGAGATTCATTTTTTCTTTTTTTTAAATTTTACAGATATTCATTTTTCATTTTTTTTTAAATTTTACAGATATCTATTTTTTTTCTTTTTTTAATTTTGCAGATATTCATTTTTTTTCTTTTTTTTTAAATTTTACAGATATTCATTTTTTATTTTTTTTTAATTTTACAGATATCTATTTTTTTTCTTTTTTTAATTTTACAGATATCTATTTTTTCAGCATGGTGGCTTGCACAGTTTCGACTTTCTTGGTGAGCTCGTTGAGTGATGCCTTTGGCCGTTTCAACATGCTCCACATCCAGAGTTCCACCTTGGCCGGAGGAATCGCGATCGGAACAGTGGCGAATGTGATTCTGTATCCTCATCACGCCATCATCGTTGGAGTGTTAACAGGAGTAATATCCGTTGTTGGGCATGTTGCCATTACTGTAAGTTTTGCAAATTAATAATAATAATATTTTAAAAATTAAAAATGAAAAATTTTAGAATATCTCAGAATTATCAAAAAAAGCGCGTCGATTTCGAAACCGAATTGCCAAATTTGTTCTTTTTGCTTTCACTCGCTCTCGCGCGGGAATTCAAAAACTTCGAAAATTTCGTTCTTGAAATTAAAAAAAAATAATTTTTTTTGTGAAATTAAAAATGATTTTTTTTATAAAATTAAAAGAAAATTATTTTTTTTATTAAATTAAAAAAAAGTATTTTTTTATAGAATTGAAAAAAATTATTTTTTTATAGAATTGAAAAAATAATTATTTAAAAAAAATTTTTATCGATTAAATTTCAGCCAAAATTTTTCGAAAGAAAACTAAAACTTTCTGATACTTGTGGTGTTCACAATCTTCATGGACTTCCAGGACTTTTGGCGGGAATTCTCAGTGTTTTTTTTGTTCTATGGTATGATCCTAAATTATACGGACCAAGAATTGGAAAAATTTACCCATATTGGGCTGGAGGAGATAAAGGAGGAGACAGGGATCAGTACACCCAAGCCTTGTTCCAGCTGAGTGGAATCGTGATCACAATCATCGGATCCATAACTTCTGGATTATTCACAGGATTCGTCATCAGATGTAAATCCTTAAATCAAGTCCCGAATCAGATCAGTTGGGAAGACACAAATTACTACAAAGACGCTCATTTTACACTTTTTGGAAAAGTAAGTTTTATTTTTTGATTTTTTTAAAACTTAAATTTAAAAATTTTTGTTTTTTTAAATTAAAATTTTTTGATTTTTTAAAATTTTAATTTAGAAATTTTTGTTTTTTTAAATTAAAATTAAAATTGAAATTTTTTATTTTTTGAAAGTTTTAATTTTGTTTTTGAATAATTTTGATTTAATTAATTTTCAGAATTATGAAGTTGATACAAGATTCAATGGAGGAAACGGTAATATCAGACATTCCATCGCCCTCCAGGAAGTCACATCGATGCTTCAAAATGGACAAAATATTTTCTAATCCCGTTGACCGGTCGAATAGTTGTACAAACTGAGTTGATTTTTTTTGGAAATAAATCAGTTCGAAAATCAGTGCTCTATTTTATCGAAATTGAAGATCTGGAATTTTCGCGTTAAACATAATTTTTTTATTTTTTTAATTTTAAAAATTTTTATTTTTTTTTTAATTTTAAAAATTCTAATTTTTTTTAATTTTAAAAAATTTTACTTTTTTAAAAAGTTATGTTTTATATTATTAATGTTAATTATGATTTTTGAATTTTTTATTAAAATATTTTTTGCAAAATTTGATTTTTTAAAAAAATTGAAAATTTCGGCATAAATCAATCAAAAAAATAATCGAGATCGATTGATGTATTTTGAAAACCCCCGTAACTCATGACGGTTAATAAATAAAACGGAAATGAAGATGACGTCATTGATAAAATTAAAAAATTAAAGTCCTTCAAAAATTGTTTTTAAAAAGGGAAATTATAAAATTTTTTCTCGACACGAAAACTTAATTCTTTCATTTTACCAGTTTTGAAAGAAGCAAATTTTACTGTCATTTATTTTATTAAAAAATTTCCAACTTAAAATTTCACCAATTTTAATAAAATTAAATGAATTTTTTGAATAATAAAAAATCCGTCGATTTTGTCTTGACGCGAAAACTTTTAATTCCTTTACTTTACTAGTTTTGAAAAAAGGAAATTTTACTGTCATTTATCTTATTAAAAAATTTTTAAAAAGCAAAAATCCGTCGATTTTGTCTTGACGCGAAAACTTAATTCTTTCATTTTACCAGTTTTGAAAGAAGCAAATTTTACTGTCATTTATTTTATTAAAAATTTTTAAACAGCAAAAATCCGTCGATTTTGTCTTGACGCGAAAAGTTGAGATCTCGATCACCAACTTTGACCACTAAGGAATAGAGCACTGAATTTCAGAAATTATTTTATGGTTCCGCGGGGCAAAAGCAGGTTTTGTCCATCTAGTCAGAAGCGTCTTCATCTTTCTTTATCGATTATTTCCGTGAAATGAAGTATTTCTTACTTGTAATTATTTTTTATTTTATAAAATTTAATTTCGGAGAAACGAGTAAATTGGTCCAGGTTGGGGTGTTATTACGGTAATTAAGAAAATTGCGAAATTCAGATAGCGTGTTCGAGGAATCCAACGTTGAGTTTCTGTGACGAAGAAGAAAAAAACGAAACGACGACGGTAACGACGGATTCTGGAGACGAATCCGACGGAGTGGCGAATGGTTCATTGCCAGATTTGCCGACTTTCCAAGAGGAACTGATTAGAACTGTTGGAAGTAAGAATGACGGTTTATTTTTTTTTACGATCTTTGTGTACTAAATACCGTACTTTGGACATTTATATACACAAAAAAGTAACTTTTGATTTTTAACAATTGCGAAATGTGACAAAATACAACAAACGTCACATTTTTGTGAATATTCGATATTTGTGATGAAAATTAAAAAATAGTGATGATTTATACTTGTTACTGGACTAAAAGTTACTTTTCTCTCTGTATATTTTGGATAGTGATTATTTTTGGCTCGAATCAGGGGTTTCTAGTCACTATCCAAAAACAACTCCAATAAAAAAAGTAACTTTTAACTTTGTAACAATTTCGAAAAGTAACAATCGTTATATTTTGTGAATATTTGACTTTTCAGATAAAAATTAAAAAATAGTGACGATTTGCATTTGTTACTGGACTAAAAGTTACGCTTCTTTTTGTGTGTACCAGATGTTTATATTTCAAACATTTGTGTCCTGGACGTATAAGTTCTAGAGATTTATATCTTGGACATTTTATGTACCTGACATTTATATCTTAGAATGTGTCCCAGGTATTTGTGTTCCAAACAGTTGTGTCCGAAACATCTATATCTTGGACATGTGTCCCAGATACTTGTGTTCCAAACAATTATTTACCTGATATTTATGTCTTAGATACTTGTGTCCCAGGTATTTGTGTCCCAGACATTTGTGTCCCAAATGTTTATTTTTCAATTTTTATAACTTTAAGTCGGAAATTAAAAATACATTTCCAATGATTTTATACTTTTTAAATGAAACGTTAAAGACCATTCTGAGTAATTTTCCACTTTTTAATCGAATTTTGACATAAATTTTCAGATATTTTTAAAATTCAAAGTTAGTCTTCAGAATCCTGGGTTCTGGAGATCGACTCTTTATTCTGATTTCAGATTCAGAATTTACGAGTTTGATTACGTTATTAAAAGTACTTTTTGTCTAGTTATAAGTGCAATATTAAGATGTAAATTTTTGAAACACAAATATTTCAGCGGTTATGTGACATTTCTGTTTCAAAGATTTATATTCCAATTTTAAAGTTAAAATTCCACAAAAGTACTTATAATACTGGAATAAAACCTATAAATTCTAAATCTGAAATCAGAATCAAAAATTAATCTTCAGAATCCAGGATTCTGAGAACTAACTCTAAATTTTAAAGATATCAGATTTTATATAAAACTTTATTAAAAACAAAAACTTATCTAAAATGACTTCTGAAATACTATATAACACATCTAAAGTTATTCAAAATTATTTATTTTTTATTTCCAAATTAAAGTTGTAAAAATTGAAATTAAATGCTTGAACTGAAATCTCTCATTATGTTCATAATATTTCAGAATCTTGTAGCAGTTTTTTGGGATTTTTAAAATCCTTTCAGAATCTCCAGAATCCCAAATCAGAATCCACAAGGAATTTTTGAATTCTAAAAGTTTCCAAAAATCCTAAAATTCATCTTAAAAAAATTTTTCAATGATGTTTTTAATTTTGCAATAAAGTAATTTTCAGATTTGACGTTGATTCAGAAATTGAAAAATATTAATGAAGAAGAAACCGAAGAAATTTTGACATCTTTAACGAAAAATGACTCTATTGAAATTCCGGAGGATTTAAATTCAGAAGGAATTCCGGACGACCCTATACTCGACGAACCCCTCCCTGGGGCTTCCAATTCTTCTGAATTCGGAAGTCTTCTCCGACTCCCGAATCCGAAGAAGTCAAAATCTAGAACTCCAGAAGCAGAATTAGTAACTCCACCTCCTCTTCCAGGGATTCTGGATATTCCTCCTCATCTTCCTGAAAATTCAAAATCATCTCAAAAGTCCTCAGCTGGTCTTCCAGGGATTCTGGATATTCCTTCTCATGTTTCTAGAAATTCAGAATCATCCCCAAAGTCCTCAGATGCTCTTCCAAGAACTTTAGAAATTCCTCCTCATCTTTCTAGAAATTCAGAATCATCCCCAAAGTCCTCAGCTGGTCTTCCAGGGACTTTAGAAATCCCTCCTCATCTTCCTGAAAATTCAGAATCATCCCCAAAGTCCCCACCCATCGCTCCAGATGTTCCGGAACCTTCGACTGCAAATGTAAGTTGTTTTATTTGGAACCAGTTTTGCAAGATCACTGACCACTTTCGACAAATAAACCAATTTTGTGTTTTCTAACCTAGGTAAATTTGAAAAAAAACAAGTTTAATTTTTTAGCCAGAGGTGGTGGAAGTTTTCATAACAAAGTTCTGTGTCGACAACAGAAAACAATTTATTGTAAAATGCCGCAGGGCATCAGTAAATTCTGGAGATTTGGGATTTTGCAAATCTTATGCTTCAGGATGTGAATCCAAAAAATCCGGCGTTATTCCTTTGTTGACTTATTGTGAACGATTTTTGCAAAATTACGTAAAAATTTGCAATCCAAATTTTAAAAGAAATAAAAAAGAAAAAGAATTTTGCAAAGCTTATGATCAATTTTGCGTACCTCCACCGACCCCGGCCGATCTCCTCATCGCCAATCAGAACCTCGTCAGCTGTGAAGACATCGTTCCTGAAGCCAGGAAGGTCTGTAATCCTTTCCCACAGCCTTCTGACAGACTCAATCACATCAGATGCACTCAGTTTTTCAAATTTTGCAGAAAATTTGTCGATTGGTTGTAGTTACATTTCTATAAAAATAAAAAAATTTAAAAATTTAAAATTCTCAAAAAATAAAAAAATTTACAAATTTTTAAAAAAATCAAAAATTCTCAAAAAATAAAAAAATTTAAAAGCTTTCAAAAAAATTTAAAAAATTTTAAAAAAATAAAAGAATTTAAAAACTTTCAAAAAAAATAAAAAAATTTAAAACTTTGAAACTCCTTAAAAGTAAAAAATTCCCAAAAAATTTTTAAAAAAATCAAAAATTCTCAAAAAATAAAAAAATTTAAAAGCTTTCAAAGAAATAAAAAAAAATTAAAAACTACCCAAAAGTAAAAAATTTCCAAAAAAATAAAAAATTCTACAAAAATTAAAAATTTTTTAGAAATTTGAAAATTATATTTTTACTTAAAAAATTTTACAAAACGGTCTCGACACGGATTTTTGAAAATTTTAAATTTGAATATTAATTTAAAATTTTTATTGAATTTTGAAAAATTCTAGAAACTTTATTAAATTTTGAAAAATTTCTTAATTTTCTATAAGATGTTTGGAAATTTCAGAATCTCTTACAAGATCCCAAAAAATTTAAGAAACATTAGATTCTGAAAAAATTCAAATTTTTTATCAAATTCTGGAAGATTTCAGAAGTTCTGTGAGATTTTAGAAATATTATGAAATTATTAAAGATTTTAGAGATTCTGTAAAATTCTAAAAAATTTTAGAAATTCTATGAAATTTTGAAAGATTTCAGAAATTTTATGAAATTTAAAAATATTTTAGAAATTTTGTAAAATTCTAAAAAATTTTAGAAATTCTATGAAATTTCGGAAAACTATAAAATTTAACAGTTTTTATTCAATTTTAGAATTTCCAACATTGTCCACAAAATTCTAAAAATTTCTGTTTTCATAATTTTCCACAAGATTCTAGAATATTTCAAAAATTTTAAATTTTAAAAAATATTTAAAATTAGATAACTTTTTTTCATTTTTAGAATTTTTAAAATTGTCCACAAAATTTCTGTTTTCATAATTTTCCACAAAATTTTAGAATATTTCAAAAATTTTAAAAAACTTAAAAAATTTCAAATTTTAAAAAATTAAAAAATTAGATAACTTTTATTTATTTTTATAATTTTTAAAATTGTCCACAAAATTTCTGTTTTCATAATTTTCCACAAGATTCTGGAGCATTCCAAACGTCATTGGAATTTAATTTGCTAAAAAAAATAAACTCGATTCGTCCTTGAACAACATTCGATCAAAGATTTTTATTTGTAATACTTTGTTTACTTCTAATTTTGGGCATTTGGAAAGGATCAAGTTTGGCGAATCGGTGTTGATATGGGTCGGTTTCCTTCAGGTAGGCGGATTCATGAGCATCTGATTTTTTTGGTGCACACAATTAGACAGTATATAACGAGGCAAAATTCGAGAAAAATCAGTTCTGAAATCAACATGAACACGAAACTTGTCGCATTGTGCTTTTTGGCACTCGTTGTCGTCGCCTCAGGGCAAGAAGAAGAAAAAACTCCGTAAGTTTCGTTTCTGTTCTCTTAAATCACCAATAACCAAATCCATCGTCAAAAATCAAATCAGGAAGATTTGTGAAAAACTAAAGATGTGTAAAAAGTAGTTTTTTTCAAAAAAGTCCAACTTTTGGTCCTGACTGGAATTCTCGAATTTTCGAAATCTCCAAATTCCGAATCGAACATCTCAATTTTCGAATTAATTTTAAATCAATTTTGAACCAAATTTTGGATTAACTCAAATTTGAAAATAAAAAAAATTTTAAATTAAATTGAAAATTCTGAAAATCCAAATTCAAACCAGATTGACTTGATTTTAAAACAAAAAAAATCCAAATTATAATTGAACGATTTCAATTTTGATAAATTTTGGATTAACTCAAATTTGAAAATAAAAAAATAAAAATAAATTTAAATTCTGAAAATCCAAATTCAAACCAAATTGGTTCGAATCGAAAATTTAAAAATCCGAATTTGAACAATTTCAATTCCAATTGATTTCGAACAAATCCGAGTTCGAAGTTTGTAAAATTTAAATCTTAACTGAATACTTCGGATTGAATTCGATTTTTTTATTTTTTATTTTTTTTATTTTTTGAATTCAAATTAGTCCAAAATCGATCCAAATTTCGGTCCGGAAATCCATAGTTTTGGTCCTGACACGAAATCCTTGATTTGTACTTCAATCATGAATTTGGTTACTGTATATCACAGATAGTCAACTACATCTGTTAGAAAAAAAAAGAAAAAAAAAGAAAAATAGACAGTATGACGAACATCACGCCATACGGTAGTTTGCCCTCAGGGCATGGTTCAAACTTTGGTCTTGACACAAAATCTGTGATTTCTTTTTGATTACGAACTTGATTACTGTAATTAAAGTTAATTGACTTCGTGATCAAAAAAGGAATCAAGAACCATTCGTGATGAGACCGAAATTCGCATTTTTAGTTTTCTATTTTTACTTTTTGATAAAAATAAATTTCGAAATTTTCGATCAAATTGGTACTAATTTGGTATTTTCTGATAATTCGTCAAAACAATCGAAATTCAATGATTTATTTGAAAAAAAAATAAACAAGTTTGGATGCAAGTGGTGGTCCCGTCACGAATGATGTTTGATCACGAATTTCGTTATTAATTTTATAATTATATTAAATGACTTATTCCAGTTTGAGAGCGGAGAGACATAGAAGAGATGAAGGAACAATGGTTCAAGAAGAGAAGACCCAAGAATCTGAAGTTGCCAGACAGGAGAGACAAGCTGAGGAGGAAAAACCACAACCTGAGGAACCTAAGGAAGAATCTCGACGCAAGAGACAAGCTGAGGAAGAACATCCAGAAGGTGAGGAGAAAAAGGAAGAATCCAGAAGAAGACGCCAAGCCGATGAAGATAAGGAAGAATCCAGAGCTGAACGTCAAGCCGAAGAGGAAAAGCCAGAACCTGAGGAACCCAAGGAGGGATCCAGAGCTGAACGTCAAGCTGAAGAGGAAAAACCAGAAGCTGAGGAAAAGAAGGAGGAATCCCGACGCAAGAGACAAGCCGATGAAGATAAGGAGGAATCCAGAGCTGAACGTCAAGCTGAAGAGGAAAAACCAGAAGCTGAAGAACCCAAGGAAGAATCCCGACGCAAGAGACAAGCCGAGGAATCAAAGGAAGAGGCCGAATCTAAGATGGATAAGAGACAAGCTGAGGAAGAAAAACCAGAAGCTGAGGAACCAAAAAAGGAATCCAGAAGAAGACGTCAAGCCGAAGAGGAAAAACCAGAAGCTGAGGAATCCAAGGAAGGATCCAGAGCTGAACGCCAAGCTGAGGAAGAGAAACCAGAAGCTGAAGAAAAGAAGGAGGAATCCCGACGCAGAAGACAAGCTGAGGGAGAGCATCCAGAAGGTGAGGAAAAGAAGGAAGAATCTAGAAGAAGACGCCAAGCTGATGAAGATAAGGAAGAATCCAGAGCTGAACGTCAAGCTGAGGAAGAGAAACCAGAAGCTGAAGAAAAGAAGGAAGAATCCCGACGCAAGAGACAAGCCGAAGAGGAAAAACCAGAAGCTGAGGAATCCAAGGAGGAATCCCGACGCAGAAGACAAGCTGAAGAAGAAAAACCAGAAGGTGAGGAAAAGAAGGAAGAATCCAGAAGAAAACGCCAAGCTGATGAAGATAAGGAAGAATCTAGAGCTGAACGCCAAGCCGAAGAGGAAAAACCAGAAGCTGAGGAAAAGAAGGAAGAATCCCGACGCAAGAGACAAGCTGAGGAGGAAAATAAAGAGGAATCTGCCAACATGGAAGGTTCTCTTAATGACGACCCACTTCCGGAAGACGCTCCTAACCCAGAACCAGCCAGGTTAGTTGTCATGTCTTCAAGATAGAAGTTAATAAAAAAGTTAACTAACAAACTCCAAAGTTGAACATGATTTAGAAATAAAATTTTCCTTTTTAGCCCTCGTGAAGAACGTGAAGCTGACGGTGAAGGCGACGGAGAAGCTCCAGAAGGCGAGAGGTAAGTACTCGATTCCTAATCTCGACAGAAATGTCGGTTTTGATCCTTTTAGTCGCCGTGTTCGTCGGCAATGGGGATATTACGGTATGGGTTACCCGTACGGATTCGGGATGCATCCATACGGGATGCATCCGTTCGGGATGTATGGATATGGGATGTACCGACCTTGGGGTTTCCGCCGTCGTTGGTGGTGGGGATAACGGACAAAAATCCCCCTTTGAAAATATCACAGATAATTTATTTTGAAGAAAATCCGAGAATTTCACTTTATTGTGAAATACTGTATATAATTATTTTAAAAATAAATTATGTAATTTAAAGACGGAAACAATCGAATTTCAATTTTCAGAATTAACGAGGAGCCGGCGAATCCAGAAGCCAACTGAAGCTCCATAATCCGTCCTGAGCATTTCTTCTCTGAAATCTAAGTGGGATACAGTAACCGCACACATTAACCAGACGACACTAACGATTAGTCGATCTTTCATCTGTTATCCCCTGTAGCGTTTTTAGTCTGAATAAAATGTAATTTTTCATTTTTCACAAAACACATCACATGCTAAATAAGAAAAAATTTTAAAAAATAAGAAAAAATTTTAAAAAATAAGAAAAAATTTTAAAAAATAAGAAAAAATTTTAAAAAATTAGAAAAAATAAAAAAAATTTTTAAAAAAATAAGAAAAATAAAAAAATTTTAAAAATATAAAAATTAGGAAAAATAAAGTGGTACTTTTTTGTTATACAGATCCACTCTCAAAGCGAAAAATTTTCTTAGTGTAATTTAGTACACTTTTGATATCTTTTTCGTTGTTTAATGTTTTTTTTTTAAATTTTTTGTGAATATGAAGCTCTTTGAACTGCTGTGTGAAATCCTTTAATTAAAAAAATTTGAACAATTTTTATTCTATTTTTGTATTGAAGTGGATACAAACTTTGGATACTTGGATACCTGTTCCTCATACAGTGGAATCTCGATATAACGCACCCAGACTATTAGGCACCCTCAATATAAGACACCCCAGGCTATAAGGCACGGTTTCAGTACATTAGTTTGGCCCACATACAAAATTGTGAGAATTTTAGTCATATTCGACCCTCGATAAAAGGCACCTCATGCTATAAGGCATGATTTTAAGGAATTTTAGTTATATTCGACCCTCGATAAAAGGCACCCCAGGATATAAGGCACGATTTGTCTGGTCCCTTGAGGATGTCTTATATCGAGATTCAACTGCATATGCAAAGGTAGCGGATCATAAAAAATTTGACATTCTTTTCTGTTTTTCGCTTTTCTTATCCATGACTTGGTGTGGTCCTTGCGAAGCTAATCCGACCATCTTGTAGCAGGTCTTCCTATGGGTCTCTTGATGTTTCTTGGAACCCAATCGGTAACTGTGATGGTCCTGCATGTAAACCACTTCACTGAAATCTTGCACAATGCTGTTATCACCTTAGTATAGACGCCTAAACCTAAGCCCAAAAGTCTATTTTCCATCCACAATTTATATTTTATCTTACATACTTTACTAAAAAGAAAATAAACCTTTTTACTTTACTTTTACTTTTACTTTTATTCCTATATCGCACAAAATCAAAATATCCGTACAACTACAAATTATAATTGTTTGGTCCAAAGAATAAACCTATAAAAACTAATTTAAAAAGTAAAGAAAAACTTTGCCTTCGTATAACACGAAAGTACCAATAAAATTATTCTGTAATTAATTTCATCGTTGAGAATTTTCGTTTTTTTGAACATAAAAAACAAGGTTCCACCTGTTTGATCGCTTGCACAACATTTGAAGTACTGTCTAATCGACCAAAGTTTCAAAAACATCGATCAAAGACATTGGAATTTTCCTCGCTCTTTGTGCTAATTACGGTAGAGAAGAAACAGAAGGTTGTTAATAAGTTTTAATACTGTTGACAGAGTTGAAGGTAAAAAGGAATAATAGAAAAGAAGAGAGAGAGAGAAAAAGAGAGAGAAGAAGAGAGAAAGAGAGAGAGAAAAAAAAAGAAGAAGAGAGAGAAGAAAAAAGAAGAAGAGAGAGAGAGAAGAAGAGAGAAAAGAGAGAGAAGGGAGAGAAGAAGAGAGAAAGGAAGAAAGAAGAAAAGAGAAGAAGAGAGAGAAAAACAGAGAGAAGAAGAGAGAGAGAACCAAATAAATACGTTTCGTGCCCATGTAAGAGAGGGAAATTTGAGAGAGGTCCCGCAACGAAAAGAAGGCGTGGGTGGGAAAGTTTTTATTTTTTATTATTGTTATTAATTGGAAAGTTTTTTCTGCAGTCTTTTGTGGTAATGTGGAATTCACTATCTGGTCTCGGTCAATGTGGCAGAAAGTTTAATAAACTTTGTAGATCTCTTAACAATACTGTAGGGGGATATGACACGTTCCCTCAATTGACGAGTCCCTTACGACTGCTAACTCTTCGCTTTAGTCAGGCGATCAACAATACACAAGTAATTTGCAATCACTGTTAACTGAATGCAATTTTCAATAGATTGGATTCTAAGTGAGTATAATCGATAGCAATGACTGCAATCAAGCAAAAGTTGATTGTAACTGAATACAATCGAAGGTGTTTGAGACATTTTTTCCCTCACAGGTAATTTGCAATCACCACTAACTGAATGCAATCAACACATAGAGCCTTTGAATGCAATCCTCGATAGATTCGATTCTAAGTGAATGTAATTGTAGGCATAAAGACCGGAGTTAAACCGGAAACGGCCTAGACAGAATACCCAAAGCTTCGCCCAGTCAGCTGACGCCTGGGAATCAGAATAAAAATGTTAAAAATATCTGTCTTTGAGAAATTCCAGCTTTAAACTGGTCCGAGTTAGACTTCGGTCAAATGAGGACCTTTCCTCTCTTCGTTCTATGCTTATGTTAAGATAAACAGGCTTGAATTGCTAATGGTAGGAACTGACAGGTTTCCGCCTAATCATTGAACTCCAAGACGTCACTCCATAGACATCCAACCAATAACACACCCGAATAGTACATAATCGATAGCAATGATTGCAATCAAGCAAAGGCTGATTGTAACTGAATACAATCGAAGGTGTTTGAGACATTTTTTCCCTCACAGGTAATTTGCAATCACCACTAACTGAATGCAATCAACGCATAGAGCCTTTGAATGCAATCCTCGATAGATTCGATTCTAAGTGAATGTGATCGATGGCAATGATTGCAATCAAGCAAAGGCTGGTTGTAACTGAATACGATCGATGTGTTTGATTGCAAATTACCTGTGTACAAATACAGTATGTCGCGAAAAGTTGCGTCTTTTGATCATAATTTGCTTCACAACCATCGTGTTAGGACCCTGTTTTATAGCTAATTAAAGCTGATTACGATCTATGATTTAAGCTTTCGTCTATTTTTCAAAATCTTCTGCTTTAGAAGTTATGACGCAAAATATAAACTTGTTTCTAATAAAAAATTCCGAATTTTGTGTCACGCATAATTCACTTCAGAAGCCACATGAGAAGATTCTAGTGATTTCTCCAGAAAGCTCATACCGAGATCTACCTACGATTTTAATTGCTTTCCTCCAGATGCATTTTCCAAAATTTTTGAAGTTAACGTCGAAAAAAGTCGTTATTTTTGTTGAATTTGTATTTATTATGGAGTTCAAAATCACTTAATATTTGATATTTTTGTAAAATCCGGGATCTTTCAGAAGTTTTCTTCTTTCTGTTAGACAAATCTGAATTGGTTAATTAAGGACTTCCTCGGGAACATGAATCTGGGGTTGTGTACAAAAATGCACTTTTTTCACAACGGAAATTATAGGTTCTCATTGTACTGACAGCTATTAAGTACAATTTAATTGTTGTCTACTATAGTTAGAACAAAGAACGAAAATATTCTTAAAATTGAGACTTCAGTCAACTAAGAAGTGTCTCAGGCTTTGTATAAGTCATTGGATAACTTAAAATCCATCTTCGATCTCTAAAATTCTTTCAAATTTTGTTTGACTTAGACGATGTCAACTAGAGTAGAACTTGGATATGAGATATTCTCGTTATAACATATTTCACTTTATAACATACGGTGTGAGTGAGTTTAGTTAGTCTGCCTTCAAATTTACCCCCGCTATGATATATCCTTTGTTAAAGATAATCTTTGGCCTGGTTTAAGGGTGTGTCTTATATCCAAGTTCCATTGTAATACTGTCATAAAAAGTGGTAATAGAACAAGTTTATTTTGAAATTGTAATACAATAGAACTTGGATATAAGATACCCCTGCTATAATATATCCTTTGTTATAGTGTACAGTCTGAGTGAGTTTGGTTAGTCTGCCTTCAAATTTACCCCCGCTATGATATATCCTTTGTTAAAGATAATCTTTGGCCTGGTTTAAGGGGGTGTCTTATATCCAAGTTCCATTGTAATACTGTCATAAAAAGTGGTAATAGAACAAGTTTATTTTGAAATTGTAATACAGTAGAACTTGGATATAAAATACCCCTGCTATAATATATCCTTTGTTAAAAATACCCTTTGCCCGGTCCCAAGGGGGTGTCTTATATCCAAGTTCCATTGTAATATTATCGTAAAAAATGGAGGTAAAACAAGTTTATTTTGAAATTGTAATACAGTAGAACTTGGATATAAGATACCCCTGCTATAATATATCCTTTGTTAAAAATAATCTTTGACCCAGTCCCAAGGGGGTGTCTTATATCCAAGTTCGACTGTACAAGGATATCCTAAAAGTTGCAATCCAGTGATTCATATGAAAAATTTTTTTAGAATTTACTCAAAGAATTAACTAACTTACAAAACTGAATTTTTGTGAATATAAAAATCGAAAACATTAATTTCTTTTTAAATATTTTTGACGAATAAACTTGAGAATGCCTTATTCGACAAATTTGTTCACTTGCGGATTCTTTTATTTCCTTTTTTTCTAGCGAAGAATGACGTGTTCCGCGTCTTCCAAAACTCGATCACTGAAGCGATCTTTTAAAATAACTTTAACTTACAACAAATAAGTTATTCATAATTTTAAGAAAGAAGAAAAACAATTTTTATCACAAAAATATTATTATCTTAAATTTTGCTTGTTTGTGGAGCGAAACTTGATTTATATTTACATACAAAAAAGTAACTTTTGATTTTTAACAATTGCGAAATGTGACAAAATACAACAAACGTCACATTTTTGTGAATATTTGACTTTTGTGATGAAAATTAAAAAATAGTGACGATTTTTGTTTGTTACTGGACTAAAAGTTATGTTTCTTTCTGTAGATTTAGGATAGTGATTATTTGTAGCTCGAATTAATCCTTTCTATTCACTATCCAAAAACAATTCCACTACAAAAAAGTAACTTTGGCTTTGTAACAATTTCGAAAAGTAACAATCGTTATATTTTGTGAATATTTGACTTTTGTGATGAAAATTAAAAAATAGTGACGATTTACACTTGTTACTTGTCCAAAAATTGCATTTTTTTGCGTTTACAAACAAGCGAACTTGCAATGATAATCAAGGACTTCGTGACAGGAGTAAATTCTTCATTAATTATGTTTTTGCTTGTTATCACTACAGACAACTTTACAATGTCATTATCGTAGTCATCAGAAGTTTCGAAATAAGAGTTGATTTTGTATTCTTCGAAAATCATCTTTTTCATTTACCATCACTGTTTACTTTTGTAATTCTACTATTGTCATAGTTCTGGAATAGAAGCTACCGTATTTGCTCTAGAATAAGTTCCCCTCCTAAAATAAGCCTCGGGATTCATTTTAGAGGAAATACAGTAACTAGGAAGAGAAGGCCTGAAGCAATAGTCTGAGTATCAGGGAACATACAATACTGTAGGACATGAGTGAGATCCTCAATGGTCTTTTGTAAGATGTAATTATGGTCTGTGTTTTGTTCTTTAAGCAAAGATTAGTAATATCCTATTTATTGCTACCGTAACTGCCAGATCGTATCTAGGGGTTCCTGATCCGGGTGTAGACGAGAAATTATAAAACAACTTTATAGAACCAAAGACACTAGATACAAAAACAATTTTAATAAAATATTGCACAATCTTCTTAAATTGCCGTCAATACATAACCGTAAACCTTTCATTGGTCCTCAGGGTATTTCCCTTCAGGACCAAAGTTGTACAAACTTCCACTCAAGTAGATAATACCCGATCCGACGATGACACATAACTATCAAGAATTTCGTAGCGGAAATTGAAGTTATTTTCCACGACAATTTGGAGTCACAGCGTTACGTAAGCACTCCTTGCTGAAGAAGGTCCATGCGTAATGAAACCAGTTTTTTTCATTCTTTTCTGCGTAGATTTAAAAATCGATAAAAGTTGACAAAACAACTCGATCAAACTTTCTTTTCTTCAAGTGGTCCTTTCTGGTAAAAATGTACAGCCCAGACTTGATGGACTGCGAAGCTGATGCTCGGAGTCCTTCTACAGTATCCACTCAATCTCCAGCGACTCTAGCGGCCCAGATGGACACCCAATTCGTCGCTAAACATAACGTCACGGCCGAGATCTACCAAATTTTCAAAGATGATGTGGATCTCATTTTCTCCGGAAAAGTGGCCATCCAAGACCAGCCGATCCTCATTACGGTATGTATATTTTTAATTATTTTAATCAAAAAAGTTTATGTTTTAATTTTTATATATAAAATTGATGTAAAAAATCATTAATATTTTTATTTTTAAAAAGAAAGTATTTAAAATAAGATAATCGAACTCATGGATCCCGAATCTGGAGTCGGAATTGGATTTTAATTTTCAGAATCCTGATGAGTGGAATCTTGGATTCTGGTTTTTAGAATTTTATAAATTTGCTAAATGAACCTAATTTAGTTTTTTTTTTAATAACATCTATTTTTTAAATTTCCAATTTTTTAAAATTTAAAATTCAGAAGTTGTCTCAAGAGGAAATTCTGAATTTTGTAAATCTTCTCTATCAACTTCAGAATCTGAATCTGCAGGTCTTCTTGTCCTGTTTTGTGTAATTTTTGTTCAAATAAAAAATAACTATGATTTTTTTCGTCAAAAATTAATTTATAAAAAATAATTTTTAATTTAAAACTTTTTTTAGAGAATCCGACAAAACTGCGAAAACCTCGTAGTTGCATTCGAGGCAGAGAAGCAGTACCTCATGGGAGACGTCCTCTGCACCTGGGCAGTTCGTCAACAGAAGGTTTCCATCGGATCTGTCTGGTCTCAGCAGATGCATTACAGTAACCTCAATGCTATAGATACTCAATTTGAGTACTTTGGGGAGCTTCTGGAACAGACCCTGACTGGTCTCGAGTTCCTCGTTGAAGCCTACAGTAATCAAGGCTTCGAAGACGTCCTTTCAAGAGTCAGACAATTGACCCATTATTTTCTTTTTTATTCAATCGTCGTCTCAAAACAGCCACCTTCGGTCGTCGTCAAATGCGGAGAAGCCGAGAATCACAGAAGAAGCAGATTCTGGTTCAACACTGAAATCAGGATCCTCGGAGGAAGGGCCTTCGGACTACATATG
This sequence comes from Halicephalobus mephisto, assembly GCA_009193035.1. Lineage (NCBI taxonomy): Eukaryota > Metazoa > Nematoda > Chromadorea > Rhabditida > Panagrolaimidae > Halicephalobus > Halicephalobus mephisto. The sequence continues at coordinate 950,964 of SWDT01000010.1, read as the reverse complement.
GTCGGAGAAGGACTTCCAGTTTCCTGCTTCTTGATCACAGACGATACAGCCAAGATCATCCTGAGCAACGCTTATCATGAAATCTACGAAAACGAAGAATTCGTCATCGAACCCCCGACGGCTATGCTGAAAGTAGATGACCAAAATGCCCTTGCTTCGAAGTTCGACGACATGGTAAGGAATATCTCGATCGATTAAAATTTTTTAAAATTTAGCAAAATTAAATCGATATCTGAAATCATGCATTTTGGAAATTCGTTTTGAAACAGTTTCGTAAAAAAATTCATTTTTAATTTTCACAATAAAATGATTAAAAATGAATGCAATTACGAAGTTGTTCTTCATGAATTTCCAGAATCTTCTAGGAGCTTTCAGAATCCACTGCTTCAAATACTAGTTTTTGAATCACATTACGGTAAAAAATCGAAAAAAAATATTGTTACGAACTTGTCTCGATATGAATTTCCAGAACTTTCTAGAAACATTTAGAATTTCAAATTTTATAATAATATGATTTTGGAAGTTTCTAGAAAAGTCCGGAAATTATTTTCGAGGTAATTTCGTACACATAAAAGAAGCATAACTTTTAGTCCAGTAACAAGTGTAAATCGTCACTATTTTTTAGTTTTCATCACAAAAGTCGAATATTCATGAAAAATATGATTATTATTACTTTTCGAAATTGTTGCAAAGTTAAAAGTTATGTTTTTTGTATTGGAGTTGTTTTTGGATAGTAACTAGAAAGCCCTGATTCGAGCTAAAAATAAACACTATCCAAAATATACAGAAAGAAAAGTAACTTTTAGTCCAGTAACAAATGCAAATCGTCACTATTTTTTAGTTTTCATCACAAAAGTCAAATATTTACAAAAATATGATGATTATTACTTTTCGAAATTGTTGCAAAGTTAAAAGTTTTGTTTTTTGTATTGGAGTTGTTTTTGGATAGTGACTAGAAATCCCTGATTCGAGCTAAAAATAATCACTATCCAAAATATACAGAAAGAAAAGTAACTTTTAGTCCAATAACAAGTGTAAATCGTCACTATTTTTTTATTTTCATCACAAAAGTCAAATATTTATAAAATATAACGATTATTACTTTTCGCGATTGTTGCAAAGTTAAAAGTTACTTTTTTGTATTGGAGTTGTTTTTGGATAGTGACTAGAAAACCCTGAATTAAGCTAAAAATAATCACTATCCAAAATCTCTACAAAAAAACATAACTTTTAGTCCAATAACAAATGCAAATCGTCACTATTTTTTAGTTTTCATCACAAAAGTCAAATATTTATAAAATATGATGATTTTTACAAATCAAAAGTTACTTTTTTGTGTGTAGTAATGTTTATTTTTTATTTTTACAATAATGCAATTTGAAAATTTGAATAATTGATTCCAGAGAGTTTCCAAAAAAGGTCCTCTCAGAAGGGAGTCTGTGGCCACGAAGCGTTACTGTCTCTGCTACAACGTCAGAGCCTCTGCCAAGCACAACATCGAGTTGATCGGGAAAAAAGTTTCTCTTCCTTTCGCGATTCTGGTCGGACCGAAGACCGACGTCGAAGCCAGGGTGATGCTCGAGAGGTCCTTTGCCGATCTTGTCAGGAAACCTCTCAGTGATATTCCGTCTACAGTATCCTACATGGACATGGCCGAAGCCATGGAGATGAAGTTCCAATCCCTCATCGAAACCCCACAGAAATCCACCGATACTATCCCTGTCGTCCAACCTAAGCCGTTTTCGAACCAGACAAAACACCACTTGATTCACAGACTCCGACCAGATTCCGCAGCCCGGATCTCCCTCGACAACTTCATGAAGATGCCTGTGGCTGAAGAGTACTGTCTGAAGAAGAATTCTACAGAAGGAGAATGGAAACTGGTGCCGTTTTTCGAATGGTTCTTCAAAATCGCAGAAGTCGTCAACAAACATCTTTTACAACTGTGGAATGACGGGTAAGTTAATTTTTAAATTTCTTAGATTCTACACAAAATACATTTTTTTAAAATAAAAAATAAAAATTTATTAAATTTTTAAATTTTTTAAATTTCTTAGTTTTTACACAAAATACATTTTTTTGAAAATAAAAAATAAAAATTTATTAATTTTTAACATGTTTTAAACTTCTTAGTTTTTACACAAAATACATTTTTTCAAAAATAAAAAATAAAAATTCATTAATTTTTAACATGTTTTAAACTTCTTAGATTTTACACAAAATATATTTTTTTGAAAATAAAAAATAAAAATTCATTAATTTTTAACATGTTTTAAACTTCTTAAATTCTACACAAAATACATTTTTTCAAAAATAGAAATAAAAATTCATTAATTTTAAATTTTTATTGAAAATTAAAAAGTAAGTTTTATAAAAATCAAAAAAATAAAGTTTTTATTAAAATTAAAAAATAAAATTTTATTAAAATTAAAAAGTAAGTTTTATTTAAATCTAAAAAATTAATTTTTATTAAAATTAAAAAGTAAGTTTTAGATTGATTCATGGCTTCTGCGGAAAAGACGAAGCCGAAGATCTTCTTCGAGAATGCGAACGTCCGACTTTGTTGATTAGATTCTCCGATATCGAATACGGTAAAATCAAAGTGAGTGTTAAAGACAGAACAGGAATGATCCGACATCATTGGTACAACTACCAAGAACTCGGAGCCAGAAGTCTCACGGAAGAACTTTTGTCGAATGTTAAATATTACGGTATCGAGTTCATTTATCCCAACATCGACTTCAACAAGGCCCTCAGCGCCAGAGCCCCTTCAAATGACGTCAGAAAACCCAGGAATCTGGAGACGAGCAGTTTGTACTTCGACAATCAGACCGCCGCTATGACTTTTTAGAATCCCCGATTTGGAATACGGTAGTCTTACGGTAAAAACGAATCCATCAAGGACTTCAATCTCTTATGTACAGTATCCAATTGAAATTTATTTTTTGTAATTAAACTAGAATTTCGCAGATTCAGAAGCATTCGGGAATCTTAGAGGAGCTTCTGGAGACTTCAAAATTCTCGTAGAATTTTTCGAACATTCCAGAATCCAATAAAAAACTTTGGAATTTTCAAATTTAAATAATTCCAAAGTTTTTAAAAATTCGTGACGAAGAAATTTATTTTTAATTTTCATATTTATCAAATTTGAATTTTCTAAAATCTTCCAAAATTGAGAATTTTAGACATTTTAAAAAATTCATGTTGAGACAATTTAGTAACATATTTTTTTTATTAAATTTAAATTTTTCGAATTTCCTAAAAATTAAAAATCCTTGAAAATTAAGAATTTTTTGAATTTTATAGAAATTTAAAATTTTTGAATTTTCTAAAATCTTCGAAAATTGAGAATTTTTTGAATTTTATTAAATTTAAATTTTTTGAATTTTCTAAAATCTTTGAAAATTTAGAATTTTTTGGATTTTATTAAATTTAAAATTTTTGAGTTTTCTAAAATTCTTGAAAATTTTGAATTTTATAAAAATTCGTGTTGAGACAATTTCGCAACAGCTCATTTATGATTTTTTATGTGTGATATTTCATAACAGAAATAAATTGGAGATTCGATTTTCGAGAATAACTGGGATTTCTGGAGATTTGATTTTAGCCGATTAACAGGTAACTGGATTAAAGAAACATTGACTGGAGTTATTCTTTACGTTAGTTTTGCCCTGATTTCTCCTCGATCTCGACTTAATCAGTTGGATGTCCTCATTTTTGATCTGAAAAAAGTAATTTTTAAAAACTTTAAAATTAAAAAAATAAATTTTTAAAAACTCTAAAATGAAAAAAATAATTTTAAAAAATTCTAAAATTAAAAAAATAAATTTTAAAAACTCTAAAATTAAAAAAATAAATTTTTAAAAACTTTAAAATTAAAAAAATAGTTTTTAAAAACTTTGAAATAAAAAAAATAAATTTTTAAAAACTCTAAAATTAAAAAAGAATAAATTTTAAAAACTCTAAAATATAAAAAATAAATTTTAAATTCTAAAATATAAAAAAATAATTTTAAAAAATTTCAAAAAATACATAAATTTAAAGAATTTTTTAAATTTAAAAATTGAAATATTTTTGAAATTTATTTTTTAAAAAATTAACTTACTTCCTCCAATAGTTGTTTTAGTATTCTTAGTTTGGTCGATTCGTGTTCGATTTCGTTAATTAGTTCGATTTCCAGGGAATCCAGAGGTCTGGATACTGTAAACTGGAATGAGAAAATGAAGAGTAACAATAGTGAACAGACTACTGTAGAGTTGGCCATGTTTGGAAATCTGAAAAATTGCAACATACAAATCAGAAAAAAAATAAAATTTCGAAAAATTGTCTCGACACGAATTTCTAAAAATTTCCAGTCAAGACCCTAAATTATAAAAATTACAATTTTTAAGATTATTTAAGTTCAAAGATCATATTTGAACAAAAATTAGAAATTTATGATAAAATTCCAAAAAATTGTCTCGACACGAATTTTTAAAACTTTCCAATCAAGACTAAAAATTATAAAAATTTAAGTTCAAAGATCATATTTAAACAAAAATCAAATAATTGTGTAACAAAATTTCCAAAATTGTCTCGACACGAATTTCTAAAATTTTCCAGTCAGGACCCGAAATTATAAAAATTAAAATTTTTAAGATTATTTAAGTTCAAAGATCATATTTAAACAAAAATCAAATAATTATGTAACAAAATTTCAAAATTGTCTCGACACGAATTTTTAAAAATTTCCAGTCAGGACCCTAAATTATAAAATTCATTATTTATGAAATTCCAAAATTACCCAATAAATTTGGAAAACTTCAAAATCACATTTAATATCTTGCAATATTTTCAAAAATTACACACAAACAGCTTCATGAAAATAATCTGTTTTGGTCATGAATGATAATGAAGCATACTGTAGGATTATTTGGAAATTATTCGAGGAAAATTTTAACTCACACAAAAGAAAGACCAAACTCGATTCTTTTCGTGATCGAAGACCTCCTTTTATGGTCAAAAATGAGAGGCGGAGGAATCTTATCAGGATTAGAAGTGCTATCAACGAAGCGATTCAATGTTATATGGGAATTGATGCTAACGTCAGACCGACCCCGCAGGCAGGAGGCAAAGAACAAAAGCTGACTCACTTAACGTTGCAATAAAGAAGACAATTGATAATGATTTTGGGTGTGTTTTTGGAGATTCGAAATATAATACCAATAGAGTGAAAAATCGTGCTAGGTCAAAAACAGAAAACCAAATAATCATTTTTATTAGAGTTGTATGATTCCCAGGAATATTCCCAAAAGTACGAATTATCTAGAAATAATCAGATACCAAAACTAATTAAGTTTAAACTGTTTAACAAGTTTGCATAATAAATTTGACTGTTCTGTGACATGATTCCGGAAAATATTCCTGGGAATTAATGGGAATATTCCCGAAAGTACGAATTATCTATGAATAATCAGATACCAAAACAAATTAAATTAAAAACTATTTAACGAGTTTTCGTAATAAATTTAACTATTCGGTTACATAATTTCGGGAATATTCCCGAAAGTACGAATTATCTGGGAATAATCAGATACCAAAACAAATTAAAAACTATTTAACGAGTTTTTGTAATAAATTTAACTATTCCGTTACATGATTCCGGAGAAAATTCCTGGGAATTAATGGGAATATTCCCGAAAGTACGAATTATCTGGGAATAATCAGATACCAAAACTAATTAAATTAAAACTATTTAACGAATTTTCATAATAAATTTGACTATTCCATCGCATGATTTCCCAGAAATATTCCCGACTTCCAATCCCAGTTTTTATCGACTTTGAAGAACAAAGTGCACACAAAAAATTAAAATTTTGAAATACCTTGACATTTTTATTTCTAAATTTTCTCTATTTCAGTATTTACCAACTTTATGATTTAAAATAAACAATAATTAATTTCAAAAAAATTCTAAAAAATAATTAAAATTTTTCGGTATTTTTTAAAGTTTAGCGTTCTGTTCCAGTTGCTAATTTGACTAATTTTTGACGAGTGAAAAGTGTTCCCCACGTGCTTTGAGGTCATTAACACATATTTTTACAGTATTTTTTGGCCACTAAAAACACCGAAATAATCTGAACTGAACAAAAACGAAATTTTAGAATCCGACACGTATTCGAAAAAATGTCAAATTTTTATTTTTAAAGAAACTTTTTACATACAGTATGTTACTTGAAAATAAACCAGGACATTAATCAGCGAAGAATAAAACTAAATTGACGAATTAAACCTCCGGGGTTGTTAATTAGATTTAAAATAAATGTTTAGAATGAAATTTGCCAGGTGCAAATAACCGTGAAATGAGTGGTTATAGGAAAATTAACAATGTTATTACTTGCTTTCGTCTTGTAGTTTTACATGTGAAAAATAACCCTGCACGAAAAACCTTTAATTTCTTAGAAAATCAAATTTGGTCCTGTCTCGATCAAAATCCGATTAATTCTGATCTAATTTTTCCACTTGACATACATGACAAAGTTTTTAGAAATCTAAACCTAAATTTCGAAATTGATCAAACTCAAAAAATTTCCGAAATTAAAAATGATAATTAAATTTTACCATGGATACTGTAAAAAACAAGGTGTTTTTATATATCAAATAACATTCAAATTTACAATAATAAATCTCAATTGTAATTTAAAATTAATAATTTCGAAATTGTTTAATTTTCAAAAATCAAAATTGAACATCTACTTTCGAATAAAATCGAAAATTATTTTACAGTATAGAAATCGCAACGAAGAATTATGACTGATGAAATGATCAGAAATAAGACCAATCAATGGTTTTTACTTTTGAGTGAAAAATAAAAACTATTGCAAATAGCCAAATAGTCTTAGTTCCGGAATGAGATAACTTCTGAAATGTTCGATAACCTTACATAGCACTATCGTTAATGAGGGTCATGAGAGATCGAATCGGATTTCCTAAAAGGAACTAGATTGAACTAGAGTGGAACTTTTTAGAAGGATTTATATTGTAATCCTCTAAGAAGATCTATATCAAATTAGGTTGGATATTCTAGAAATATCTGGATTAAACCGAACTGAAACTTTCTAGAATGACTATATTACACACAAAAAAGATGCATTAAAACAGCTCTGATGTGTTCGATATATTATATTCAATATACCGATACAGTAATTGTAATCCATCGATATTAACTGAATATATCGATATATTGAAGATAATACATAAATATCAACTTGATATATCGATATATTGAATATAATATATAAATATCAACTTGATATATCGATATATTGAATATAATATATAAATATTAACTGAATATATCGATATATTGGAGATAGTGTATCTGGTATATCAGAGTCGTTTCAATATATCCATATATTATATATCATGTCTCATTTTTGTGTATAAATTGAACTGGGATCTGTAAAGTAGTCGATATCGGAGCTGAAATCAAAGTAAAATCCGTAGTTTGCTCACAATATCCGGATACATTGATTGATATATTTATATTTATGGAGATTTCGAGGTGAAATTAATCTTTACAATTGTTTGCAATATTCGGACAGATTGGCCTGCCTAAAGATGTAAAAACTCAACTTTTATTTTAATTTTGACTATTTTGAAGACCTCAATCCAGATCGAATTGGGACTTTTCAAAACACGATCTGATTGTTAAAGATTAAAAGTTAAAATGCTTTCATATATCAGCCCAATGGATGGTACTTGGTTGTATATAACCTAAATCCCTAATGAGTCCTCAAGGAGTCAATTTAGCTACTACATTCTCGCGTATTTACTGTTTACTCTTTGATAAAAAACATTTTTATTCTCGAATCTATGAAATTGCCCTTTAGTGCTACGATTCAGCAGAGGAAAAAATTATCAACTTTTTTCATTTAGCTATGAATTAAGTCCATAAACTATTACCGTAATTTTTGCAAAGGAGGTATTATCAATATTTCGTCAGGCGCCATTATACCTATGAAATCAACAATCATCCCATTCACGCCTACCTATTTGGAAACAACTGATGATAAGTTTCCAAAGGCTGTTGTCGTAAAACAAGATTCCTCCCAAACGTCCTGTTACTTGAGGAGATTCTCATCCAATTATCACGAAAATTCCAGGTTCTTATTATATTAATTTTTATTATACTTCATGTTTTTCATATTTAATTGAAATAAAAATGACAGAAAAGATCTGACTAAAAACCATTAATTAAACATCCTTAAATTTCGAAAATATTTGTTATTATGTATAATCAGTTTGAAGATAAATATAATCAAAAAAGTGGTTCATAAAAAGACTATTCTGGAAGAAATTCATTTTTAAAAACTCCTACGTTGTACATTCAATTATTTCAAAGATTTCATTGCTCAAATTCAAAACAAGAAAATAAGTAATTATTAGTTACTATGACTTTCGTTAGGAGACCTGGTTGAAGATGGACAAAAAAAACATAAGTTAAGAAATATTCATCCGACGATTGCACGCACATGTAGATACATTCTAGCCCTTTTCATTATTTTGTAAATTTAATTTTGCAAATTTTAATTGAAAAAATAAAAAACTACAATTTTCGGTATATTCGAGATTTAAAAACGACCTCGAAAAAACAGAGAACAAAGAACTCATTTTTGATATTTTATATTATATTATATACATTCTAGCGCTTTTCATTATTTTGTAAATTTAATTTTTCAAATTTTAATTGAAAAAATAAAAAACTATAATTTTCGATATATTCGAAATTTAAAAACGACTTCAAAGAAAAAACAGAATTTATTTTTGATATTTTATATTACATTATATACAATAGAACGCACTTAATTATTTTGTAAATTTAATTTGTCAAATTTTAATTGAAAAAATAAAAAACTACAATTTTCGATATATTCGAGATTTAAAAACGACTTCAAAAAAACAGAATTTATTTTTGATATTGTATTTTGTATAAAATAAAACGCGCTTAATTATTTTAAAGATTTAATTCCTAAATTTCAAATTACAGAATAAATATTCTTATTTTCATTAGATAAGTTCAAAGTCATTTTTCTTGTTTGTTTTGACTCAATTAGGAGTTTCAGTCATGTAACGAATGCCTATACAATGCTGACTCGACTTGAGACGGGACACCATTTGATGAAACTAACTGATATCATAGAAGTTGAGAAACACACCCTCTTTTTAATCTTCTTAGGAAATCGTAATTTTATCCTGAACTAATGTGGACTCAACGATTTTCAGATTAATTCCCACGTATGTCTTAATTTAATCTATGATGCTGACTTTCCAAGTATAGAAACCATTTCCCAGGGGGAAGTTTATTTAATAATGATTAGATTCAGAAATGAAAAATACAATTATGTCAGAAATGACCGAGAAACGTTTTAACAAAACCAAATGCTCATCTTTTAACATGACCGAGTTCAGCGATCAATCACGCAGAATCCGGAAGTTTCACAGGGAACTTTTTAAAAGGCGATAAGAGAACTGCTAATGATGTAACATGGCTGAGTCTTGTAAATGAAGCTTTATTATCTATAATTTAAACGAAAATCATAGACAAGACCACCAAAGTCACAAAAAAAACCAGAAGTAATTTTCTAGTTTCAAAAACAACTAAATTTTCTTAAATTTTTTTCACAATGACGTAAACAATCGACAAAGAACCGATAAGTACTCCAATGATAAGTTAATTTAGAATAGCCAAACCTTTTTTTCGAGAAAATTTGAATTAGACTATGAGAACTGCATCAATTAGGTGATCATTACGTGATCTTCGACCTTATTCCTGTTTTCCTCACAGATTCAATCGGCGGGATAGTGCACAGAAAAAAAGACACATTAAAATATGATATATTGGGAAAATATATTCAATATATTTGATGCATTGAATATAATGTACTGGCATTGCGCTTAATATACCGACATGTTGAATATAATGTATCTCGTACATCGGAATCGGTTTAACTCATCGATACAATAAATATAATGCACCTGATATATCAGAACTGTTTTAATGTATCCATACATTATATGCAATGTACCTATATCAACTTAATATACTCATACAATAAATGTAATATACCTGATATATCAGAATTGTTTTAATGTATCCATACATTATATGCAATATACCGATACAGTGAATGTAATGCATCTGATACATCAGAATTGTCATAATATATCTATATATTCTATATAATGCACCTATATCAACTTAATATACTCATATAGTGAATGTAATATATCTGATACATTAGAATTACAATAATATATCCATACATTATATATAATGCACCTATATCAACTTAATATACGCATATAGTGAATGTAATATATCTGATACATCAGAATTACAATAATATGTTCATATATTCTATATAATGTATCTATATCAACTTAATATACTCATACAATGAATGTAATATATCTGATACATCAGAATTACAATAATATATCCATAAATTATATACAATGTACTATTTTGTGAACATTCTAAAATAAACCCATCTTACAATAAATCAACGACTGATAGTTGTAAAGAGTAAGAAAGAGAATTTTAATCACACAATTCTCACAACACTGAACTTTGTTTTTCGCTTATTTTCAAAACGAAATTTGACTTTCACTTGGAAACGAACGAACATGATTATCAAAGATATCATAATAAGAATTGGTTTCATCTTCTTCGACAACTATATTCTTCATTTATCGTCGCTACAGTTAATTCTACAACTTCACTGTTGTTATGTTCATTGAAAACTTCACTGTCGTTATGATAATCGAAAACTTCACTGTAGGAATTAACTTTGTTATTTTTTAGGTCGTTTTTGATATATAAATTTCACCTGTTCTTAGAAACAAAATTAATTTGTCTTTATTTTTAAGAATCTCATGGTGATAGTGAATTTCAATCTTGGATTTTTAATTCAGAAATTTCACTTACGTTTAAAAACAAAGCGAATTTGACTTTATTTTTAAGAATTTTGTGATGGAAGGTTTATTTTTCTCTTAATGTAAAATTATCATTAAAGTTAGAAACAAACGAATTCGCTTCTGTTATCAGGGACCTCATGCCAGAGGATTTGTTTTTAACGTAAAGTCATCATTAAGATTAAAAACAAGAAAACTCGTCTCTGTCGTCAGGAAGTTAATTTTTATCCTTAAGTTGTTTTTAATTCGAAAAATTTCACCTGTATTCAAAAAAAATTTATTTTTATCATCAGACATTTCCTAATAGAATTTAATTTCATATTTCATAATTATTTTACATAAATTTGAAAGAAAAAATAATTTTTCAAAATAGTCGATTTAATAAAAAAAATTCGAAAAATCAACAATCCTTGACCAACGATCGGCCATTAATTTTTATTTAAAATTATTCAAAAATATTTAATGTTTATTTTTCTCATTGATCTTTTGAAATATTTAATTTTATTTTCAAAAATAAAAAAATTAAAATGCTTCATAAAATAAACGACGATTGGCTCAAAAATGGGCGGGATCGAAAAATTTTCAAAAATTCAAAAAGTCCCAAAAATTTTTCTTTTTATTTTTTTGGATTTGTTCAATGTAAAACATTTTTTTAAAATTAATCCAGGAGAAGAAAAGTATCAAAATGCCCAAGGAACAGTACATGTGTCAACTTTGTGCTAATCACGGAATATTCAACCAGCCGAAGAAGGGACACAAACAAAAATGTCTTTATCGACATTGTCCGTAAGTTAAATTACAATTTTAAAAATTTCAAATTTAAATCATTCAAAAAAAAGAAAAAATTTCAAATTAAAGTCATTTTAAAAATTTCAAATTTAAATCATTTAAAAAAATAAAAAATTTCAAATTTAAATCATTCGAAAAAATGAAAAATTCGAAATTTAAATCATTCGAAAAAATAAAAAATTTCAAATTTAAGTCATTCGAAAAAATTAAAAATTTCAAATTTTAATCATTTTAAAAAAATTTCAAATTTAAATCATTTTAAAAATTTCAAATTTTAAATTTAAATTATTTTTAAAAAATATTTTTTGTCCAGGAATTATGTGACGAAATGTTCAAATTTTTTAAAATGATTTTAATTAAAATTGATTTTTTTGTCAATTTTTATTTTTTAAAATAAATATAAATTTATAAAAAAAATCATATGAAATAATTTAATTTTTTATAAAATTATTAAATCTTTTCAAACAGAAAATGTGTGTTTTGTTTGAATTAATTTTTATTTAATTTTTTAAATTTAATTATATTTTAAAATTAACGATAAAGGTGAAATTTAAAATATTTAAAATTTTTTTTTAATTTTTAAAATATTTAAAAAAAATTTTTTAATTTTTAATTTCTAAAATATTTAAAGAATTTTTTTAAATATTTTTAAAATTAATTAAGTTTTTTTTAATTTTTAAAATATTTAAAAAATTTTTTTTTTATTTTTAAAATATTTAAAAAATTTTTTTTTTTATTTTTAAAATTAATTAAAAATTTTTTGATCAAAGTTTTCTGAAAATCCAACATCTCCAAAATTAAAAGGATTTTGTAATTTGCATTTTTATCGAAAAATTTGGCACTTTTGCCAACTGTTTTTCTCATTTCCCTCTTAGTCCAGAAAATGAAATATTGCAATTTTATTTTATTTTTTTTTTGGGAAACGCGTGTGGCAAGGGTTAATCGAGTTCGGCAAGCTTTGACACCCTTGGTAATTTTATGAGAACAGTTGTCTTCGATTTAAACTCGAAGTAGATCGTATATAATTCGAAAATGATAAAATTCTTCATATCCTAAACTCGAAGTAAATCATACAGTTAATTCTGAATATAATAAAATTTTTTTTTCAATTTAAACTCGAAATAGATCATATATAATTCGAAAATGATAAAATTCTTCGTATCCTGAACTCGAAGTAAATCATTAAATAAATTCTGAAAATAATAAAATTCGAAAATTATCTTCAAATTAAACTCGAAGTAGATCATATATAATTCGAAAATGATAAAATTCTTCATATCCTAAACTCGAAGTAAATCATAAAATTAATTCCGAAAATAATAAAATTCGAAATTTTTTTTCAATTTAAACTCGAATTAAATCATATATAATTCAAAATGATAAAATTCTTCATATCCTGAACTCGAAGTAAATCATAAAATTAATTCCGAAAATTTTTTTCAATTTAAACTTGAATTAAATCATATACTGTCAATTTCGGAAATAATAAAATTCGAAAATTTTTTTCCAGTTGTCCTCTTTGCGCATTGAACACGAAGAGAAGAAAACTCGATCAGATGGAGAGACAATTGCGGAATTCTAACTTCCTTGATGGAAACCTTGACGAATGTGTCGATGAACAGCTCGATGAAAGAAGCTCAAAGTGTCCGTCTGAAAAAACTCCAAAAATCCAAAACTTTCTTTCTTCGACGATCAACAACAAAGGTAAATTTTCCATAAAAAATTTCGAAAATCTTTGACGAAATGCGACCAGATGCCAGAAAATTTTTATTTTCAGATTACTGTAGATACCAGGAACTTTAATTTTGTCTAAGTACCCTATTGGGAAGTACTTTGCATAATCTCTTTCTTACAGTATCTGGATAGGTTTTGTAGTAGATATGTAGTCTCGATGATCGGAGACATCCAGAACATTCGAAACTAAATAGTCGTTTCTCTTTATTGAGAATTACTAAAGGGAACATGTCACGACAGACGGAATCCCCTAGGCGTTGTACCTATATAGTTAGCATAATCCTATATGATATGTCTATTCTTAATAAGACATGTTTATTTTTCAATTTTCAATATATTAGGATAGAAAACAGAAATATTTTAATAATATTTACTCAGATAATAAGACACTAATAACAATTATCATATATCCTCCTCCACAAGATAACTGAAAATCTCATTCATGTCCTACAGTATTCCACACTTTTTTGATATTTAGATTCTCTTCTCAAGTGTTCTTTTTTTGATTTAGTTTCTGTTTTAACAGTAATCTAATAAATAAGATTACATTGATTAAAAATCAGTTCTTAAGATAGAAAACAGAAGTATTTTAATAGTCTTTACTCGGATAATAAGACACAAATAACAATTATTATACATTTTCCTCCACAAGATAATTGAAAATCTCATTCATGTCCTACAGTATTCCACACTTTTTTGATATTTAGATTCTCTTCTCAAGTGTTCTCTTTCTAGTCTAGTTTCTGTCCGAACATGGTGGAAGTAAGATTTCGAAAAAACAATTTGTCCTCGACCACCTGAGATAGTCGTTAAATCGGACAAATTGCTGCTTTTTTGAGTTTATTGGGGAACAAAGGACCGGATAGTTGTAAATTATCTCCTTTACTGATTTCTTCAAGAACATTAATCGACGAAAATCCGACTAAAAATATGACAAATGGATCTTCAAGTCTTCGAATTTCTGCGACAAATTCAAAATAAATCACCTAAAATGGACATTTTTGAATTGAAAAATTGTGAAAAAACTAAAATACAAAAACAGTTGAAATTGACGAATGACGATGACCTGCTGAGTATTTAGGGGTCGTCGAATTGGATTCATATATCACAGACCTGTGGTCTACGATGTCTTCCAGGATTCGATCTGTGGAACAGTTTTCAAAAACAAATTTATCTTACAACAAATACGTTATTCGTAATTTTAAAAATTTAAAAAAAAAATTTTTATTACAAAAATTTCGTTGTGATGGATTTCGTTTATTTTCGAAGCGAAATTTGACTTTCGCTGAAAAATAAACGAATTTGTTACGGTAATAAAAAACTTTGTAAAACTTAATTTTTCTTTTGAAACAGATTTTGACGACTTATATTCTCTTACGGACCTTAATCTACGAGGTACTTTTCATGATAACTTTATCCCACAATAAACGAATCTTTAATATTCACAAAAATTTAAAAAAAAAACAATTTTTATCACAAAAATTTCATTACGCTGGACTTCGCTTAATTGTTCGCTTATTTTCGAAGCGAAATTTGACTTTCGCTGAAAAATAAACGAATTTGTTTTAATGATTAAAAACTTTGTAAAATTTAATTTTTCTTTTATAATATCTTTTGAAACAAATTTTAATATGATTTAGATTCTCCTGCAGAACTTGATTTTGGGATATTTATGTTTATCCCACAATAAACGAATCTTTAATATTCACAAAAATTTTAAAAAAAAACAATTTTTATCACAAAAATTTCATTACGCTGGATTTCACTTATTTTCGAAACAAAATTTGATTTTCGCTGAAAAATAAACGAATTTGTCACAGTGATTAAAAAATTAGCAAAAGTTAATTTTTTTGTTTTTCAAAAATAAATTTTTTCAGATCGTGAAAAAAAATTTGCAAATAAAACAACTTTTACTTTAAAAAATAACAAAAAGTAAGTTTTAATTTTATTAATTTTTTGAAACTTATTTCTAGAAATCTCTTTCCTTATTCTATTCCGATATCCGCCACGATTTCGACAACCGAAATGAAGAATTTTAAAAATTTTTGGAAATCTTCAGAACTCGAGAGAAGGACCCGACTTTTCGAAGAAACTCTTGCTCGAATTTCTGCCACTTTATCTGAGACCGTCAAATCGCCTTCAGAATCGAAATCCGATTCCATTTTCAAATCTGTCAAACTCCTTGCTGGATCTGAATAAATTTGCATAAAAATTATTTTTTAAAAGTAAATTAAAATTAAATTTTTCGTTTCGAAATATTTGGATTTTTTATTAAATATAAAAAATAATTTATTTTATTAAATATCAGAAAAAATAATTTATTTTATTAAATATCAGAAAAAATAATTTTTAAATTAAATATTACGAAAAATAATTTTTTTATTAGATATAAAAAATATTTTTTTTATTAAATATTACAAAAAATAATCTTTTTTTATTTTGTATAAATATTTTAATTTTTATTAATTCTAAAAATGCAAAAATTAACAAAAAAGTAATTTCAATAAAATTTTAAAAAATTGATGGTTCTCAAATGGAAAATCTGTTTTTTATCTGGAAAAATATAAATTTAAAATTTGTCCTTTAATGCATGACGAAGTATTCATTAAAGTGGAAATATCAAACTAGTAACAGTTCATCAGAAAAAAAATTTCCATTCAGGAGTATTTAAAAATTTTTTTGAATTTTATTTTTTTTTTAATTTTGTATAAAATAATTTTTATTTTTTTTTAAATTTATATAAAAAAATTTTTATTTTTTTGAATTTTAAGTAAATTAATATTGAATTTTTTTGAATTTTGTATAAAATTATTTTTCAAATTTTTATATTTTTTAATTTTATGTAAAATAATTTTTATTTTTTTAAATTTTATATAAGTATTTGCTTTTTTATTTTTTGAATTTTCTGTGAAATTATTTCTTATAATTTTTACAAAAATAAAAACCTTAATTTTTACTGATTTTAGAAAAGATAACAATCAAAGAACATTTTAATTAAATTTAAAAAGAAAAAAGTTTGGTTGATGGATCCTGAGAAGAAATTTGGCGTTTAAAAAAATAGTATATTGAAATTTTTTAAAACTTGAACTTTATGAAACCTGATATGAGAAACCGTTGCCCCTTGACTGGTCCCTTCAGATGTTCATTAGACAAGACAGCAAGAGCCAATTTTGACTTTCTTTGCGCAAAAAGGAAGAAACTGGAGCAAGACTCTCGAGAATCTCATTTCCACTCTTTCCAAGCTCGATGACGCCAAGCCAAAAGGTTGAAAGTGCCAATATCTTTGTTTGATTTCTTTGTTCCTTGTTTCGTCAGTCGAGGAGATGGGCATTACAAGTTTTAACGCTTTCTGTTCGGAATCCAAAAATACATCTCCTGATGAAAGAATCACTGAGTTAAAGAAAATTTTTCCTGTTATTTTTGTAAGTTTAATTCTTATAAAGTTAGACACTAATCCGTGCTGCGATACTTGTGTCCCAGACATTTATATCTTAAATAATTGTGTACCTGACATTTATATCTTAGACCATTATATCCAGAATACTTGTATTTCAGATACTTGTGTCTCAGACATTTGTGTTCGAGATACTTCTGTCTTAGACATCTATATCTTGAACATTTGTGTCCCAGATATCTATATCTAGGATATTTGTGTCTTAAATATTTATATCTTGGACATTTGTGTCCTAAACATCTATATCTTGGATATTTGTGTCCTAAATATCTATATCTTGGACATTTGTGTCCTAAACATCTATATCTAGGATATTTGTGTCCCAGATATTTATATCTTGGATATTTGTGTCCCAAGTACTTATGTCTCTGATATTTGTGTCCTAAACATCTATATCTTGAATATTTGTGTCCCAGATACTTGTGTCTCAGATATTTGTGTCCTAAATATCTATATCTTAGACATCTGTGTCCTAAACATCTATATCTTGGATATTTGTGTCCCAGATACTTGTATTCCAGACATTTATGTTTCAACCATTTGTGTCTGGGATACCTGTGTCTCAATCACTTATGTTCTAATTCTACAGTTATAACTGAACAAAAAGTATTTGTAATGGAATAATTAGATCTGCGCACAAACATAATACATGCTTTGTAATGCATCGATACATTGACACAGCTCAATGTGTCAGATACATTATATTCAATGTACCGATATACTAAATATAATACATTGATATCAACTTAATGCATTAGATACATTATATTCAATGTACCGATATACTAAATATAATACATTGATATCAACTTAATGCATTAGATACATTTAATATACTGTATTGATATACCAAATATAATACATTGATATCAACATAATGCATAGGATACATTATATTCAATGTACCGATATACTAAATATAATACATTGATATCAACATAATGAGTTAGATACGTTGAATATAATATATTCGATCTATCAGAACCACTTTAATATATCCTTTTTTTGTGTGTATAGATTCTGAATTCATAATTAATAATTGACTTTTGAAATCCTGAATTCTGGAGAATAACCTTCAATTCTAGAGACGTTTAAAATTCTATTTGGAAGTTTCATGAAACAGTGAAGATTTGTCTAAAATAATTTTTAAAATCACATATGAAAAATATAAAATTATTTAAAATTTTTGAATTAAAGTGGTTAAAATTAAAACATAAATGTCAGGGACACAAGTGCTGCATAATTGTATTCCTTTTTTTCAGACAATATTGGGGGCCATAGGAGTGGGAGGAAACGTTTTGAATCTGTTTACCCTCAGGTCGTCTTCGCTCCAAACCGTTCCGTTCAGATACATCAAAGCTCTGGCTTTATTTGATTTGGTAAAAAAGTTACTGTAATTTTTAGTAAAAGTTTAATTCAGATCGGTCTGACGGCGATATTACTTCACTGTATTTTCCACTTTACCGGGGCCTGGAGGTTTCTGCCGATTGCCTATTATTCAGTTTATGTAGAGGACTTCATAATAAATTCGTTCCTTGTTGCCGGACTTTACTGTGCTGTTTTACTTACAGTTGAACGGTAATTTTTTTATCAACTAAAATGTTGAAATCAAATTGGAAATTTTAAAATCTTTGAAAATTTTATACAAACTTTTAAAATAGAAGTTCTTAAAAGTTTCCGGAATCTCGTAGAAACTTTTGTTTTTCTAGAATTTTGTGGAAATTTCTGGAACTTTTTTGAATTTTACAGAAGATTCTAGAATTTTTTAGTTTTTAGAAAATTCTGAAATTTAATGAAAGATTCTGGAACTTCTTAGAGTTTTATAGAAGATTCTAGAATTTTTTAGTTTTTAGAAACTTTTAGAATTTTTTGGAAATTTTTAGGAAATTCTGAAATTTATTGAAAGATTCTGGAACTTTTTTGAATTTTACAGAAACTTTGAAAATTTCTTAGAAGTTCTTAGAAAATTCTAGAATTTAGTGAAAGATTCTGGAACTTTTTTAAATTTTACAGAAGATTCTAGAATTTCTTAGAAGTTTTTAGAAAATTCTGAAATTTAGTGAAAGATTCTGGAACTTCTTAGAATTTTACAGAAGTTTTTAGAAAATTCTGAAATCTGATAGAAGATTCTAGTACTTTTTAGGATTCTATATAACCTTCTGGAATTTCATAAAAGCTTCTAGATTGAACAGTTCCCAAATCAACATATGGAATTTCGAATTTTAAACTTTTAGAAAATTCCAAAAATTTGTGTTGAGATTATTTTGCAAAAATATTGATTTCTAATTTCTATGATTTTCAAAAATTATTTTTGAAGTAATTTTGTGAAAACTTATTTTTGCATTGTGATTAAACAGAAATTTTTTCAGTTACTTGTTACTTCGGAAACCCCATTCCAAGAGGATCTACATCAACTCTGTCTTCGCGAAGATCCTCGGTGTTTTGATTTTCTCCGTTCTGCTGCATTGTCCGATGGTGCTTCAGGTGACTTACAAAATGAATCCTGACGGGACGTGGAAGAAGGGCAACAACAAGGAGATTCTTTGCAAGGAACCCTACTGGACCATTTATTCCTACTACGGATTCTTCAGGGAGTTCCTCAGATTCGCTTGTGTCTTCGTTTTGGTTGCTTTGAATATCTTCATCGCCAGACAACTGCAGATAGCTAAGAAGAACAGAAGACTTCTGAAGAAGCATTCGAGTACTTTGGAGAATTCTGATTTGGCTGGACTCAAAGGAGAGAAAAATTCGTTGATGAAAAGCTTCACGGAAAAAAGATTGACAGCTTTGATGATTGCTATTTGCTTCATTTACGTAATCGGCAACGTCCCTCAGACAATCGTCATGATGTTCCAGAACGAGTCGACGGAAACTAAATTCTCTTTCCAGGTGAATCAAATTTAATCAAAATTCTGTAAAAATTTCTAGAATCTTACAAAATTTCTAGAATAATTGCAAAATTTTTAAGAATTTCGTAAAAGTTTTAAAAATCTTTCAAAACTTAGTGGAAAATTTCAGATTTCTGGAACCTTACAGAAGATTGTAAAAATTTCGATAATCTTCGTGAAACTTCCAGATTCTCACAGAAGTCCTTGGAATCTTACAGAATTCTAAAAAGATCTTAGAATTTTTTAAAATTGGACAGAAATTTTTGAAGTTATTTAAAATTTCAGAAATTTCTAGATCTATTCAGAATTCTAAAAAGATCTTAAAATTTTCTAAAATCCAATAGAAATTTCTGAAGTTATCTAAAATTTCAGAAATCTCTAGATCTATTGAAAATCTAGTAGCAAATTTCGAAATCAATATCCAAACTTAATGCTTTAGATTGTTTCGAAAGACCCCGAAATTCCATATTGAGACAATTCTGTAGTAAAGCTTGTTTTTAATTTTTATGATTTTTAATTCATGAATTTGCAGGTCTTCCGGTACATTGCGAACACCTTCGAAACGCTCAACCATTGTCTGAATTTTTTCATTTTTTGTATGGCGAGTTCAGAGTACACCCGAGCTTTCTTGAACGCTTGTCCTTGTGTTCGGAATCAACTCGAATTGATTCCTTGTTGTTCCAGATTCCTTCGTTCTAGAAGATTCACGGTTTCTGAATTGCAATCGGAATCCAGAGTCGCTATTCTGAGGAAGCCGTCAATGACCATGAGGGATTCAATCGTCGACAAATCCCGCAATCGAAGAAACACAACAATGGTGACTCTCAAGACCGATTCTACAGTAACCACGACCCAGTCGAAGTTCCTGATTCCGAGATCACCGTCGATTAGACGAAAATCAACTCCTACTGTCGGATTCTGCTCAATTGCGACAGTTTCCGGATCAGTTAAGACGTCCGAAACCGAAGACTGTTTAGTAATCAGAAATGAAGCTCTGGATGAAATACCATCAATAATCATCAACGACTTCCAAGAAGGCGATGAATTTCTGTAGTTATTGTACATAATGCTTCTGTAAAAGTAAAAAACAATCAGATTGGTTGGATTATAATATGAACTAGTACTAAAGTAGAAGAAAGAGAGTAATAAAAGTAGTTATAAACAATGTATACAAAAAAGCACAACTCACATTATATTCATTTTTGGTCGAATTTTTATATCATTGTCGCGACATTAAGCGTAGCGAGAAAGGAATGGTCGTTCAGGAGAAACGATTCTGCTTCCATGAATGGAATTGGAAAAGGTCGCTCTCGTAGCTTAAGAGAAAAAGCACTTGCCCGGATAGCAAGACGATGCGGGTTCGATACTTGCCGAGAGACGTTTTTCCTTCCATATTAGTTTTGGACTAGATGAGGCCAGAGCTAGTTTTCCGACAATCATCTTAAGTAAGTCTTAAAAGAGCTCATGAACTGATTCTGACAAGTTTTGGCTTATTTTATAATCGATGTTTTAAAAAACTTCAGTTTAATACGATGAAAATTAATTTATCAACATTTTTGTAAGATAATTGTCAAATATTTTAACACCCAAATGATCCTTTATATTATTAGATACATTGTACTTTTATCACACTGAAATAACATTTATCTCCAGGTATCAAAGATGAGAATGACGATGTGATGAATAAGTTAATGGAAGAGAAAGGAAAGAAATTTGTAGTAGAGAAAGAACAAAATAGATGAATAGTTTTCTCTATCATCACTGCTGTAAGGAGACTAATCCTGATTTACTGAGAAAAGTAATACTTATATAATTGGATTCACAGCAAATCTGCTTAATGATATGAACGAGCATGTCTACGCAAATTTATTTTAAATGAATCTATGTATAAGTACATCTCTTCTTGTATAAAAGGATCAATCTATCTGTCTCACTTTATTTTCAACAACGAAAAGTCATTAACCTTTATCCAGAAACAGTCAGTGTTGATTGCTAATCCTTTTGTAATTTCAGACACCTCTGAACATATTCGGATCGTTGATATTGATAATTATTTTAATATTTATTTCAAGTGTCATAGTTCCTACGTAAATGTAATGAGTTACAGAAAAATACACTGCTGAAATATATTCCATGATAGTACAAGAATCAGCAAATTCCAATTATGTAAACCTATGCTATTTATTCTTCTAAACGATCAATGACGTCTAAATGTCCAACAAATAACGTTATACGGCACTCCCATTTTTTATTTCGACATTGTCAAATATATTTTTTCCAGACAAAGTTGATTAATGATTTTTTCTTCAACGAATTCCCAGTTACAAAGAATTGATTAGTCAGCTTCGGGAACACCCCTAAGACAACGTCATCCGTCTGATAACACAAGACTAGGTGTGTATATATTTATCACAATACTCAGCGAGATTTTCATATCGAGAAATAAGACGACACGTGTCGTGTAAAAGTGGCTACAGTTGTTATGAGAATTTACTATTTTGTTCTTCTACTTTTTTCCCGTAAGTTTTGCTAACCGGAAAAGATATCGAGCTTAGCTTAATCTTCAGTTATACCGTCATCAAATGGAGCTATAATAGCATCAACTCCAGCAACATGTGGCTCAGAGGATCTTCCATATTCCCTTTCTCCAGGAGAGCTCAGAATGTTCCAATCTCCAAGTTATCCAAAGTCAATAAGTACCGGAACCACAAATAACACAATTCCTTGCTCTGCTTCATTCACTAGAGCAGATAACACTGGGGATCTGTTGATCTATCTTGTTAATGGAAATATGGGGAATTTTACTTTTCAAAATGCAGTTGAAATTGATTATTTTAATAATCTCGAAAGTAATGGATATACGTAAGTTTTTCTATTTTTTGCTTAATAAAATCTGCTTTTAGAACGTACAATTCTATCGGAATGAGAAACAGAATCTTCTATGGGGAGAACAACCCAAATATTGCCTTCCATTTTGGACCACAATCGGATATTGTTGATTGGACAGCATTTCAAGGGCTTGTCTATGCTCCAAGCAATCCAAAGTTGGTTTCAAATTGTCTTCTTAGTGGAGAATCCTTCAATCTGACGGATAGTACTCAGATTATCCCGATTTTCGCTTATGGAAACAGATCCACACAGAAGGAAGAACTCTGTACTTGGACCTTTACTGTTCCCTCTGGATACAAACTGAAAATTGTTGTTTCCTCATTGAAATTATATACATTAGAGACATTGAATGTCACTGGAGGAACCGGAAGGACAATCACACATGTCGGAAGATATGTTGTTGACGGACAACAAGTTCGGATAATTTATGCCAAAAATCACACATCCTATGGTTCTAATCCAAATGTTTATGGATTCGACGGGTATGTAACTCTTGTCAAACCTCATAATCTAACAAAAGGATCTTGTCAACCCTATGAAAAAGACAATAGTGTTACTTATTCGAATTTTAACAAAAATGGATATTCCAATGATTGGGTAAGTAAACTCTTTCGAAAATTGCTTCTAAAACAGATTTTAGACTTGTGAACACACCATGAGAGGTGATTTCAAAAAGACTTATTACCTTAAAGTTACTAGAAATTACTATGAATGGTACTCTGATATCATCCAAGTTAAAGATTCCAAAAATACGGTTTATCCGTTGGATTTTGGAACCGTCTACTACTATGAACCTTCATCTACTGAAAAAAGTGATTATTTGAATTTTACGTCTGATGACAGTGTTGTCCAAGGAGGATTCGAAGTTCTTCAGACTCCTAAAGGTAAGAATTTCATGAAGGAAAAGTAGTTTTAAAAGCATCTTTAGATTGCACTTGTTATAACCGATCAGTCACTTTTCCTTGCGATGCTACAACCAACATTGGATTTACTGAATATGGATCAAATTTTGGATACTGTAGTAATACAAATTGCACAATTTCTGTGAGTACAATTAAATTTCAGCAGTTAATGAAAGAAAATTTTTTAGATCGTTCCTCCTTCTAATTGCTCAGGCAGATTTATTTCTGCAGAGATAAATATAAAATTCAGAAAAAATAGTGGAGACTCAATTACCGTATACTATGGGACGGCATTGAATTCCGTTGTTTCGAATTCGTCCACTTCAATGAGTATTTCTTATAAATTTTTGCCTTTTGTTCCATTCGCTGTGAATCTGAATTCTGGACCAACTCCATCCACTGTATATGAATCCCCGGTTCTTTACATGAATTTAAAGACAATCAATATCCTCTACATAGCCAACATAACTTTAACCAAGGAAAACCCGGTTTTTCCGCTGGATTTGTCAAGGAACATTTATGGTTATTATACTATTTCTGTTCCTAAAGGCGACACATTGGATGTCTCAATGACTTTCGACGAAAACAGTGGTGATCAGTACAGTAAATTTGAGCTTTTCGATGGAATGGAATATATGAAAAAGTGAGTTTTTCGTTATGCAAAAGCAGAAATCTATCTCACAACGAATACTATACTTTCTATAACCGTACACAGACTTTGCAGTTTTATTAGATTTCAATGCAAATTTCAGATTATTGCGAAATTAGATCTGAAAAGCAATTTTTCTGAATTCTTCAAATAGCTTTACAATTTTTCATTTCATAGATTTGTAAAATCATTTCTTTTCAGTCTCAATAGTCTTCAATATCCTGACATTGGTAGAAAATACATTCCTCGTCGATATCAGTCTAAATCAGGGTATTTTATTTTTGGCAGTTCCAGCAGTCAACACGCCAAAGTCACTCTTTTCTTCTGGAACGTCGATGCTCATTCGGTGAACTGTCCGGATAAAAACAACATTTTCCAATTGGATGGGGTTTTTCATACTTTTCAAACAAACTTGACGGCGAAAGGTGGGAGCACTGAAACTTGCATGTACACCATCCTGAATTGTCCCAATCAGGAACTTCATATAACTCAATTGGGGAACACTATGGGTTCTGATGTGTTGTTCGTAGCTGGAAATGATAAAAATCATCCGTTATTTTCTTTCAACAAAAATTCAGCTGCCGGATGGAATGCCGTGAACTTGAGGGGAATGTTCAATTCTTTCATTGTTCCGGCCAATGATACAGTTACAGTTGGGATTATTGACAGTAGTTGTAAGTTTCCTTCAAAAGAAGAATGAATTTAACTATTTAGCGAGTTATTCCAGATGATGACAGTAACCTTAACCCGAACATTACTTCCTTCCATGGCATAATCTATTCCAAAAGTTACGGTTATCCATATACTGCTCATTACCCTCTTACAACCACTTTCCCAGTGATTAATTTCCCCAGAATGTTAAAAATTCAGTTCACTTGCAAATTTCTGGATTTGAAAGATGGAGATGAAGTTACTGTGTCTGGAAATAAGTAAGTCTTGGTTTCTTATTAATAAGAATACATCGACATTTATTTTAGTGTAACATCTGTTGGACAAATCATCACAATCGACAACAATACGGCTGAAATTATATATACATCAACCACCACTGGCAATCGTGGCTTTTTGTTGGAGTTTACCAGCTCAATTAACAATTCTGGGAACTCCTTTGGAATCGGTTTATCAATAATTACTTTTCTTGTTTTTCTGTTTCTTTCCTAGTAACATTGTTCAGATTTTCAGTTGATTCATAATGAATTCAAAATAAAGTACTAATACTTTGATTACAGTACACTAATGATGAAAAAGAACATGAATTTCAAGAAACTTTGAAACAACTCGATTATACACACAAAAAGTACGTAAATTATATACAACTTATGGATACACTAAATGGCTGTAATGTATCAAATACATTGCATTCATTGTATCGGTATATTAAGTTAATATCGATGTACTGTATATAATATATGGATATATTATGAGAATTCTAATGTACCAGATATATTGCATTCAATATACTAATGAATTACATATGATATCTGTGCATTGTATTCAATGTATCAAGAAATTAAAACAATTGTAATGTATTAGATTCATTACCTTCAATATACCAATATATTAAGTGTATAAATATATTATATTCAATGTATCGATACATTAAAACAGTTCTTATTTATCAGATACATTAGAATCGTTTCTGTTATGTCTTTTACTTAGAATGAGACATAATACAAAGTAGGAACAAATATTATTAATATCAGAACTACATCCGGGGAGGACTGCCGATACATCGAAGTGTTCCCTTTTATACTCCTCAGGGAAGAGCAGGGACTGTTAAGACTTCGGTGTTCTGAATATCTCCGGTCATGGAGACTATGCGTTCAAAATAGTTTTAATATATCCTTTTTGTGGATATGAGGAACAGTGTTATCAGCTTCTTACGTATACAGCCTTCAAATAATTAACCAGAAAATCCCTATTTTTAGATAACGACAAATTTAAGGTATATCCATTAGTAAAAGTTGGCTTTTTAATCCTTTAAATTCATTGAAACCTAAAGCATTATCTCTCCAGTTATACATTTGCAATTTTCTCGCAACGTTTAGGCAACTTGATCAACATCGAAGTCGAAATCAAATCTGCGATTTTCACGCAACGCTTATACACAAAAAAGCATAACTTTTAACATCGTAATAATTGCGAAATGTTATATAATCATCACATTTTCATGAATATTCAACATTTGTGACGAAAATTAAAAATAATAGTGACGATTTATATTTATCACTGAACTAAAAGTTACACTTTTTGTGTAGATAATTTTACTAGCATTAATGTACTCACAATTATGAAGACTTCGAAATCCAAATCCGCACTTTGCTTGCAACATTCAAAAAAGTCAATTTATCAGATTATTTCGTAAAAATTTGACTTTGATGTTGTAAGGGATTCTGGCCTCTTCCCTTAATTGACAATTGTTAACTGGTCGCTTTATTCCAGTAGTCAACAATACAAAGTAGTTAAGAACAACTCTTCGCAACTTTATCCGATTCTCTGATCTCGCTCCTGTGTTCCTCTGATTCTACCTGTCCTTTGATGCGCAAATTGAGTTCCTGTATCTCCAAGGTTTTCGTGCTAGGAGTCTTCTCGCTTTCTGCGACAGATGTTGACTACTTTGCAGATCTCAACATTGGTCTAAAAACGAAAAAATGAATGTTACGAAATCGAGGAAATGTCGAAAAAAACAATTTCGTAAAGTTTTAAAAATCATCTACTTTAAAAATTTTTAAGATGATCCACAATACCAAAAACGACCACTTCGTGTCAAGATAAAAGAAGAAAAAAGAATGACCGAAAATTTCCTTTTTGATCAATCGATTCAGATCCGTTCTTATCCATTCCGATTTTTTAACATGAAGTTCGGTGAATTTTTTGAATTAATTTCCCATTGGGGTTTCGACGAAAATTTTATTAAATTATTTTTTCGATGGGGTTTTATAGCCCACAAATTGCGATTTTTACTTTTTGTTGGACCTTTTGTCTTGACTGGATTTCTGATGATCGGATTTCTTTGGATTAAAGAACAGGTGATTTATTTTAATTATTAAATTATTAAATTAATTATAAAATTATAAAATTAATTATTAAATTATTAAATCATAAAATTAATTATAAAATTATTTTCGAAATAAATTATTTTTAAATATTTTTTTAAATAAATTTTTCTAATTTTCTAAAATTAATTATTTTTAACTTTTTTAAAAATTAATTTTTTTTGGATATTTTTAACTTTTTTAAAAATTAATTTTTTTAAATATTTATAAAATTAGTTATTTTTTAATTTTTTAAATTAATTACTTTTTAATTTTTCTAAAATTAATTAGTTTTTAATTTTTTTTTAAATTTAATTTTAAAAATTTCGTTAATATTTAAATAATAACTTTAAAATTATAAAAAATAATTAATTTTTTAAAAAAGTTTAAAATATTTTATTTTATTTTATTTATTTTAGACAACTATTGATCCACAGTATGTATTTTCTCCTGAAAACGCCAGATGGAGATATGAGAGAGATATCTTGACCAAGAATTGGCCTCTTGATGAACACCATTTTTTTCCGGGGAAATTTTACGATTTTCCTGGATATGTTGACGTCATCGCAGCGGCCAAGACGGACGAGGAATTCGGAAGACCAAACATGCTCGTTTCCAAATTCATCAACGAACTCGATCGAATCAATAAGGTTTTTAATTTTAATTTTTTTTAACTTTAAAAATTTTCATTTTTAAATTTCTTTTTAATTTTAAAAATTTTAATTTTAATTTTTTTTAACTTTAAAAACTTTCATTTTTAAATTTTTTTTTTATTTTAAAAATTTTAATTTTAATTTTTTTTAACTTTAAAAACTTTCATTTTTAAATTTTTTTTTAATTTCCTTTTTTATTTTAAATTTATTTTTTTAACTTATCTTAAATTTTTTAACCTTTTTAAAATTTTCTTTTTTTATTTTTTTAATTATTTAAAATTACTTTTTTTAAATTTTAAATTTTAAATTTTTCTTTTTTTTTAATTATTTAAATTTACTTTTTTTTATTTTTAAAATTGTGTAATTTTACTTTTTAGTACATTATTTACAATTTGTCAGTTCCTGTCGAACATAACGGAAAACATTATGAAGTTACTTATACGGACCTCTGCATGACCTATGATTGGAAATGTTTCTTAAACGACCACATCACGATCCTCCGGCCGAAATCCCATTGGGGGACTTTCGAAGGACAATTAGCGGAATTCGCCAGTGAAATCATCGAAAAAGAGGCTGGTTTTGGGTTGATTAATCATAAACTGAACTTTGATTTTTCGAAATTTTTGATTTTTTTAAAACTTTTATTTTCGAACTTAATAATTAAATTTAAATTTAAATTTTTGAATTTCATAGTTAAGTTCGAAATCAAATTTCTGAATTTTTAAATTTAATAATTATATTTAAATTTAAATTTTTGAATTTCATAGTTAAGTTCGAAATCAAATTTCTGGATTTTTAAATTTAATAATTATATTTAAATTTAAATTTTTGAATTTCACAGTTAAGTTCAAAATCAAATTTCTGGATTTTTATATTTAACAATTATATTTAAATTTAAATTTTTTAACTTGATAGTTAAGTTCACATTTGAATTTTCGAATTTTCGAACTTTAATTATTTCGAAATCGGGATTTTGGTCATAAACGAGTTTCTTTTCAGATAAAAATCACTTATCCGATCGGCTGGAGGGGAACTGAACCGATCTATTTTGGGTCTTTAGTTAGTGGAGTTCATCTGGTCGACGAAGAAGGTCATTTTGATTACGTCAAAGCCGTCAGATTGACGTATAACACAAGAGACGAAATCGTCGGAAATATAAGCTATATTTGGAGAAAGAAGGTTGCAGATTATCTCTCGAACAAAGAACATCCTCCTAGTCGTAAGTTCATCTCAAAAATATCACTTACCGTAATTTGGGATTTTTACTTCCAAAATTTAAAAAAAATTGATTTTCAAAGTTCCCGCAAAACAGTGATTTTAAATTTATGTTTCAAGAAAAAATTTTTAAAAAAATTGAAGTTTAAAGTTCCCGCCAAACAGTAATTTTAAATTTTCGCTTCAAGACAAAATTTAAAAAAAACTTGATTTTCAAAGTTCCCGCAAAACAGTAATTTTAAATTTTCGCTTCAAGACAAAATTTTTTAAAAAATTCAATTTCTGAAATTCTCGTCAGAATATATTTTCAAATTTTTGTTTTTAAATAAAATTTTTCCGAAAAATGTTTTTTTGAAATTTTTACATATGTAAATTTCCGTATTGGGATTGAATTTTTAGATTTTTTGTTTTTCAGAAATCCTTGAATTTGGACTGTACCACAATGAGAGTCTTCCGGAGGGACTCCAGGACGTCGCGGATGCCCTTACTCCGAAGTTCGTCATCATGTCGAGTATCATATTCGCCTTCTGTGTCGGTACATCTACCGTATTCCTGAGGAAGGACAACATAGTGGTGGGGATAGATTGGGTCAGAAGCAAGCCGATTCTGGGATTGGCGGCCCTGGTGTGTCCGCTTCTGGCGACGGCTTCTGCTTTCGGACTTGTGCTCTGGACAGGAGAATACTACAACGCCATCGTGAACATATCTCCCTTCATCGTCATCTGCATCGGAATCGACGACGCTTTTCTCATGAGTGCCGCCTGGCATCGGACAAATCCGAAGCTCAGCGTCGCCAGAAGAGTCGCGGAAACCCTCAGCGAAGCCGCTGTCGCTATATCCATCACCTCCCTCACCGACATGGTAATTTACAACTTTTTTACAAAAATACCGTAAGAACTCCAATAGAAGGGCGCTATTTTTAAACAAACAAGATAAAAAACATTAATAAAATACATACTTTTCCAACAAAGTATCAATTACTTTTATTTATGCATAATTTTACACATTTTCGTGATTAGGCTTTTACGATTTGTAGGATTTAAATTATTTTTTCTGATAGAAAATTAAAAATCCCCTAAGTTACCGTAAGAACTCCAATAGAAGGGCGCTATTTTTAAACAAACAAGATAAAAAAAAATTAATAAAATACATACTTTTCCAACAAAGTATCAAATACTTTTATTTATGCATAATTTTACACATTTTCGTGATTGAGCTTTTACGATTTGTAGGATTTAAATTATTTTTTCTGATAGAAAATTAAAAATCCCCTAAGTTACCGTAAGAATTCCAATAGAAGGACGCTATTTTTGAAAAGTTGAAAATTAGACGGACTGCTTGTCTATCAGAATTTTTACGGTAAATAATTTCCTAAGGGTTACTGTAGCGGTAGTTGAGGTTTCTCAAGTACCCGTCAGTACCCTAATTTACACCCATTGGTCCTTGAAGATGAACAAGTAACTATGTCTCCCGTGTAATCCCAATTCAGTAATTTCCACATCCATCGAAAAAAATGTTCCAAAAAAGTTATGAAATCACATCCGATTACGAAACTCCTGTAAAGTCGAGATTTCAGACTACTGTAGTTCCTTAAACTTCTGAAATTTCGTATCGAAGCCATTTCGTGAAAAAGTTCATATATGATTTTCCATGTCTGATTGATTACGAAATCGTGCAAGATCACAAAGCTCATATAACACCGTAATGACCACGTAAGCTGCCGTAATTTCTAGAAAAACTAATAATTCATATTGAGGCGATTTCGTAACAACATTAGTTTTTGAATTTTAAAATAATACAAGCATTATAATTTTAAAAAATGATTTGTACTTTTTTGGAATTTTTGAACTCCCGCGCAAAAGCGAGTAGAAATGAAAAAATGGTAAATCTGGCAATTCCATCAAAATTGACTCGCCCTGGCCTCACTCTCGTTCTTCTCAGTTTTTTACCTAATTTCCTGAAAATAACCCTCTGAACAATTTGATAAAAATATTAATTTTTAAATTTTACAGTAACTGATATATGAATTATGTTTCAGTTGTCGTTCGGGATCGGTTGCATGACTTCTCTTCCGGGAGTCAGACTTTTCTGCTTATACACATTCTGGGGAATCACGTTCACTTATATTTATCAAATAACTTATTTCACAGCTGTCTTGGCTTATGCCGGAGAGATGGAAGACAAGGGAATTCATTCATTAATAGGCAGGAAGTGTATTCGTCCGGAATTCGCAGGCAAGTATTTTTGGTTTTTGGGAGTTGATATATGAATTGTTACAGATACTAATGTAAAAAGATGGCTTTGTTCTGGATCCATCTGTCGAGATGATGACAAGAAAGAAGATATTTGTCAAGATTATGGTAACAAAGAAGGTATATCTCATGACGATGACAAAAAAGAAGATTTATGTCCCGAAAATGACAAAAAAGAAGATATATCTAATGACGATGACGACGACCAAGGTGCTAATCGTGATGCTGACAAGATCCAAGATGTCCATCATGATCACGATGCAAAACAACATCCGGGAGAACTCCCAACGAAGGAACCCATCTCTGAAGAAAAAAGGACATTTATTACTAAAGTAAAATTTTTCATGAAATCACTGGCAACAGAAGAGGAGGATTCAGATCAGGTGAGTTTTATTTACAGTACATAACATTACACAATGTTATGGAAACTACATAATATTACGTAATGTTATAAACGTTATGTAATATTATGTAATACAAATACAGCAATTTTTTTCTATGAGTTCTGTCCGTATTAGTAATTGTTTTTTGAATGTTTTTATATATAATTTTTAATTACAGAAGATGGACAAGGGGTTATGTATCCTATATATTCCGAAATTAGGACCTAGATCTACTTAGAGGTAGATGTAAAACATTGGTTACGAAATAGTGCAAAACCAAAATTTTAGGGTACTTTAGTTCCTAGAAGTTCATGCCGAAAACATTTTGTGAAAAAGTTGGATTTTTTACATAACTGATTACGAAATAATCACACTGCGAAACGAAATTTTAGGCCAATTTAGTTTCTAAAACTATTTCGTAAAAAAGTTCACATATGATTTTTTATATATAACTGATTACGAAATAATCATAACCCAAAACGAAATTTTAGGCCAATTTAGTTCTTAGAAATTCATGTTGAAACTATTTCGTAAAAAAGTTCATATATGATTTTTTATATATAACTGATTACGAAATAATCATAACCCAAAACGAAATTTTAGGTCAATTTAGTTTCTAAAGAGTCATGAAACTATTTCATAAAAAAGTTCGTATATGATTTCTGCAATACTGTAGGTGTTATGATATTGTAATTTTCAGTCCTTGAATTCCCACCATGCTCGGGAAACGTTCGTCAATTGGTTCTTCAGAGAATGGTTCGGTCCTCAATTGCTTCTGACTGTTTCGAAATCGATGGTTCTCGTGATTTATTTGATCTACCTCTTTGCGGCTTTGTTCGGATGTGCTCAGATCAAAGAAGGCTTGAATCCGAAACATCTGGTAAGAAGCAGTTTTTACTTGACTGATTTCTACATCCTCATCGACGAAACCTTCTGGCAAGAGGGACTTCAGATGCAGGTCGTGGTCAACAATCCGCCAGATTTGTTCAATCCAGAAACAAGATCGAAATTTAACGACATGGTCAGTGAATTTGAAAATTCTCACTACACTATGAAACATAACGCCACGATGATGTGGATTTACGCTTATGAAAATCAACTTGAAGAAGACGAAAAAGAAAGGAATATATCGAAACCGGAATCGAGTGAGGAATACTACCAGAGGGCCAGGGAGTGGCTCATCACCACCGGGGGCAGGAGGCTGTGGGAGCTGGACCTGGTTTGGGGCGCTAATGAATCGGATCCGAACGACCGGAACCGTCTGAGAACTTTCAGATTCCAAATCGGGTTGCGGAATTACAGAACTCCGACGGATCACACTAATTCGTGCAAGTTAATGAGGGAAATTGCCGGAAGATATCCAGATATGAATATTACGACTTTTCATGAATATTATCCCTTTGCAGATCAGTACCTAGAATTGAAACCTGCATTGTTTCAGAATTGTCTGTTGGCCGTTATTTCTGTTTTTATCGTTGCTTTGATTATGATTCCTCATATTGGAGCAGCTTTCGCGATTATTATGGCTATCGTATCCATCGATGTGGGGGTCCTTGGATTCATGGCTCTTTGGGGAGTTAATCTGGAATCTGTTTCCATGATTACCATAATCATGAGCATAGGTTTCTCCGTTGATCTTTCAGGTGAGTTTTTTTAAATTAAAAAAATGTAAAAATAAAAATTTTTAATCGGGATATTTTAATAAGAATTTTCGTTTAAAAAAATGGCTTACGGTAAAATGATTAAATTTGTTATTTTTTATTTTGCGCAAAAATTCGAAAATTAAAAAAAATAAAAGTTTTATGAAATTTTTTTGACATTGATTTTTAGAAATTTTTAGACATTCAAAAAGAGAAAAAAAATGGATTACGGTAGAATGATTAAATTTGTCATTTTTTAAATTTTTTTATTTTGCGCAAAAATTCGAAAATTTAAAAAAATAAGTTTTATGAAATTTTTTCGACACGAATTTCTAAAATTACAATTTAAAAAACAAAAAAATCTATTTTTGTATAAAATTGCCAAATTTGCTATTTTTAAAACATTATTTTTGTGCAGAAATTTATTTTTATTTTTATTTTAAAAAATTTATTTTATTTTTATTTTTAAAAAATTTATTTTTATTTTTATTTTTATTTTAAAAAAATTTATTTTATTTTTATTTTAAAGAAATTTATTTTTATGTTTATTTAAAGGAAATTTATTTTTATTTTTATTTTTAAAAAATTTATTTTATTTTTATTTTAAAGAAATTTATATTTTAAAAATTATTCATTTTTCAGCTCACATAAGTTATGCATACGTCAAATCTCCTGGAAATTCATCTCAAAAAGCTATATCCGCATTAGAAACTCTCGGATGGCCAGTATTTCTTGGAGCATTTACAACAATTGTCGGAATAATGATGCTAACTTTAGTCGATGCTTATATTGTTCAAATATTTTTCAAAACAATTTTTCTTGTTATTGCTTTTTCACTTTGTCATGGATTACTATTTCTACCAGTACTTTTGACAGTTTTACTTCCAAATGCCAAAATTGTTAAAAAACAAAAAATCAATTTCAAAGCAGAAGAAATGCAATATGTCGCTAGAAAAATTGTTCCAAAAATTCTCCAAAAAGAACTTGATTCATGTTCTGTTGATTCTAAAACTCTTCAAGAAATCGATTTAAATAATTCTAAAACTTAAAAAATTTACTACGACCTCAAAAAGGCAAAAATAGTATCAATTTGTTTAAGAAAAGTTGATCCAGGAATTCTTGAATTCTTCAATACAGTAAATTCCCTTTCATCTATGGATCCAGGAGCGAGATAATTAGGATTAGCATCCAATATCGTCCTTGTCATTATTCTAGGCTTTTGTCCTGTACAAAAAAATTGAATAAATATTTCTCTTGTTCCATTTGAATTCAATAATAACAAAGTTGGAGAAATTTTAAACTTATCATCAAATTGATTTGTATGAGATTGAAGACAATTATAACACGTTCTTGAAGCAATACAACTTATTGCTGTTGACCAAAATAATGCTGCTTGATAATGCAAATTTTCAACTAATATACTTCTGTCTCTTCTACAATTTAGAATATTTCCATCTTTTGAAATAATTTCAATATTATTTTCCGTTACTCTTATGTGAAAATTATTTTTCGGCACATATTCAAATCCTGGACTTGATAAAGTAACAAATATTACTGAATTTGTTGGGTTATTTCTTTGCCATTTCCACGTCATAACGGGATCAGTAAATTTAGATTGATGTTCTGTAATAACTTCAATAGCACTTTTAATCAAGTAATAATGCGAAGTTACTGTAATCAATTTCTCAATAAGCAACTGCGGGACTGGATTCCTGGCTATTACGTCGTCTTCTGGAGCAGCAAAAGGACCGTCTAATTCGGAATGCAATGGAGCTGTTGTGTTAGGAATAGGCACAAAAAACGATCCTCTGTACTTTGGTTTGTTAACTTCATCGTAGAAAAATGATTTCAACATCGACTTCAAATAAGAATCACCTAAATCCGTCAAATCGCCATCCTAAAATTATTAAATTTTTTAAATAAATTTGTTATTAAAACTTACCACAAAAGGTGATTCACATTTTTCAATTTTTAACATTACATTTTCGAACAAAGAAACCACAATAATATCGTCCCTAATGCTGCACGATCTCCCGACCAAACTAGCACACTCACGAGTCAATTGAGTAAACATATCTCTGTAAAATAAAGTATCCCTTGCCCATTTCAGAGCATTCGGCCAATATGCCATCCTACTCAGATTCTGATTCTCTCCACGTGACTCCATTCTTTCAAGAACATCTTCATCCAAAGTGCCGTTCATTCTAGAAGGTTCTACACTTTCTCCATCAGCCCTTTGAATCACGTTAATAGTTCTTTTCTTGAATAAATTTTCTCCTTCTCCATCTAAATTAACACAACAATTATTACATTATTATAAAAATCATGAACTTTTTTACGAAATAGTTTCAACATGACTTTTTAGAAACTAAATTGACCTAAAATTTCGTTTTGGGTTATGATTATTTCGTAATCAGTTATATATAAAAAATTGTATGTGAACTTTTTTACGAAATAGTTTTAGAAACTAAATTGGCCTAAAATTTCGTTTCGCAGTGTGATTATTTCGTAATCAGTTATGTAAAAAATCCAACTTTTTCACAAAATATTTTCGGCATGAACTTCTAGGAACTAAAGTACCCTAAGATTTTGGTTTTGCACTATTTCGTAACCAATGTTTTACATCTACCTCTAAGTAGATCTAGGTCCTAATTTCGGAATATATAGGATACATAACCCCTTGTCCATCTTCTGTAATTAAAAATTATATATAAAAACATTCAAAAAGCCATGATTAACACTAAGTTGTTTTGAAAGTTATTTTTTAGAATTAAACACTTACCAAAAGCCAGAGAGACGAAAATGCTCGTCCTCACGGCGCAATGCCTCGGGACATCCACCTCAATCATGGTCGAGACAGTTTTTCCGTTTTTCTTTATTCCAGCTGACCTTTTGTTTTCTTCAACTCTGTAAATGTCGAAAGTTTCCGAAGGGTTCCACCGCGGTCCGTAGACCCTGTAACCCAGGTCCCCAATCAAATGTTCTCCGACTTTTCTCACAATGAACATTTTCCTCATTTCTCGGAGTTCTTTGAAAAATAATTCTACATCTTTTTTTTGTTTTCTTGTATTCGAAAACGAATCAAATACTTTAGCTGCATCTGCTAGGATTTTTCGATGAGCTTGCCACATGAAAGTCTTGCTCGAACTTGCTTGGGTCATCAGGGCATCTGATTTGTCGACTTCTGGAACCACTGTGCCAACAACTAATCCATTTCCATCTTTGATTATTCTAATAATATCTAGTAAATTGTCCACTTCGGCAAGACTGTCGTTTAGTGCTTTGGCTACTGTAGCCCAGGGACCGGCTTCTGGAACCATCGTGTCCGTCAGTTTCTCCATGTGTTCTTGGTCTTGTTCTTCTTCCGTTTTTTCTGTTTCTTTTTCTTCTTCGAGTTCCTTGTTTTTCATATTGTAGAGGGGTTCCAGTGTGTCGTCCGGCCCGAGGATAGATCTCCAGTCAATTTTACAAGCAAGATCGGCAGTGACGTCATCAATATTGAAAGGCGGAGCGTGTTTCTCCGTTCCGTCGTACTGATACTCGATGACGGGGTTCTCAACCAGGGGTTCTAGATGGAGCTTCAAGGGTCCCTTCAGTTTCTTCTTGAAGGCTTGAGCCCTGGGGGTTAGCTGTGATTCATTCGTCATCTGAAATCCAAAGTTATTCGAAATTCGGAAAACTGAAATAATAACTCGGAAATAAACCGATATTCGTCGAACAGAAACTAATGGAAACTTTATTTTTCAAATCCTAAATCTCCTAAATTCGAAATTACGGGGATTTCCGGACTTAATTTTTCGGTTTTCGCAGAATCGTAGAGACAGTAATGAGCACCGAAATCCGCAGCCCCTTGGATATCCTTGTCTATGCTGTCTCCGATGTGGAGGAGTTCCCTTGGAGAACCGAGGTTGAAGAAGTCCGAAAGATCTCGAAAGACCCGCGGATCCGGCTTCGCTACCCCCAGTTCGCCACTCAAAGCTATATAATCTATGTGATTCAGAATCCCGAAATCCAGCAGAACGGACCGCAATCGGGAATCAAAATTGGAAGTAATCGAGATAGCCAGGCCGCGAGAACGAAGCCGATCCAATTGTTGAAGAACCTAAAAATTTGAAAATTAAAAATATTTTTTAAATTTTCACTTACATCGTGTTCCAAAAGTTCCCAAGGTTCCTTAGTGGAGTAGTAATCGTAAATCCTCAAGGCCATGTCGTCGAAGGCCTCATCGTCGCCGAAGTCCGAATCCTGGAAAATTTTTGTAAAAAATTCGAAAAAAACAAACCTCACCGAAGCACTTCCGGATCAGTTTTGTCCACCAGGTCGTGGGTCCGAAAGAGTCAAATCCGTAACAGGGATAACTGATCTCCATTTCCTTGAAAACTGGCCGGAAACGGGATTGGAGGACTTGGGGAGATGTGCGGACTCCGTATTCCTCCGCGAACCGGGCATAGGTGGATCCCGGGGGTTCCTTCAGGCCAATAATAGTGTTCATCGCGTCTAGAGAGAGAATTCTGACGGATTTCGACATATAGAACCTCATTCTGGAGTTTTAGATTTACGAAAGCCGCGCGAATAAAAGAGAGAACATTGGGATTTTTCGCGGCGAGAGTTCTTCATTTCTAAAAACTAAGTCTTTTTTATTCACCTATCTCTCCATCCTCTTTAACAATCTTCTCTATCATCACATGAAGAATATAACCTGGTGGATTTCGATATATGAAGTTCCAGATCTAAAAAGACCGCGCGAATAAAAGAGAACATTGGGATATTTCGTGGTGAGAGTTCTTCATTTCTAAAAACTAAGTCCTTTTTATTCACCTATTTCTCCCCCCTCTTTAACAACTTTCTCTATCATCATATGAAGAATATAACCTGGTGGATTTCGATATATGAAGTTCCAGAGCTAAAAAGACCGCGCGAATAAAAGAGAGAACATTGGGATTTTTCGTGGTGAGAGTTCTTCATTTCTAAAAACTAAGTCCTTTTTATTCACCTATTTCTCCACCCTCTTTAACAACCTTCTCTATCATCATTATATAAAAAATCTGTTTAAAAAATTTTAATATATGAAACCTTAAATTTAAAAAATCACAAAACTTTAAAAATCATTTTCAATTTTTTTCGCGGCGAGATACCTTTCTCATCATTTTTGGTAAGTTTTCATCATTAAGCGAAGAAGTAATTTCAGCACTTTTCGATATATGGGATTTTATGGAATTTTGAATTTTAAACAACGAGAGTCGAAAAAAACCATTTTTGACTTTTTTTCGGGGCGAGAGCGGCTTGGCCAAGAACGCTGACAAAAACGAATTGTCCTTTGGACTCGCCGTATCTCATTTTCAGCTTATCTTATTTATTCAAAATTTGTTAG
Organism: Halicephalobus mephisto; assembly: GCA_009193035.1. Taxonomy (NCBI): domain Eukaryota; kingdom Metazoa; phylum Nematoda; class Chromadorea; order Rhabditida; family Panagrolaimidae; genus Halicephalobus; species Halicephalobus mephisto. Next base: position 912,154 of record SWDT01000010.1, on the reverse strand, counting down.
TTTTCGTTAAATAGCCTTCAGAAATGGAGAACTTAGACGAATATGTAGAATTTCATATATCGAACATTTAAAAAACGCCAATTTTAGGTAATTCATTTTAGGATTCTTCATTTTCTATTTTAATTTTATTAATTTTAATAATTTTTTATAAATGAATATTTTGAACTAATTGTATCTGTTTAATTGCTTTTTAAATAAAAAAAAAATAAAAGCGAATTTGGTTATTTTTTAGAATTTTCGATCGACTATTTTCCAACCTTTTGTTTTCTACTTTAATTTTATTAATTTTAATAATTTTTTTCTTAATTAAGTGTATATTTTTAACAAATTATAACTGTTTAATTGTTTTTTAAATGATCAAAAAATGGAAGTAAATTTATTTTTCTAGAATTTTCAGTAAATTACTTTAAATTTTTTTTCTACTTTAATTTTACCAATTTTATTAATTCTTTTTTTGCAATTAGGTATATATTTAAAGCTAATCACAGCTGCCTAGTTAATTTTTAAATGATCAAAAAATGGAAGTAAATTTATTTTTTGCAAATTTTCAATAAATTACTTTCGAAATTTTTCTATTTTAATTTAAATAAATATTTGTTGTAATTAAATCTATTTCCTCTCTTAATTACTGTTTTAACTACTTTTTCGAAAAAAAATTATAGTTTTAAGATTTCTAAAATTATTTAATTTTAGAACATTTAAAAAATAAAGTTACAGATTTTGGATTTTTTTAAATTTAAATAAAGTTATAAATTTTGGATTTTTTAAAAATTTAAATAAAGTTATAAATTTTGGATTTTTTAAAAATTTAAATAAAGTTACAGATTTCGGAATTTTTAAAATTTAAATAAAGTTGCAGATTTTGGATTTTTTTAAATTTAAATAAAGTTACAGGTTTTGGATTTTTTAAAAATTTAAATAAAGTTACAGATTTTGGATTTTTTTAAATTTAAAATTTGATATATGAGGGACTTTGAAGGAATTGAGGTAAGTGATTTGAACAATTCGAATCAATTCCGTTATCTTTTTTGGGGGTTTAATGAGGTGCCTAGCCCTTTTGGGCGTTATCTGAATTCCGACCAAACCTTGAAAATTCATTTTTTACTTTTAAACCCAAAAATTTTAACAACTATATCCTCTATCGCGAAAAATTCGTTTTTTTTATATATAAAACTCCCTGTTTCGACGTCGTGGATGTTATTAATTATTTTTTAGAATTCAACTAATTTTGAAATTACGGCCATTTTCGGTGTTTATGGCCTTAAGAAGAATTTTATTGACGCGATTGTTTTCTGTTCCAAATCGTCCATTTGTGTTTGATTTAGTCTCACGAAACCTGCGTTTAGCAAGCACCATGACCGGAGCCACGATCGATCCAAAAACCTACCCTTTAGCCCGTCGAGATGAATCCATCGTCGATGACTTTCATGGAATCAAGGTTGGTTTACATATATATAAGTAATTTGGAATCACGTCTGAGCGTAATCAACACGTAAGAGTTGTCAACGACGGTATTCATATATTGAATTCTGAATGCGATTGATGATAAGATTGTAATCCAACGAAAGTTAATTCTAGTTGAGTTCAATCAACATGTTTAAACTATTTTTCGTAATCAAAAAAGTGCAAACGTGTTAATTTTTGCTCAAATTTCGTTAGATCACAATCCTACCATTGATTATAGTTAGAATTCAATATATGAAAATCTATGATAAGATTGTAATCCAGCGAAATTTGGTTCTAGTTGAGTTCAATCAACATGTTTAAACTATTTTTCGTAATCAAAAAAGTACAAACGTGTTAATTTTGCTCAAATTTCGTTAGATCACAATCCTACCATTGATTATAGTTGGAATTCAATATATGAAAATCTATGATAAGATTGTAATCCAGCGAAAGTTAATTCTAGTTTAGTTCAATCAACATGTTTGAACTATTTTTTGTAATCAAAAAAGTACAAACGTGTTAATTGTGCTGAATTTTCATCCTACCATCAATTGCGCTTGGAATTCAATATATGAATATCGTAGTTAGCAGTTATGTATTGATTACCTCAAACGTGATTCCAGATCACCCGTATTTGCATGTATCAGCATTTAAGAACGTAACTTTTCAGGTTTCTGATCCTTATAGATATATGGAAGATCCCGATGCCAAGGAAACTCAAAATTGGGTAGCTTCATTGAATAAAATTTCCGAACCGTTCCTTGAAAGCGCTGATATCCGGGACAAATTGAGAGAAAAGTTAACTGCTCTTTGGGATTACGAGAAGTACAGTTGCATTGGACGTCACGCTGATTATTTCTACTACTGGTACAATTCGGGACTTCAGAATCAATCGGTTCTGTATCAAACGAAGGACTACAAAGAAAAAGGAAAAATTTTCTTCGATCCGAATGTTCTTTCTGAAGATGGAACCACGGCTATTCGGAATACCAAATGGACAGAAGATGGAAAAATTTGGTGTTATGGATTATCGGAGAAAGGCAGCGATTGGATGACGTTGAGATTCAAGACGGCTGAAGGAGAAGATCTGCCGGATGTCGTGACGGGAGTTAAGCATTCTGGAATTGCTTGGTTGAGCGATAATTCTGGAGTATTTTATTCTCGATATCCTGAACATAAAAGTGCTCTGGAAGGTTCTTCGGTTGAAAAACATGAATATCATTCTCTCTATTTTCATAAACTTGGAACTCCTCAAGATGAAGATTTTTTAGTTGCGGATTTTCGTCATGATCCTAATTTGATGCATTCTGGCTATGTTACGAAAGACGGTCAATATTTGATCGTGGATGTTTCAAAGGGATGTGATCCGACGAATCAAGTTTTCTACTTTGATCTTAAGGCTGTTAAGAACAAGTTTTCCGGAAAAATTGCTCTAAAACCGCTTTTTGACAAATTTGACGCTAAATATGACGTAATTGATACTGATGGAGATACGGCTCTCGTGACGACGAACAAGGATTCTCCGATGTATAAGTTGATTCGTGTGAAGTTCGGGGTTGATAATAATGATCCAAGTAATTGGGAAACTGTAATTGAAGAAGATCCAAAAAGAAAATTAGATATAGTATGTGTTGCTGCTGAAAATTATTTAATCGTCAATTATCTGGAGGATTGTTGTAGTAAGTTGTACATCAACGACAAAAAAACCGGCCAAGTTTTGAAGAATATTCCATTAGAAATTAGTTCGCTTTCTGGTTTGTCATGTGAAAAAGATCGAAAAGATGTGTTTTTTTCGATTGAATCTTTCTTAATTCCGACGATTATTTATCGTTTTGATTTTTCTGAAATTGAAAACTTAAAATTGGAAGAAATTCGTCGTGTTAAAATTAATGGTTTTGATCCGAATGAATTTACTGCTAAACAATGTTTTACAAAAAGTAAAGATGGAACTAAAATTCCAATGTTTCTTGTTCATCATAAAAATATCGAATTTAATGGTGAAAATCCAACTATTTTAAATGGTTATGGTGGTTTCAATATTGCTGAAGAACCGTGTTTTTCGATTTCACGTTGTTTATTTTTGGCTCATCTTGGAGGTGTTGTTGCTTGTGCTAATTTACGTGGAGGAAGGTTTGTTTTTAATTTTTAAATTATAATTAGAAAATATTTTCATAATTTTAAAATTTTTATAAAAATTATAAATGTTCCAAAAGTATGAAAAGTAACAATTTTAGAACTTCTTGAAAATTTAAATTTTTTTTAATTTTAAAATTTTTATAAAAATTATAAATGTTCCAAAAGTATGAAAAGTAACAATTTTAGAACTTCTTGAAAATTTAAATTTTTTTTAATTTTAAAATTTTTACAAAAAATATAAATGTTCCAAAAGTGATAATTTTAGAATTTTTTTAGAAATTTATGTTGAAAAAAAATTAAATTTATATTTTTTGAAATTTTAAAATTTGTGTAAAATTAATTTATTCTACTTTTATAAAATTAATTAATTTTATTTTCCTTTTTTTATAAAATTAATTTATTCTACTTTTTATAAAATTTATTTATTTTATTTTATTTTTTTATAAAATTTATTTATTTTACTTTTATAAAATTTATTAATTTATTTTATTGTTTTATAAAATTAATTTATTTTACTTTTAGTGAATATGGTGAAAAATGGCATGAAGCTGGAATGCTTGGACGTAAGCAAAATGTTTTTGATGATTTTATTGCTTGTGCTGAGTACTTGATTGATAAAAAGTACACTTCGCCAAAGAAGTTGGCCATTCATGGAGGATCTAACGGAGGTCTTCTTGTTGCTGCTTGTTCTCAGCAACGTCCTGATCTTTTTGGTGGTGTTCTTAATCGAGTTGGTGTCATGGATATGCTTAGATTCCACAAGTTCACCATCGGATCAGCGTGGATGCGTAAGTTTTAAAGATTTTTTTAGTTTTTTAGATTTTTGTTTTTAGCTGAATATGGAAATCCTGACAAAAAAGAAGATTTCGAATATATTTACAAATATTCTCCACTTCATAATATTAAAATTACTCCTGGTGTTGAATGGCCAGCTACTTTGTTGATGACCGCCGATCATGATGATCGTGTTGTTCCTGCCCATACGCTCAAATATGTTGCTCAACTTTATCACATGATTCATAACGATGCTTCTGATATTCAGAAGAATCCTGTTATTTGTCGTGTTGAAGTCAAAGCTGGTCATGGAGCTGGTAAGCCGACTTCGAAGGTTATTGCTGAAATTGTTGACATGTATTCTTTTTTGTATCGTGTTCTTGGTGCGAAGTATTCTGAAAAATCGTACATAACGAAGTTGTGAAAGCGTGATTTCTGGCTATGATAGACTTGAGATATTACTGTAAGGAAATTATTTTGTTTATTGGTGAAGTTAATTATAAAGAAAATTATAAAATTGTGGAAATGTTTAATTTTTGAATTTGTTAGATCAGGTATTTCATTTTTCGTAAGTGTTGGATTGTGGATGATCTATTTGAGTGGAAGTTTGTACAATTTTGGTCCCGAAGGGAAATACCCTGAGGACCAATGAAATTTGTACGATTGTGGGTTGACGAAAATTTGGAGATTGCGCAATAATTGTGATAGAATTGTGTTTTATCTCGTGCCTGAGGCCCCAATAAAGTTATTTCCACATATTTTTGTCTACACGCGGATCCGGATTCCTCACCGACGATCCAACAGTAAAAAACACAATTGACGGATGGCTTGGTCCCGAACGGATTGCCTTAGCATCGACAAAGGAACATACAGTTTTTATCTTGACAAGAACTATGTTGTTGTGTGTATTGACTTCGATAATTTTTAAATTATACTTCAGGGATCTGTTAAATAAAATTTTCTACGATATCTATTTCATCATCGTTGTGTGAGGCGTTCGGACTGACAAATCCAATAAATTTTTCACTTTTTGGAATAAATGATGAAATGTAGGTTTAATTTTTAATTTTTGTTAACTGTACTTATTTTTTTTGTAATTGGACCAGATGGGAAATTTTGTGAAATTTCTGAAAATATAAAAAATTGTTGAAAATTATTTATTTAAATAAATAAAAATTGGGGTAAATTTGGTCTATCTCGATTAATTGTGACAAAAAATTTTTTTTTCGTTCCATCACACATCAGTCATGTGAATAGGCGGAATCTTTTTTTTAGCATTTTTTCTGAATTTTGCAGAATTCGATTTAGTACGGTATCACACAACAGAAAGAAATTTAGACAAACCAAAAGTTCAAGTTCCAACTTACTGACCTCAGATATGAATAGGCGGGATTTTGTATACCTTTATAAATCAACAAATTTGGAAATATATTCATCAATATCGGCTCAAGTAAAAGTTGTATATCAGGCGTTACCTTATGTGACTTTTGTCTTTTTTGTCTCAAATCCTGACACGAAAAAATGACAATTTTTTGATTTTTATAAAGTATTCAGAAAAAAGTAATCAAACCTGTAAATTCCAAATCTGAAGTCAGAATCGAAGGTTGGTCTTTACAATTCCGAATTCTGAAGTTTGGAACATTGCAGTTTTAAATAAATATCAACTTTCGATTTTAAATTCAGATTTGGAATCTGCAAATTCGATTACTTTTTTCTAAATACTCTACAAAAATCTAAAAATAATCATTTTTCGTGTGTCTAAAAATATACAAAAAGCGTAATTTTTGGACGAGTAACAAATACGAATCGTGACTATTATGTTTTAATTTCCATCACAGATGTCGAATATTCATGAAAAATGTAACGATTATGTTACGTTTTCGTTACATTTCGGAATTGTTACAAAATCAAATGTTACGATTTTTTCTGTGTGAACTTCGCGTAACTATGTATGGAATATAATGTATCTGATATATCAAAGCCGTTTTAATATATAGCTATGTCATATACAATTCATCGATATCAACACACGAAGTAGCGTAACTTTTGGACGAGTAACAAATATAAATCGTGACTATTAAGTTACAATTTTCGTTACAAATACTAAATATTCACAAAAAATGTAACGATTGTGTTACGTTTTTGTTACGAAATCAAAAGTTACGGTTTTTGTGTAATTATGCAACATGCGTTTTAATAATTCAAAACTTATTTAGATAAATAAGGTACCGTAGTCATAATTCAGAATGACTTCGTTGGAAAAGAGAATTTTTGGAGTTATTTCTTCTTATAATTCTGATTGGTCTTCTACAGCCGCAGATTCTGAAAAACAGACTTCAGTGATTGTTTCGAATCGTTTTCCGAAACAGATTAAAATTGATGGAGAAATTTGGTCCATAAGTTTCACCCCTGAATTTGTGAGATCGGCGAAGGCCATGATTCCGAGAGATGATGACGTTTTTGTTTGTACTTATCCCAAATGCGGAACCACCTGGACTCAGCACATCTGTTCTCAACTTCTCTTTGATAATTATAATCCAGGACCTGGGAAAGGTATTTGATAATCTCTAAATCTGCAGAAATCACAGCATTTTTAATTTTTAGAATTAACAATGACTTCTCCAATGATCGAATTTTCGGGGGCCAAGTTTGCGGATGAACTTCCATCTCCGAGACTTCTGAAGACTCACTTTAACTACAAAAATTGTCCGAAGAGTTCCAAAGCAAAGTATATTTACTGCGTCAGGAACCCCAAGGACTGTTTAGTTTCTTATTACTTCCACAACAAAAATATGAAGTTGTATGAGTGGGCCGATGGAGAATTCGACGTCTTCTTCGACTTCTTCATGAAGGGCCAAGTCTCTCTCGAGGACTATTTCGAGCACATGAAGTCCTGGCTTCCCCATGTTAATGATCCTAATGTGCTCTTGTTGAAGTACGAAGACATGTTGGAAGATCTGGAAACAGCGGTGAAGAAGATCGGAAATTTCCTCGGAGGCAGAGCTGCCGAGATCGCCAACGATCCGGAATCCTTGAGAAAAGTCGTTTCCGAAAGCAAAATCGACGCTATGAAGAAAAATCAGACTCGCTGGATTCCAGGATCAATAGTGTAAGTTTTTTATTTTAGGATTAAAATTATGATATTTTAAAAATTACCAATATTAACACGAAATGATCTTGACAGGAATTTTTAGTTTTTCGAACTTTCTAAAATTCTGGATTTCGAAAATATGTATAAGTTTCCAATTAATTTTGAAATATTTTAAAGGTCTTACAGAATTTCAGAAGATATTACGAAATCTTAAAACATGTTATTGGAGAACTTGTCAAATGAATTTTTTTTGAAATTTTTTAAGATTGTAATTTGCTCGCCAAATCACAACGCCAGTTATCATTTAACATTAAAAAGATTGTAATTCGCTTGGTCAATTTTCCCAGGCCAATTACAACCCTAAATTTTTTCATAACAAAATTAAAGTTTTCCTGTTATCTTTGAGAAAATATAAATCCATTAACTTTCGTTTTAGACATAAACCGACGTTTATCCGAAAAGGAGTAAAACGGGATTGGAAGAACCACTTCTCACGAGAACAATCTGATGCCATGGATATCCGCTTCAAGACAATGCTTAAAGACACAATTGCCCTTGATTGGTGGAAGCAAGAAATGGCCTGGGATGATCCTTCTGAAGACAATGGCAACGTATAAGGAATGATTACAATCTCTTGATTTACCTTATTTAAGTGCTGTTAGGATAGAAACAGGAAGAATATAATTAATCTTTATTCAACAATAAGACACAAACAAACGATTATATATCAATCCCACAGAAGACAACTTAAAGTTTCATCCACACTCTACAGTATTCTACAATCCCCGATATCCAGGTGCTCTCTTCCTAATATAGCTTCTATCCCAACGTGTATCTAAGTAGTTTCGTCTATTGATTGACTGGTTCCTAAATTTAATAAATAGATATTTGATTAAAACTTTTCAAAATACTTATACTAGTGAAACTACTAAAATAAAATAAGGGATTTTCACTTTGTATTTGTAGTACAATTACAAATACAAATATAAAATTTAATTACAAGTAATAAACAACATACAAACTGTCATTCTAGTGGTTTCATTAACTGATACTAAATGAACCGCTTAAATACTTCAAATGAAAGACTTTTGAACAATACAGAATCCTGAAGATTATAAGTCACATATGCAAAGTAGATTCAGATTCTGCACACGAAACAAAGCGTAACTTTTAACATTGTAACAATTGCGAAATGTAACACAATCGTCACATTTTTCTTGAATATTTAGTATTTGTGACGAAAATTGTAACTTAATAATGACGGTTTGCATTTATTACTGAACTAAAAATTACGCTTTATGTATACAGAGATCTTTTACGATTGTTCTAAGATGTGATTTTTGATTAGAAGGTAAGTTTACAAACACATCATTATCATCAAAATGACAGGAAATGATTTTAGTTTCAAACGTTCACAAAATTTTTTACTGTGTCAAAACCTGATTGTTTTGATCTAAGTGAAATTGACGCAGATTCATTTTACAGCCCAAAAAGTTCTGCGATGAAACGACCATTTGATCTTTGGAAAAAATCTACTTATGGAATTTTTTTTCATTGTCATCGATCTTATGTTTTATGTTTCACTGACTATCAATCTTCTACTGTCACTTGATACAGACTTATAATGCATCAATATCGATATAATGCGCTTGATTTATCAGAATTGTTTTAATGTATCGACATAATAGACATAATGCATCCATACATTGAATACAATGCACCGATATCCACTCAATGTATCTGATACATCAGAGCTGCTTTAATATACCGATACTTTGTATACCATGTGTCACGACATTAAGCGTAGCGAGAAAGAAACGATTCTGCTTCCAGGAATGGAACTGGAAAAGGTCGCTCTCGTAGCTTAAGAGAAAAAGCACTTGCCCGGATAGCAAGACGATGCGGGTTCGGTGCTTGCCGAGAGACGTTTTTCCTTCCATATTAGTTTCGAACTAGATGAGGCCAGACCTAGTTTTCCGACACCATGTGCCGATTTGTGTGTTGGTAAGAATCACATGACTTTAGTCCCGAAATTCGAACTTTACTGAACTTTAAAATCAAATTATGAAGTTAGATTTCCTCAAATTATAAATTTAAAGATGAGAGTTAGCCCAATTAGTGAAAATATAATGTTCTATTTGCGCGTATATACTATATTAACAATTCCAGAATTTCCACAGCATCCCATACATTCCAATATGGGAGTAAATCACTATTCTCAGAGTAAATGTTTATTATGATGAGGGTACAATAAATCACAGTTTCCGGAACCACTCAAAAGTCCATATTTTACTTCTGGGATTTATTCTAAAACAGAGTTGAAAAAAGTGAAAATTTTCCCAAACATGAACTTCAAAATTCGTAAATGATCAAACAATAAAATTAAAACTTTAGTTACTCCTTAGTATAATCTTTCTGAATGAGTCACCAGAATCTTCCTACATGGCTTCTGAAACAAGAAATGCACTCAATAAATCTTTCAATTTTTAACAGCATAACGTTTATATTCTTCATCATAACTTCTGACTCAAAAGTCATTATGGTAGCTTCAATAGTATAAATAGTAGGTCTCATTGAGAGGATTCCTAAAGTATAACATTTACTATTAATGTAGTATGAAGTAAACCACAATTAAGAATTCCAAAATTACACGATATATTGTATTTAATTAGAAAATTGCTTAATAAAATGGCAGAAAAATCTTGAGCTTGATTGATATCTAAGATTTGGAGCTGTGTAAGCCGGTAGAATAATTCAATGAAATAAAAATCATATTTCAAAGAATTTTTCAAGTTTTAGTTTAAACAAATGAAACCTTAATCTAATTTTTTTTGTTTATTATTTATTATATTTTTTGTTTGCTTTTTTTCAGTTAAGTTAGATTGATAGTTTGGTGAAATTTTTTGAGATCTTCTGAGAACCTATCAACAACAATCCGCTGGCATAACTAGAAATAATAACAGAGATCAAGCCAGAACAGTATTGCTAACTTTGGCTTATCTCGGGTGTTCACATAAACATGAAGGAAGAAGTTCAATCTGTCCAACTACTTATACCATGCTTAAGGTATCACTCAAGCAACCGACATTTCCAGAACACAAGAAAAGATTATAATAATAAACCCAAAACCGGTTTAATGTAATTTTGAGAATGAGAATCGTCTTCCAGATCTGATTAGTGACAGTCGGATAAAGATTACCTTTCTTTTGTCTTGATTTTCGTAAGGAATAAAACATAATACAACTTGCATCTATATCAGGAACCTATATTTTTCGTGCTGGCGAAAAAAGTTATCTTCAGTGACACTTGTTTACAATTAGGGTTTTTATTTACTTCCAAGTAATAACTTGTTTACTACACTTGTTTTGATAGAAGACTTTCGCTTCACCACATACCGCCCTTCGATGGATAGGCGGATCTTGTTATTACTTGGTATAAAGCCGTAATAATTACTATGGAATTTTTCGTCAAATGCAAACTTCATACATTTAATGATTTAAAGTTTATTTAGGTTAATAAGACACCGTCATCATACTTAAGAATGGCTTTGCTGTCTTTGTCCAAGAATGAAATCCCTGAGCTCTTTCCCCCATCTCCTCCTGTTCAATTTTCTTCTACAGTTTCAACTTTCGGGAAGCAGACTGCAGTAAAGGTTCCAGAAGCTCAATTCTTTCAATTAAAAGGCTACCCGAAACACATTAAAATTGATGGAGAAAATTGGCCTCCACATTTTAAGACCGAACTCCTCAGGTCGGCGAAGGTCCTGATCCCTAGGGATGACGACGTCTTCGTCTGCACCTATCCCAAGAGCGGAACCACCTGGATTCAACATATCTGTTCTCAGCTCGTTCACAATAATTACGGTCCTGGAACTGGAAAAGGTATTTGATGGTTTTTAAATCTACGAAAATAATAATATTCTTGCTTTTCATAATTAACAATGACTTCTCCAATGATCGAAGGGATGGGGGCCAAGTTTGCAGATGAACTTCCATCTCCCAGACTTCTGAAGACTCACTTTAACTACAAAAATTGTCCGAAGAGTTCCAAAGCAAAGTATATTTACTGCGTTAGGAACCCCAAGGACTGTTTAGTTTCTTATTACTTCCACAACAGAAACTTCAAAATCTACGACTGGGCCGATGGAGAATTCAATGTCTTCTTCGAGCTGTTCATGGAGAGTCAATTGAACTTTGGAGATTACTTCGAGCACATAAAGTCCTGGCTTCCCCATGTTAATGATCCTAATGTGCTCTTGTTGAAGTACGAAGACATGTTGGAAGATCTGGAAACAGCGGTGAAAAAGATCGGAAACTTCCTCGGAGGCAGAGCTGCCGAGATCGCCAACGATCCGGAATCCTTGAGAAAAGTCGTTTCCGAAAGCAAAATCGACGCAATGAAGGAAAATCAGACTCGCTGGTTCCCCGATCACCAAATGTAAGTTTTTTTAATATGAAGTTAAAATCATAATTAAACTATTATAAAAAACAAAAATGGGCTTTATCACGAAACCGTCTTGATACGAATTTCAAAAACATAATGAGCACGACAATAAGATACACGGTAATTTTGGGATTTCAATATTTCACAATCTTATTACTTCTTAATCAATGGTTTGAGAATCTATTCTGTATAGGACATTTAATAACTTCTATAAAATCTTCAGAAATGTCCAAACCTTCCATCAGATTCTGAATCCTTTCAGAAAGTTCTACAGAATCCTGGATTCTGAAGGTTGACCTCTGATTTTAGATTCCAAAAGTTACGGATCTTATCACATTATTTTAAGTGTTTTTTATTCAGTTCCAATTGTGGAATTGGAACATAAATGCTTGGGTCACAAGTGTCACAACATCTCATCAGTTGGTTGGACGTTCGTATAGACTTTTAGATGAAAGATTATTTTAGAAGTTCGAGATTTTTTCTCAACTCTCGAGATAGAAAATACGAATCAATTTTTTTGTTTCTAGGCGTGAACACACGTTTATCCGAAAAGGAGTAAAACGGGATTGGAAGAACTACTTCTCACGAGAACAATCTGATGTCATGGATATCCGCTTTAAGACAATGTTCAAAGACACAATTGTTCTTCATTGGTGGAAGCAGGAAATGATGTGGGATGATTTTCCTAAAGAAAACTTCCCTGAAGTTGACAGTACTTCGACGGAACCAAATAAATGATTCCATTCCGCTGAGCCTACATTGAATTATTTTCGTTTATCTTTGAATCAGCTTCCAAATTTACCGAACTAGTACTGGATTGGAAGATCTTTGAAATAGTGGTGTTAATTAACAATTGTGAATACTCCAATGTTGAAATTTATGAAATTCTAAAGATTGTAATTTATTTATAGAATCAATTTTGTTTGTCAGTTTATAAACACATTCCTAAACTAAGTAAATAAGTACTCCATCAGAAGATTTGGAAATGTTTGTCATATTCACTTTATAAACACTACAGGCGAAGCAAAGATGGGAATAATAGAATTTTAAAGAGTATTTTTGACTATTTTCATATATTGAATTAACTTTGTAAACTTGATCCTAGACTTGATAAATAGATATCCAATTGGAAGATATCACAAAACTGATAGAAAATATACTTCATAAGTACAATGAAACCTCGCTAAAAACAACCCGAAGGGACGGCAGAAATGTTGTTTTTACAGAGGAGTTGCCTTTATCGAGGGGTTTACTAGGGGAAAATCCACAGTAGGGGTCGGAACCGAGTTGTTTTTACAGAGGAGTTGCTTTTATCGAGGGTGTTCATATCGAGGTTTCACTGTATTTCAAATGAAGCAGCACTAAAAGATTATGAATCATAAGGATAATAATTTATATCTGTCTTGCACAAAGTTGAGTTCGTGAATTTGATCCTGAATCTGACAATAGGTACTCTACTAGTAGGTCTCAAAACATTGATGTTAAATCCACTTCTTGTGTTCTTCAAATGAAACAGGATTAAAGGAGAAAGAATATCAAAGAACAGATATTTGTTAAACCCAAATTTTGGAAATCATTTGCACAAATTTCAGGATATGATTTTTGATTCGAACGTAGTTCTACGGAAAAATGACGATGTGAATTCTGAAATTATATTGGACTTGAAGGTTCAGAAGATTCTTCATCTTATTAAACTTGGGTTGGTTTAATCTGAATAAAGATAACATGGATTTAGCTACATCGCATATATTGTAACAATGAAACACACTTTTAATTGAAAAAAACCTGTTTAGATAATCATATCCTTTTTGAATATCATTAATATTGTTTTTGTTCATTTACTGAAGTATCAATCTTTTATTGCTAGTTGATACAAATACCTGACGGAAATTTTTGATTTATAGACCTTCAATTTCCATATAATTGTGTTGTGATACAAGTTGTATTCTTTTCGACTTTTTATCATCTTCTACTACACCAGAGCAGAAGCAAGACGAGCTAGGAATAAAAAGAGCACACTTGCACTCAAATAGTTGGATTAACCAAAATTATATAACTGTTTGGCAGAATCTTGTAATATGACGAGTATTATACATTTGTCCAGGATTAAATTAATAAGAATAGTCTTCCACAATAGCATTATTTCAGAAAAATCAGGTTCTTAATAAAGGTCAAAAGAAAGAAAGAAATTTGAATCACAAGCTATGATATAGACGTTGTTTTTTCTAGAGTTTCTTTATTTGACTTCCGATTTCTGCTCGTAAACAAGGAAATTCGTTATAATCGATAGGAACGTCGTGGTAAAAGTTAATTCCATGTTATAAGCTATATCACGTTGTGAGATATGACATTTTCTTCGCTTTTTTCCAAGATCAGAGCAATGATGAATTATTCTACAACAGATTTGTCTTGTGATAAACAAGTTTCTAATAAGGGATCAAAAACAGAAAAACAATATAAATCACACATGTGGTTTAATCTTCGTTCTCTTAAATTTTTTGCAAAAAAGTCTGATTGTTTTTGGAAACAAGTGAATTTGTTATGAGAATCAGGAACTTTATATCAAAATTTATTTCATTTTTTGTGAAAGATAAACTAAAAACTTTAACAAAGTAAAAAATAAATTCACATTCATTTCTGAAAACTTGGGTAGTTAAACTAACGCAGTTATATGATGAGGTAAGTTAGATATCCCGATCTACTGCTGAAAATACAACCAAAATATGACAAGATAATGCTAAACCTCTTCTGTCTCGTGGAGGACTCGTTGTAGTAAGATGTCACTATATACAAAAAAGCGTAACTTTTGATTTTGTAACAATTCCGAAATGTAACAAAAACGTAGCATAATCGTTACATTTTTCGTGGATATTCGGCATTTGCGACGAAAATTAAAACATAATAATAATGATTTGTATTTGTTACTCGTCCAAAAATTTCGCTTCTGTTTGTGCGTACATTTAGCTCTCTCCATTATTAGACTTAAAACAGCTTTCTTGATCCCCTTAAATTTTCCTCTAAGGAGACCTTTTAATGTTTCTTGACAAGTACATATGATACTAAATTATTTTTCACTTCCAGTTATACTTATACTTGAAAACTAATAAATCCTTATATTAATTAAGAACTTTTGTTTGAAGACTATTTGACGATTTATGATAGTATTACTTTATTTGCCCTTCAATGATATCTTTTTTCACTTACTTTCTATTAAATTTACAACGAAATTACTTCAACATACTATTAATTTTTTTCGGACGTTTCTTTTCTGGGAAGGTCTTATAAGAAATCAGAAACTCTTTTAGAAACCTTGAGTCTAATGTTCCGTGATTCAAGATAGCATGATCTTTGAGTTCTTTAATGAGGTCATCGTTTTCTTTGTAATATCTCTTCACCATAGTAGTGTGCTGTCGAGTTCTGGCTTGGCTTTCTGTATTCCCCCGTTTTCTTTTGTCTATTTTCATTTCTTCTTCTGTTTTACCGTCCAAATCAGGAATAGAATCTTGAGACATTCTACTGTCATTTGAGACTACCGAATCACATCTTTTTGGTTGGTAAACTTCAGAGGTCAAAGAAACGTTGGATACATTAATCTGTGGTTCTTTTCCAAGTTCGAGGAAAACCGGTTGTTCAGAGACTGGTAATTCAGAAGTCAAGAGGTTAAATTGAACACCATTCTGTTCAAGCATTGAGTGATGAATGGGTGGATGTTGAACGGTGGGAGTGACGAAGGTACTGTAAGAGATAGGAATACCAACCGTTTGATGTGATTTAGACATATTGTTTTTGAAGTCTGCCAAGAGTTTTTGATGATTTATGGCTCCTATTGTAGAAGACAGATTATCACAAGTTTGGTTTCCTGGAGTGAAGAATGGTGTACTTCCATAGATAGCTAATTCACTAAGGTTTACAGGAGATGCATATCTCAAAAAGTTATTCATCTCAACACCGTTTGCGAATTCCATAGCTTGGGTCATAGAAACATTCAATATAGTACTTGGTAATTGTTGGTTTTTTGCTAATTGAAGGAGGTCCGGTTTTTCTGAAGCTGGTGTCGATAATGTAGAATTCGGAGAAGCTAAATTAAAATTTATTGTTCCAAAAGGTTGTTGTTGATTGACTGCAGTTTGAGTAGTGGAACTGGAGAGGGGACTGTATGCAGATGAAGTGCCGAAATTCGAATTTAATCGAGATACACTGTTATTGAAATCTGCCAAGAGTTTTTGATGATTTATGGCTCTCATTGCAGAAGACAGATTATCACAAGTTTGGCTTCCTGGAGTAAAGAATGGTGTACTTCCATAGACAGCTAATTCACTAAGGTTCACGGGAGATGCATATCTCAAAAAGTTATTCATCTCAACACCGTTTGCGAATCCCATAGCTTGGCTCAAAGAGGAGGTAGAAATGGTTGACTGATTCGTAAAGTTCTGAGGTGCTATCTGTGTGTCCATGTCAGCATCAGGAAACATTGTGATTTTCCCTGTTCTACAAATATAAAGATTTAGAAACAATAATTACTACAAAGCCATCAACACGGATTTTTGAGAGCCTTAGAAACTTAAAATTTGTGGTTAAACATGTTCTTTTATAAAATTCTATTGGATTTTTGAAAATTTCAGAAGTTTCGGGCAGATTGTAGGAGCTTTTGTGAGGTTTTAAATATTGTCAAAAGGTTTTAGAAAAGTCTATAAACTTGTAAAGAGCCTTAGGAAATTCCACAAGCTGCGAGACTTTAGAAACGTGAAATCTTTGTTCCAAAAACTTCAAATGGTGAAAAGCATATTGGTGTGCATCGATTTTTAATTTCTTTCATCATACTCACTGAATTACTTATCAGTAGTTTGGCCTTATCATTGCCAATCCTTACTTTTTAGCTGTCAATTTTGTGAAAACAAGACATCTTAGAAAACTTATTCAAAAATGAATCACTAAAATGAAAGATTACTGTAATAATATCAATTTTTAATAATCTTTGAAGTGTGCATTTTAATGATTTACAGTACGCTAAAAAAGTTAAATTTTGGATGTAAAAAAGAATTTACAAAATAGTTCGAAAAAGGACAATTTGATTTATAAATTACACTATAAATCAGAACTTTGATCACTATATTAAGGACTTCCAGCGGTTGATTGATACGTGAATTATCCACTTTCATCAACTACGGAATGAAATTTGGTAAATGTTGTCGATTCCTCAATATGATATGCATTAATTCTTTCTGTAACCGCCCAGATAAGAAAATTAGTCCACTTCACGTTGTAGAAAAATTCTAACGTTTTTGCTTACTATGAAAATTTTATTTTTTTTGACTTTCAAGGGAAAATTTTTATTTATAAATATCAGAAAAAACAACATGGCATCATCAGGAAAGTAATACTATAACTTTTTTGTTTTTTACTGTTTTACTTCCATCGATATAAACATTATTGAAAATAAACAAAAAATAAAAAGGTAAAAAGGTAAAAAATGCAGAAATTTATATATTTATTTCTTGTTAGAAGAATTTTGTAAAATTGCAATTTTTATTCATTTTTAACTCAGTACATTTAGTTAATTTAATAACAATTGGTTTTTTTTAATAATTTTCGAAAATTTTTCGTAATTTACACTTTCAATTGAAAATCACAATTTTAAGATTCATCAAGGTTTAATTTTTTGTTATATCAGTCATCTGTGTCACAGAAAGCGAGAAGACTCCTAACACGAAAATCCTGGAGATACAGGAACTCAATTTGCGCATCAAAGGATAGGTAGAATCAGAGGAACACAGGAGCGAGATCAGAGAACCGGACGAAGTCGCGAAGAGTTGTTGATTTGTATTGTTGACTACTGGAAGAAAGCGATCAGTTAACAATTGTCAATTAAGGGAAGAGGCCAGAATCCCTTAGAATCTGAAACAACATTGAGAAGAAAATTCGACATGTTAAACTTTACAAAAAACAAGAAACCGGTAAAAATCAGAATAAATTTTTACGAAGAAACTATATTTTTTGTGATTGTTCTTTTAATTTTTCTTCCTAAATTCAAAGTAAAAATTGATTCTATTATATGGGATTATATAATCAATACTGATCTTAAAATTAGGTTGTCAGGAAAGTAATACCGATTTCGATTACATTCGGTTATCTCGTTATAATAAATCCACTGTACATAAGAGTATGTCTAAGTTACACATCGTCATGATGCTTCAATCTTGCTCTATCTGTTTTGTCGACTTTTAATTTCCTCCAAGCTTTATTGTTCCCCAAGTTTCAAAACTGAAAATAAAAAAACGATTTTCGGATGATTTTTTTCTCATAATTTTAAATTAAAGACAATTAAGTAGATATTACAGTGAGAATCAATTATGTATTTGGTCAAAAATCAGCCAAAGCATTATTGAATACTAGTTCAAAAAGTTCTATAACAGAGATAACAACTTTCAACATGACGTAATTATTTTCTGTTAACGCAAATACCCCGGAAGTTATGATGCAGACCAATCCTTGTGTAGTAAAAGGGGGGATTGGTGTTGGAGTGTCGATGGTGTGACGTCTTGGAATTCAATGATTAGGCGGAAACCTGTCAGTTCCTACCGTAAGCAATTCAAGCTTGTTTATCTTAACATAAGCATAGAACGAAGAGAGGATAGGTCCTCGTTTAACCGAAGTCAAACTCAGACCAGTTTAGAGCTGGGTTTTCTCAAAAACTGACTCTCTAACTCTTTATCTCTTTGTTCAGACGTCGGTTGGCTGGAAGGAGCTTTGAATTTTCTTTCTAGTCCGTTGGCGGTTTAATTCTATCTTTTATGCCTATGTAGTAAAGTTAGGGCATAGATCGGGGGATTGCCGATGGTGTGACATCTAGGGAACTCCTTGATTGGGCAGAAGATTGTTGGTTCCTACTATTAGCAATTAAGCTTGTTTATCTCAACATAAGCATAGAACAAAGAAAGGAAAGGTTCTCATTTGACCGAAGTCAAACTCGGACCAGTCTGAAGCTGGAATTTCTCAAAGACTAACTCTCTAACACTTTAGTCTCACTTCACAGGTGTCGGCTGACTGGGCGGAGCTTTGAGCATTCTTTCTATGCCGTTTCCGGTTTAACTCCGATCTTTATGCCTACACCTACACTCGTAAACAGTAAAAAATCGTAGAAGAATGAGGATTGAGCTATCGAATCATTATGAAAACTAGGATGGAATAAAAAAGCTTAATTGATAATCTTTATAAACTTTCGAATCGTAATAGGATTCATCGTTATGAAATCTACTTTGTACTGTTGTTCCCTAATAAAAATTACTGCTTTTTGAAATGTCTTATCATACATAATGCAAGACAGATTCTGTCAAATAATTACAGATGACATATGCAGTGATTCAATTATGAGTAGACTCCTAAGATAGAGAATCACGAGAAGACTAATGAGCATCTAATGTTCTAATGATAAAACCATTTATTACAATGCCATAAAACAATGAAACAGTTACAGTAGAGAAGAATTTTAAGAAGTTAGAAACAGGACATTAGAAGTTAAGTAAAACCTACATGAAATTGGTGAATAGAAAAGGATCTACTTTCTATTACAGTTACGTACATCCATATCTCACTAATTTTCGTACAAAAATTAAATAAACTGCATTATGCAACTTTATTTTCTAAACTCGATCTTCCGTTAACTATCTATCATGTTTTTCAAATATTTCAATGACTTATTGCTCAAAAAACCTATAATCAAAAAGGCGGAGGAAATATTTTGTAAGAGTTGTCAGATCTAAGATTTCAGACTTCTACAGTACTAAGATCGACAAATTCGTTTTTAGCTACAGTATGACTATTTAATATTTTTCTTCCAAATCAATATTCTATTGGTGATATTTTAATTTGTAAGTTTATTTACAATGTTCATTTGTTTTCCAGCGCGCAATACTACCCGACTTGGTAAATGAGGAAGATAATTATGATTATTAAGAACCTTTGTTTAGAGACTTTATTTGACGATTTATGACAGTATTACTTTATTTGCCCTTCAATGATATCTTTTCACTTACTTTCTATTAAATTTACAACAAAATTACTTCAACATACTATTAATTTTTTTCGGACGTTTCTTTTCTGGGAAGGTCTTATAAGAAATCAGAAACTCTTTTAGAAACCTTGAGTCTAATGTTCCGTGATTCAAGATAGCATGATCTTTGAGTTCTTTAATGAGGTCATCGTTTTCTTTGTAATATCTCTTGACCAAAGCAGTGTGCTGTCGAGTTCTGGCTTGGCTTTCTGTATTCCCCCGTTTTCTTTTGTCTATTTTCATTTCTTCTTCTGTTTTGCCGTCAAAATCAGGAATAGAATCTTGAGAAACTCTGCTATTGTTCGAAAACGTTGAATCACATCTTTTGGTTGGTAAACTTCAGAGGTCAAAGAAGCGTTGGATACATTAATTTGTGGTTCTTTCCAAGTTCGAGGAAAACCGGTTGTTCAGAGACTGGTAATTCAGAAGTCAAGAGGTTAAATTGAACACGATTCTGTTGAAGCATGATTGGTGAATGGGTGGATGTTGAACGGTGGGAGTGACGAAGGTACTGTAAGAGATAGGAATAACAACCGCCTGATGTGATTTAGACATATTGGTTTTCAAATCTGCCAAGAGTTTTTGATGATTTATGGCTTCTATTGTAGAAGACAGATTATCACAAGTTTGACTTCCTGGAGTAAAGAATGGTGTACTTCCATAGATAGCTAATTCACTAAGGTTTACAGGAGATGCATATCTCAAAAAGTTATTCATTTCAATACCGTTTGCGAATCCCATAGCTTGGCTTAAAGAGGAGGTAGGTATAACTGGCTGATTCATAAAGTTCTGAGGCGCTATTTGTGTGTCCATGTCAGCATCAGGAAACATTGTGGTTTCCTCTGTTCTACAAATATGAAGATTTAGAAATAATAATTACTACAAAGCCATCAACACGGATTTGTAAAATCTTTACAACTTCTACAATTTCTAATTAAACACGTTCGTTTCTATAATCACACTAACTTTTAGAAGAATCTACATATCTCCATAAAACTTTTATAAGCCTGAGACCTTTCTACTAAAAGATTGCAGAACTTTTCTTAAAACTCTGGTCGTTAAATTATCTGAGTAATGAAGAATCAGCCAACTTAGACTATCTTATATATTTTCATTATTCGCAGGAAAGAACTTATCTAATAGTCCCGCCCCTATGACAACTGATGTCTATTAAGGATGTAGAGTCACTGTTTTATACATTTAATTGGTAATTTATAAAGTCGAGTCATCTTCACATCAGCGAAGTCACTAGAACAAAAAAACAGTTGTATTTTGTATTTGTATTATATTTCACAATGTAAAAATGAGGATGAAATATAAAAACAATAACAAAAACTCAATTGTTTATTTTGTATTACTCGACATGGATTCACCTGTGTCGGTTGCTGGCTGCTGCAACGGAACTCTGAGAACGCGTCATTGTCGAGTCCTGAGAATCTGTGATAAATCTTAATTTAATGCAAATTTCATTATTTAATTATTTTCTTTGCATATGATTAATGAGGTTTTGTTTAAAATGGACTATTACATTATTTTAAATATATAAAAATTAGGAAAACAATAATAGTGCTTACAATTGTATTTGTATTGCCGGTACAAATACAAATACAAAATGCAATTACAAATACAGTACAAAATACAATTTATGATTATAGTAGCTTCACTATTCATATCGGATTTTAAGTAAAAAAAGATGAAAAGTTTGTAAAAAAATCGCTAGATATTTAGTGAGGAATGGAGTTTCTGAGTGAAATGTGGATTGAATGCAGTCTGGTAAGGCTTCAGAAGAAAAGTTACAGTGTCTGCAGATCGCTGTTGTTGGGAGGAGCGGCGGAAGTTGTGACCGAGATGGCAGAAGGCACCACGGGGGTCAGGAAAGTCTGCTGGTTCAGCATGTTGTACTCCTCTGGAAGCATATTCTTCATTAAATTCACTCTTACAAAGTTATATAAAAATAATAATTAAATCTCGGATGCTTACATGAAAGACCAGATGTTTGAAGTTATTACAAAACATGACAGGTATGGTCATTATTAGAGTTTTCCGAGTAAAAGTTATACAAAAATAATATCATAGTGTATAGTTGTTCTAAAAGTATCGAAATGCTTAAATTTTGACAGAATTAACTATTAACAAATATGTTGAAACTTTAGAACCTTAGTAAGAGCTATGTTATGCTAAATTGCAATGTTAGGACTTTGTAGGATTTCTTAATATCCACATTGAAGTTCTAGAACCTTGTGAAAACAAATTTTTATCAGCTTTAAAGTTGAGGACTCAATAAGACTTGTATTTTTGTGTCTTTATTTTAAAATCTTTTGATAGACAATGTTTGTTTTCTCATGCATGCTTAAAAATAAATTTTAGCTATTAGGAAAATAGATGGTACTAAAAATAGATTAAAAATGTGATCTATGCATTGCTTCACTTCTCGATCGGTGGGATGTTTCTACTACAGATTTATCTCAAAATAAGTATGTCTTAAAATATCAAAATTGCAAATAGTGAGTAAATTTGATATATTATAACGCATTCTTTATACAACCGGGTGAATTGAAATAATAGGTTCTTTTACATACTAGATTAACTCCGCCATGGACGATTCCAAGCCCGGCTGTGAAAGGAAGAGGGTTGAACTTCTGTCAGAGGGTCACAAAATCAGGCAAGAAACCATGGACAAGGATTACAACACAATCCAGCGTGAAATTTGAAATCCAGAGACATCTACAGTAACGTACTGGTTTAAGGGTCAATCTCCTCCTTCAACCGCCAGCTAAGGAATGAAGAAAAAGAAGACATACTAGATTGTTTAAATTGTGTAATTGTATTCGTAATGATGAATAAGAAAGCTTATAAAAGTTGTAGTAAATGAAAGCAAGATCGTTTCCTTTGTAAATGATTCCATTTCGTAAGCATAAAAATTGTAACGGACACGTCGCAAGACAAGAGGACGACAGGTGGACGAGAAAGACGACTTTCTGGTGGCCGTACGATTATAAACGCCCCCGAGGAAGACCACCAGACCGATGGCGAAAAGAAATTGAAACCGCAATGGGGAAAAATTGGCAACAACTCGCCAAAGACCGCGAAGAATATAGAAGGAGGCTGAAGAATCTGCTCCACCACGAAGGTGGATGAACCAGATTTTTTTGTATTTGTTGTATTTGTATTTGTAAAAATTGTAAACTCCTACTACTTTTTTATTCTTCTTTACAGTAGTTATGGCAAAGAAATCTTCATTTATCCAGATTCTTACTGGACTTTGATCGAGAATCTAAGTTTATATTAAAGTTTTTTAGAAAGAAATGAACTTTGGCGAAAGTAGTTTTTTGAAACAAGTTAAACATAATTTTGAAGATCTTAAAGTGCTGATTCAGAATCTGTATTCCGTTTTTGTGGAACGCTCTTCTGAAACGAGAAAATTGGAATAAATATATAAAATTTCAGATATCGAGCGTTGAAAAAACAAAAATATTTTTTTATTTTTTCGTCGAAATTTAACGACTATTTGAGGAAAGTTAGTTTTCTACTTTGGTTTAATCTATTTTAATAATTCTTCCCTGCAACTAGGTGTATTTTTGCGCTGATTACAACTATCTCATTCATTTTCTGAAGAAATAATTACAAACATAATCAGAAAAGCTCCTCAATTTAGGATTACGTTTTCTTATCTCGTCTCAGAAAAGCGTTCCGCAAAAACGGAATCAGATTCTGAATCAGCATTTAAGACCTTCAAAGTGATAAATAACTCATTTCAAAAGCCACCTTGGTTACAGTTCATTTCCTTGTTAGTTATTAATCATGTTTCTTGGAAATTGGTTGGTCAAGGTGTGCCTTAAGACTCCTCAAAGACTGTCTGCTGTATCATAACTGCGTCAGAAACTTTCGTGACGAAGCTTAATTTTGTCCTTATCTTTTTCGTCAAATGCTGCTCACACCCTAAAATTTAATTGCTTGTTATGATTATCACAAACTTTCGCTATGGGAGTTTTTTCGATATACTGTCGTACAGTGACATCTCATCATTAATGATATTTGTTTTTTATTTATTACGTAATGTATTTAAAACAATAAAATTAATTCAAAATAATCTTCGCTCTTTTTGGACGTTCCTTTTCTGGAAAAGTCTTGTATCGATCGAGAAATTTCTTTAAAAAAACTGAGTCTAATATTCCGTGATTCAAAATAGCATGATCTTTGAGTTCTTTAATGAGGTCATCGTTTTCTTTGTAATATCTCTTGACCAAAGCAGTGTGCTGTCGAGTTCTGGCTTGGCTTTCTGTATTCCCCCGTTTTCTTTTGTCTTTTTTCATTTCCTCTTCTGTTTTGCCGTCAAAATCAGGAGTAGATACTTGAGAAACTCTGCTTTTGTTCGAAATCATTGAATCACACTTTTGTACTCGACCGGCTTTGGAAACACCAGGTACGGTACTTTGTTGGTTTTGTTCTTTTCCGAGTTCAAGAAGATTCGGTCTTTCGGGAACCGATGTCGGTAATTCAGAAGTCGAGGAAGACGATGTGAATTGAAACTTTTCAAAAATCTCCTTATGATTAACTGCATCTTGGAGAGTGGGATTGGAGAGAGTACCGGAAGAAGGATTGACAAGAGCCGCTGTTGTTCCTGGCGGACTAAAGTGAAAATCTGACAGCAATTTTTGAGGATTAAAACTGTCCATACTATAAGATAGATTATTCCAGTTATTTATTCCCGGAGTTATTATAGGTGTACATCCGTAGATTGTGAATTCAGAAGGATGTACAGAAGAAGCATCTTTGAAGACGGTGTTGATTCCGGTACTCCTCTTAAATTCTCTCGTTTGATCCGTCGACAAAGTAGGCATAATCCTTTGTTGATTCATATTTACTTGATTAATGATACTCTCGGTCAATTTCAATCTCTCCATATCAGCACTGGTATGGTTGCTGATGGGGAACATTTTCATTTTTTAATTACACAAATGCCGAACCTAAAAACTGAAAATTATTACGAAATCGTCCCAGCACGAATTTACAGAATCCCGACAACGTCTACAATTCCTGATTAAACATTTTCGTTTTCAAATTTCTGCCAAATTTTAAAAGTCTAAAAACTTAAAAAATCTCCGGAGTTTTTTTACAAGAAAATTCTAAAACATTCTATATGTTCTTAATTATTGAAAAATGAGGAATGAGTCGACGTACAGTCCTTTTTATATCCTTTCATCATCCCCATTGACTACGTTATCAATTTTCCTGTCTCCATCATGGTTGAGTTTTTTCGAAAATACAGTCAGCATTAGCTAAGAGAAAAAGCGATCTTTAACAAAAAAGTCGAATCATCTTCATTAAAAAAATAAAAAATGAATTAAAACGGACATTTGCACACATAAATCGCTAGATATTTAGTAAGGAATGGAGTCTCTGAGTGAAATGTGGATTGAATGCAGTCTGGTAAGGCTTCAGAAGAAAAGTTACAGTGCCTGCATCTGGTAAGACTTCAGAAGAAAAGTTACAGTGTCTGCAGATCGCTGTTGTTGGGAGGAGCGGCGGAAGTTGTGACCGAGATGGCAGAAGGCACCACGGGGGTCAGGAAAGTCTGCTGGTTCAGCATGTTGTACTCGTCTGGAAGCATATTCTTCATCAAATCCGCGATTTCTAAAGTCATTTTTATCAACTTTACGATTATTCAATGAAAAAATAAATTTCGAAATCATCTTAGTATACATTTTTGTGATTTTATAAAAATTGAAATGACAGTTCACGAATAAAAAAAACATTATGATGAAATTTGTTCGATAAGAATTTCAGAAATATTTTGGAAAATTCTAAAAATTTGGATGTAAGCAATTTTAAAATTTTATCAGCATCAAAACAAAAATGAACATGAGATTATTTAGATTTTTCCAAAATTTTTAATTATTAATTTGCATTTTTAAGAATTTCAAAATCCTGGAAACTAGAAAATCCTTGAACTTTTAAAAAATTATCGAAAGTTTCAGAAATTTCTAGAAGATTATCAAAGATTTTAGAAGTTTTTAGAAGATTATCAAAGATTTTTGAAATTTCTAGAAGATTATCAAAGATTTTTGAAATTTCTAAAAGATTATCGAAAGATTTTAGAAGTTTTTAGAAGATTACCGAAAGTTTTAAAAATGTCTAAAAGATTATCGAAAGATTTTTGAAATTTCTAGAAGATTATCGAAAGTTTCAGAAACTCCTATAAACCTCTAGAAATCTCAATTTTTATAAAATTCTTCAAATTTAACATTTTTTGTTTCTTGTAGATTTTACACAATTTTAATTTTTTAGAACTTACGAGGAATCCCGGAACTAGGAGTGACCAGGTTGGGGGTTTGGCCCCAGTTGGTGAGAGATAAAGATGACGGTCTCTCGAGAGGGGAATCCTCGATGAACTTGTGCCTTTTGTTCGAAGCGTAGTCACCGTAATCATCGATGTTGCAGATAGGTGAGATCAACAAATCGTCTTTTGAAGACATCAAACCCCCTAGATGGAGAGTAGACGGCCGGGTCAAGGGCAAATTTTTGTTTTCATTCACCCCAGTGCTGCCGGGTCTCTTCCTGGGGAGGGACACCGGAGGCAGGGGTTGAGATTGGGGTTGGTGGATCCCGCTGGATTGAGGCATCTGGATCGGGACTTGCTGCATCTGGACGTGTTCCCTGAGGGCTCTAGAAGCTATTTCAATCTGATGAAGCAACTGCTCACTAGAAGGACAATTGTGATTCTGGAGGCTGGTGATGATGTCTTCCAGAGCCTTCCGAATGCTGTTATAATGCTGACAAAGTTGATTGTTCTTCGTTTCTAATTGGTCTTTTTGCTGAAAAAAAACATTAAAAAATTTAATGAACAATTTATAATTTTTCGAAAAATCAATAAAATTAAAAAAATCAATAAAATTCAAAAAAATTTTTTTTTGAAAATTAATTTAATATTTTTTTTATTAAAATCAAGAAACTCTATTTTTTTAAATTTAAATTTCAAAGATTTGTAAAAATTTATTTTAAAACATTTTTATTAAAATTTTATTTTTTAATATTTTTGAAAATAAATAAAAATTTTAAAAATAGTAAATTTAATTTTTTTTAATTTTATAATTTTTCATTAAAATTTTATTTTTTAATATTTTTGAAAATAAAAAAAATTTTAAAAATAGTAAATTTAATTTTTTTAAATTTTATAATTTTTCATTGAAATTTAATTTTTTAAAATTTAGATTCACTCGTTCGGTCTTCACTTTTTGCACTTCCTACCGTAACCCTAAATCCCTCTCGAGACGCTTTTCTAAAAACTTCCATTTTTCGTAACAGTATGATTTCTGTATCAATTTAAATACAGTAATCCATAGTTTGCCCAGGTCGTGTATCCGAGAAAAGCGGATTAGACCAGTTTTCGCTTTTTCTAAGAAAAGCCGACAAAACAATACTTTCGAAAAGAAAAAGATATTAGTCATGGATCGCGAGTCGAAAGCAAACAGTGGTCGTGCCCGCTTTTCCACGACGATAAACGGAAAAAAATAAAACTTACTTGCTGGAGGGTGGACATCAAATCGAGTCTTCTTTGACGGCATCTGGCAGCGGCTTCCTTGTTCCTCTGACGACGTTTGTCACGTTTTTCTCTTTCTTCATCAAGTTCAGTGTTATCCTGAAAATAAAATTATACAGTAATAAAAATCAAAAAATTAAAAAAATATTTAAAATTATAAGGTACTAAAATCAAAAAATAAAAAATATATTTAAAATTATACAGTAATAAAAATCAAAAAATAAAAAATATATTTAAAATTATACAGTAACAAAAATCAAAAACTAAAAAATATATTTAAAATTATACAGTAACAAAAATAAAAAAATAAAAAATATATTTAAAATTACACTGTAATAAAAATCAAAAACTAAAAAATATATTTAAAATTATACTGTAATAAAAATAAAAAAGTCAAAAATTATACTGTAGTGAAAATTTTTAAATTTAGATTTTTTAGAATTTTCTCTTAGATTCTGTAGGCTTCTAGAATTTTCGATGAAAATCAGAAGATTTTAGAAGCCCATGAAATTCTACAAAAATTTCTACAAATTTCTTTAAAATTTTAAAATTTCTTTGAAGTGCTTAAATTTCAGAATCTTTTGTAAAATTTCTGAATTTTTTTGAAGTTCTGAAATCTCAAAATTTTTAAATTTTTATGAAATTTCTAAGTTTTGAAATTTTTATGAAATTTTTAATTTTTAAAATTTCTTTGAAGTTTCTAAGTTTTAAAATTTCAGAATTTTCTATAAAATTTCCAACTTTCTTTGAAGTTCTGAAGTTTTAAAATTTTGAAATTTCTTTGAAGTTTTTAAATTTCAGAATCTTCCATGAAATTGGAGTTTATCAATTCTCTATTGCTGAACTGTGACTCATATTTCAAATCAGAAAGTGAACCAGATCGACCATGATGACTCGATTTGTGGTTATCTTTCGGTCCAAAAAATAAAGCTTAATGGAAAGAATCATTTCTCGCATGTCAATGATAAAGTTTGTCAAAGATGATGACTCGATTTGTAGTCATCTTCGAATCCACAAAATTCAATTTATTTGGAAAAAACGACAGAGGGACTCACATATTCTTCCTTGGGTCTTCTGCCGCCCTTCCTGGTGCTCAGGGCAGAGGGACCTCGGGTGTTGTAGCGGGTCATAGCGGCTGCGGCTACGGCTGCTGGATGAGCGGATTGCAACGGAGACAGATTCTGGGCAAAAAGTGGAGTCTGGGAGTCAACTACCCCTGGCAACTGGGGTACCACTTCTGGATTGATCTAAAATCAAAATTTAAAAAATTACAAAATTTGAAAATCTTGAAAAATTTTTTTAATTTTATAAAATTTAAAGATCTTAAAAGACTTGGAAAATTTTTTAATTTCACAAAATTTAAAAATCTTGGAAAATTTTTTTAATTTTATAAAATTTAAAAATCTTAAAAATTATAAAAATCTTAAAAAATTTTTTTAATTTTACAAAATTTAAAAATCTTAAAAATTATAAAAAAACTTGGAAAATTTTTTTAATTTTACAAAATTTTAAAATTTTAAAAAATCACAAAATCACAAAATTACAAAATTTAAAAATCTTAAAAAACAAAAAATTTTTAATGTTAAAAATTACAAAGTTTAAGAAATTTTTTAATTTTAAAAAACTTTAAAAATTTAAAAAAATTCATAAAACTTTAAAAATCTATAAAATTTAGAAAACTTTGAATTTTGGAAAATTTTTAAAATTGAAATATTTCTGATTTATGAAATTGTAGAATTCCTAGATTTTAGGATTCAGATCACCATGGGATTTGGAATTACTTCGAAATTCACCCACATCCATTCCCGCTAAACTCCAAGGATTAAAAATCATATTTAATTCGAATTGAGGAGTGATTGCAGAATAAGGATTATAATTAGGAAAAAAAGAAGAATAAGCCGTCGATGAAGTCGTCGATGGAGTCCCTGGGTCATTACTGTATCCGTAGTTTTGGTAGAATCCAGAATTGGACTGTGTTTGAGGTCCGTTGGATTCGGGATTCTGGAGCACGGGGAGCTCGATGGGGACCTGGGATTTGGCTTCGTAGAACCCTCCTGAAGCCGAGCTGAGAACACTAGAACTATTCATGGACTTGGAGGCGTGGGAATCGATGACAGTTTCTGAATCACCAAAATTCAGAACATTCACTCAAGATGAGCTGTTCTAAGCCAATCCTTGAAAAAAATAAAAATAGTTTTTTTGGGGGTCCGTTATTGTAGTTTTTTTCAATAGAAAAAAATGGCAGAACGGTCTTAGAGAAAAAAACGAGTCTCGGCCTTCCCCTTCTCCTGATGTTTGGTATTTTTCTGACAAAAATGGCAATCATCGAACTCCGGAAGAAGCCGAGGAATCTAAGAGGGCGGGAACGATCGCCAAATTTACAGAAAACGACCGTATTTGCTCAGCTCGAGATCGGGTCCTGACACTCCCTTTATGGTCTGGATAAATATCCAACCATGTCAAACTACAATTTTCCGAAGCTTCTAGAATATTCCAGAACTCAATCCAAGGACATCTAAGAATCTCTGAATTTTCGAAGATGATTCAGAATCTAGTGGACATTATTAGACCTTTCTAGAATCCAGTAGATTCCAAAATTATTAAAAATCTTATACAATTTAGTAGAAAATTCCAAAATTATTAATAATCTTATAGAATTTAGTAGAAGATTCCAAAATTATTAAAAATTTTATAGAATCTTCTATACGCTTTTCTATATCCCAGATATTCCCAGGATCTACTACACACTTTTATAATTTCATATATCCTTCGAGAATCCTTTACAATCCAGCAGAAACTTCTGAAACTTCTTAGATTTAATAAAACTATCTAAAATCTCTTCAGAATCCTCTAAAATCTCTTCAGAATCCTCTAGAATCTCTTCAGAATCCTCTAGAATCCTCCAGAATCCTCTAAAATCCCTTCAGAATCTCTTCAGAATCTCTTCAAAATTCTTCCAAAATCTAACAAAAGCTTCTGAATCTTCCTAAATCCAACAGAAACTTCTATACACTTTTCTGCATCTTAGATATCCTTCCAGAATCCTCCAGAATCCAACAAAACCTATGAACTAACATCTAAAACCTCGAATTTTTGATGTTTTTCGAAAATCTGCAACAAGACAATTTTGTAAAAATCTAATTTTAATTTTTTCCAACACTATAGTTCTTCCTAGCTTTATTTCCCTCCGATGCCGCTCCTTGACCTTACTTGGCCTTTTGATGTTGGAAAAACTTTACTCGAAAGAAAATGTCAGAACATCGATCGGACGTTCCATGCACAGGGTCCTGTTTCCGCGATCACTCAATGAATCACCTTCGACGTTCTCGAGAACAAGCTTCTTTGGAATTTTTAACACTTTTGATCTTTGGAGAATTAGGGACCGGTCGAGGAACGATCATGGAGGATTATCCGAATCGCTGTAACAACCGGGAAACCTTTGATGGATCAAAAGGAGATCAAGCGGATTAAAACAAACAATTTTTTAAAGTTAATTTTTGTTTTAAAATTATTATTTCTAATTCCTTGGAGTTTTCATGAAAATTAATAAATAAAATAATTTTAAATTTAAAAAAAATTTAATTTTATAATTTTTCTAAATTTAAGATTTTAAAAAAATTCAAATTTCTAAAATTTTGTAAAAAATTAAAAAATTTAATTTTCTAACATTTTTAAACTTTTGTAAAAAATTAAATATTTTTAAAAAGTTTAATTTTTTAAATTTTAAAAAAACTCGAATTTTAAGATTTTAAATTTTCTACAAAAAGTATAAATTTAAAAATTAAAATAAAAATTGAAATAAATTTAAAAATTAAAATTAATCGATAATTAAAAACATTCGATTTTTGAAAATTTTCCAAGTCTCGCTAATCACGTCGCGAAAAAATTTGAAATTCAAACACGCAAAAATTCGACAAAAAAGACAAAAAAAATCGATCAATCGATCCTGTGACAAAAAATGAAAAAAAACGAAAAATTTGTCAAAAAATAAAATTAATTCAATTTTGGAATTTCAGAATTAATGAAATTTAATAATTTTACTTTTTGTCGAAAAATAAACGAAGCATCTTTCGTAACATAATCAATGAAATTTGATTTAATATTTTTTTAATTTTAAAAAGGCTAAAATCCAGTCCTGTCGCGATTTGTTTTCCGATCTTAATCCAAATGACCAATGACCAATCTCATGATAAAGCAAAAATTAAAAATCATTCACGATTAAATAAACGATTTTTATAAAAGTTCTGGTCCTGAGAAGAAACTCCTTATTTCTTTTTCAAATCATAAATTAGATTATTACATATTTAAAAACTATTAAAGTCACAATAAAAAAAATTAAAAATCATTCGCGATTAAATAAACGGTTTTTTATAAAACTCCTTATTTTTCAAGTCATGAATTAAATTATTAAATATTTAAAAAATATTAAAGTTACAGTAAATGAAAAATTAAGGATTATTTATGACTGAGTAAACGGTTTTTTATAAAAGTTTTGGTCCTGAGAAGAAACTCCTTATTTCTTTCTCAAATCAAGAACTAAATTATTACATATTTAAAACCTATTAAAGTTACAATAAAAAAATTATAAAAACTGTTCATCTAACCGCGAATGATTTTTAAAGTTTTTTTTTAAGATCATGTTCCAAATTTTGGTCCTGAGAAGAAACTTATTATTTTTCAAATCACAGACTAAATTACTATACATTTAAAAACTAATAAAGTTATACTAAAAAAATCAAAGATCAATCGCGGCAAAACTATTGTTTATTTTGATTTTTTTCTAAGATCATGTTTCAAGTTTACGTCCCGAGCGGAATTTTCTAGTTTCTTCTGAAATCACAAATTATATAATTTTTTATAAAAAAAAACTAAATTCATGATCGAAAATAAAATCAAAAAAATCTACGATAAAATTTAAATTTTTTTTAAATTTTTAAATTTAATTTTCGAAAAAAAATTCTTAAATTTCTTTTTAAATAAAAAAAATAATATTTTTTATAAAAAAAATAATTAAATTCATGATCGAAAATAAATTCAAAAAAATTTACGATAAAATTTGAATTTTTAAAAAATTTTTAAATTTAATTTTTGAAAAAATTCTTAAATTTCTTTTTAAATAAAAAAAAATTATATTTTTTATAAAAAAAATAATTAAATTCATGATCGGAAGCAAAATCAAGTATCATTTGCGGCGGAACTAAAAACTTAGTAATTTCATCTTTTTTAAACCCATTACGAATAGTGTTCTCGACATGTGACTTTCGAGTTCTTCTTCGTTCACAAATTTCATTAAATTTTACAAAAAATCACTAAAATTTAAAGAAAAACAAAAATAATTTAAGATCGGTTTTTAAATTTACTTTTTTTAAATAAAAAAAATCGATTTTTAAAAAATTTTTAAATAAAAAAATCGATTTTTTAAAAATTTTTAAATAAAAAATTAAATTTACTTTTTTTAAATAAAAAAATCCATTTTTTAAAATTTAAAAGAAAATTGATTTTTATTTTTTTTTATTTAAAAGAAAATTGACTTTTTTATTTTAAAAAAAAATTAAATCGATTTTTTTTAATAAAAAAGTCGATTTTTTATTTTTTTTATTTTAAAAAAGTTGATTTTTTATTTTTTTTATTTTAAAAAAGTTGATTTTTTATTTTTTTTTAAATTAAAAAAATTGATTTTTTATTTTTTTTAAATTAAAAAAATTGATTTTTTTTATTTTTAAAAAGATCGATTTTTACACAAATACGGTATTTGGGGAATTTATCAAATTTGGACAATTTTCCAAAATTGTATTGTTCGAAAATAAAAATAATTTTCAATCAAATCAGTTTTGGCAAAAATGAATTTTTTTGACTTTGACATGATCGAAAACAAATGTCGCGATAAAATCCCACCAGAGTTATTGGATTCAGAAAAATCAATCGAGAAAATAAACAAAAATCGGAAACACAAACATTTCCGTCACATGAATTACTATAAAAATTTTAAATTAATCGATTTTTGACTTTTTTAAAAAGTTTCAAAATTTAAAGGGAGATTTTTTGGAAGGATTCTGAAGTCAGAATTTTTCTGAAATTTCATAGAACATAAAAATTTTTGAAATTATCGAAAATTGAAAATTTAAAAAATTTCTAAAATCATTGAAAAACAAATTTTATAAATTTTTGAAATTATCGAAAATCAGATTTCAGAAATCTTTAAATCGTCGAAAATCATTGAAAATCAGATTTTAGAAATCTCTAAAATTATCGAAAATCAAAAATTTCTAAAATTTCTAAAATTATCAAAAATCAAAAATTTCAAAGATTTCTAAAATTATCGAAAATTTAAAATTTCGAAAATTTTTAAAATTATCAAAAATCAAAAATTCCAAAGATTTTTAAAATTATCAAAAATCAGATTTCAGGAATCTCTAAAATTATTAAAAATCAAAAATTTCGAAAATTTTTAAAATTATCAAAAATCAGATTTTAGAAATTTTTTATTTTTACAAAAAATCAAAAATTTCGAAGATATTAAAAACTTCCGGAAATTCGTGTCAGGATAATTTTAAAAATTTTTTATGACTTTTACGTACAAAATTCGGATAATTTCGAAACTTTCAGAATCCATTCAAAACTTCAAAAATCAAACATTTCAGAAATTTTCGAAAATTTTTCAAATAAAATAAAAATCAACAATGATTTCAAATAAATTTTGAATATTTTATTTAAAAAATATTTTCGAAAAAATTTTTTCTTTACAAAAAGCGATCACGGGAATTTTATGGCCGGTCAAAATAGAAATCGATAAATCTCGATTTTTCTTCAATAGATAAGGAAAAATCGAGAAAGGCCAAACCTAAAAATCGTATGTGGGCGAAAAAAGAAAAATCAACAATCTCCAGGATCGATTTTTGTCGAAAAAAATTTTAGTGCAGACATCTATAAAAAGATCGAGATCAAAATCGAAATAAAATTTATAAATTGTTCGCAATGTTTAACTAGATCAATGAAAATTTTTAAAATTATATTTATAAAAATTTTGAAATTAAAACAAAATTCGCAGGTTGCATGCAATATTATGATAGATAAATCAAAATCAAAGTTAAATCCGCAGTTTGCGTGCAACATTCCAGCAGAAAATCGAAATGGAAATAAAATCCGCAGTTTGCGCGCAACATTTGGGCAGATTAGTGAAGATTTTTAAAGTTATATTTATAAAGATTTTAAAATTAAAATAAAATTCGCAGGTTTCGTGCAATATTATGATAGATAAATCAAAATCAAAGTTAAATCCGCAGGTTGCGCGCAACATTTTGGCAGATTAGTGGAGATTTTTAAAGTTATATTTATAAAAAGTTTAAAATTAAAACAAAACTCGCAGGTTGCATGCAATATTATGGCAAATAGATCAAAATCAAAGTTAAATTCGCAGTTTGCGCGCAACATTTTGGCAGATCAATGAAAATTTTTAAAATTATATTTATAAAAATTCCAAAATTAAAATAAAATCCGCAGTTTGCGCGCAATGTTTGAGCAAGTTGGTTTACCCAAATAAGTGAAATTTAATTTTTTTCCTTTGATGTAGACCGCTTTAAAGACCTCGGCACAGGAATGTCTGTCCTTTGTCCGCGATCTTTGGAAAAAAATCGAAAAACTGGCTAATTGATAGATCCTTAGGAAAAAATCAAGTTTACCAGTTGGCAAAAAATGACTCAGCGGAAAAACTGGCAAAACTAAAATACTTAACAAAAAAAAATTCGAAAAAAATCATTTTCAAATTTTACTAAAAATCATCTAATTTACAGTAATCGAATCTGGAGTTTGCAGATTTGACGTCAGAAGTTGGGAATTGACTTCCAAAATCCGGATATCTGAAATCCCGGATTTAAATTTTTATTTTTTTAAATTTTTTTAAATTTTTTAATTTTTATTTTTTTTTCGAAATTTTAAAAATTAAATTTATTTAATTTTAGAATATCTAGTCTTCGAGATCTTTGATTTTTCGAAGATGTTCATCCTTGAACTCATGCCCTGAGGGAGATTCTAAAATTTACAAAGTTTTACAACCAACTTTAAAATTCAGATTTTGACTTTAAAGTTCTAAATCGCTATCTTTGAAAGTTTAAAATGAAAAATATAATTTTAAAAAATTCAATTTTATATCATCTAGCGGATTTCTGAAATCTCAAAAATCCAGGATTTCAAAGATCCATATCCCAAAGGTAAACCGTAAACTCCCGGCTCCAGATTCGGAATCTAGAAGTTCGATTACTGTAAATTCAAAAAAAAAAATAAAAAATTTTAAAAATTTTAAAATTTAAAAAAAAATTAAAAATAAAATTTTAAAAATTGTTAGATCAAGTAATCTAATGAACAAAACAAACGTCAGAATTATGTTTTCATCGAGAGGGATGTATGTATAAGAGTCTATGGCTGTTTTATAGTCGATGATTCACCGCTTCAGTTTACGCGAAGACGCGCAAGAAAAATCGGGTTGACTGGGAATGGATTAGGCGTGTTCGTCTGTCCGTCCGTCCCTGATTTCGAAAGAGGCAGAGCGAATGGATCGAAGTTGATCACTGAACATTTCTGACTTTTCGCTTTATAGCGTTCTACGTAGTTTAGAATTCAAATCGATTTAAAAAACGAATATATTTAAATTTTGAAATTTAAATATTTAAAAAATTTGAAATTTAAATATTTAAAAAATTCAAAATTTATATATTTAAAAAATAAAAAAATAATTTTAAAAAAACGAATATATTTAAATTTTGAAATTTAAATATTTCAAAAATTTGAAATTTAAACATTTAAAAAATTCAAAATTTATATATTTAAAAAATAAAAAAATAATTTTAAAAAAACGAATATATTTAAATTTTGAAATTTAAATATTTAAAAAATTTGAAATTTATATATTTAAAAAATAAAAAAATAATTTTAAAAAAACGAATATATTTAAATTTTAAAAATTAAATATTTAAAAAACTCAAAATTTAAATATTTAAAAAGTTTAAAAATTAAATATTTAAAAAGTAAAAAAATAATTTAAAAAAACGAATATGTTTAAATTTTAAAAATTAAAGAAAATTAAATATTTAAAAATTTAAAATATTGAAATTTTAAAAATAAAAAAATAATTTTAAAATCACAAAATTGTGAAATTTCGGATTTTTGGTCTCAACTGGAAAATTCTAAAAAATTCTTTTCAAACAATTATTCCAAAATTTCATTACAGAAATTTCAACTTTGAATAATAATGAAATTTAGGACTTTGAGGAAATGTGCACTTAGAAATTTCGTAATTTCAGTCCCAGCTGGAAAATTTCGTAATTTTGGTCTCAACTGGAAAATTCTGAAAATTCAGTTTCAGCTAGGAAATTCCAAAAATTCAGTCCCAACTGGAAAATCTCAAAAATTCGGTCTCAGCTGGAAAATTTCGTAATTTCGGTCCCAGCTGGAAAATCTCAATAATTCGGTCCCAGCTGGAAAATTTCGTAATTTTGATCCGAGCTGGAAAATTTCGTCATTTTTTGTTTTTTTTTCGAAATAGTGTAGTTTGATATTTTTCGAAACTAAGTAAACAGGAAATTCAAAACTTATCGGTCTCGAATGGAAAATTTCGAAAATCAGTGTAAAACAATTTTTTAAAATTTTTATTTTTTATAAAAAAGTATGATTTCGAAATTTTCAAAAACAAAGATTAAAATTAGCAACTTTTGATCTTGACTGGAAAATTCCAAAAATTCGTGTTAGGACGATTTTTAATTTAAAAATTTTTATTTTTTATTAAAAATATTTAATTTTTAAATTTTTTAAATTTTTAACTTTTTAAGTTTTCAATTTGATATTTATTATTTCGTCAAAAAAGCAGTTAACCAGGTCAGTTGACCTCGAAAATCAACAAAACGTAGACGAGTCAATGATGTCATTTTTGAGTCATCACAAAAGCAATCGAAATTCGACTGTGTGACACTAGTGTCCCGAACCTTTCTGTACCGAAAATTTGTTCCAGTTTTAGAATTGTAACTGAACAAAAGTACTTCAATGCAGTAAAAGACTTGTAAATTTCGAATCTAAAGTCAAAATTAAAAATTAACTTCCAGAATCCAGGATTTTGGACTTTATGAGATTTATTTTTCAAAGATTTACATCATATTTATTTATTTTCCAATTCTGAGGTTAAAAATGAACAAAAATATTCCTAAAGGAGTAACCAGACCTGTAGATTCTGAATCTAAAGTCGAAATCAAAAATTAACTTCCAGAATCCAGGATTTTGGACTTTATGAGACTTATTTTTTAAAGATTTACATTATATTTATTTATTTTCCAATTCTAAAGTTAAAACTGAACAAAAGTATTTCTAAAAAAGTAACCAGACCCGTAGATTCTGAATCTAAAGTCAAATTTAAAAATTAGCTTTTAGAATCCAGGATATTTAAAATTAATCCCAATTTTATTTCTTTATAAAAAGTTGAACTTTAATTTTTTTGTAAAAAATTAAGTTTTTTTTAAATTTAAATTTTATTTTTTATAAAAAGTTGAAATTTTATTTTATTTTTTTTGTAAAAAATTAGATTTTTTAAAACTTAGACTTTTTTGTAAAAAATTTAAATTTTATTTTTCCGAAGAAAACTAGTTTCCTTCCGATTAATTTCGAAAACAATAATTTTGACATTTATTTCAAAAACTGTCAAAAATGAAAACAAAGAAAATAATTAAATAAAAAGGAAAATCGGTCAAAATTAAAATTCATTTTTGAAAAAAATGATTTTTAAAATTTTTTTCGTAACAACTGTCCTTAGTTTTCTTTTTTGGACATTTGCCGAGTCCGGTTCGACGTCATTTCGGAATTTCGAAATTTCACTCAAGAGACAAAAACGCTGGGGAAATAATTACGGCTTGTATGGCCACGGACAACCCCCGAATTTCGTCCCCTATATCCCCAACAACAACGTCGCCGTCGGCTATCCCACTGCCTACGGGCTGGGGGTAGGATACGTGAAATCCGGCCATGGGTACGGTAACACAGGCCCTCAAATCCCGGTGGGAATTTTTTTTAAATTAAAAAAAAAAATAAATTCTTAAAAAATTTAAAAAAAAAAATAAATTTCTAAAAAATTTAAAAAAAGTAAATTTCTAAAAAATTTAAAAAAAATAAATTCCTAAAAAATTTTAAAAAAGTAAATTTCTGAAAAATTTTAAAAATAAATTTCTAAAAAAATTAAATTTTAAAAATTCTTTAGAAGTCTATTTTTTTTGAAATTGAAAATAAAAAAATTAATTTTTAGATTTTTTTGAAAATGAAAAAAATGGATTTTTTGGAAATTAAAAAATTAATTTTTGGATTTTTTTAAAAGTTAATTTTTTGGAAATAAAAAAATGGATTTTTTTAAAAGTTAATTTTTTGGAAATTAAAAAATTAATTTTTGGATTATTTTAAAAGTAAATTTTTTGGAAATAAAAAAATGGATTTTTTAGAATCCGAAAAGTTTCCCGGTGAGATGCATCAACGGAGGAGCCCATATTGGACAGTGTAGATTGGACGACGACGCGATCTGTGTTGCCCTGGGGGGTACTTGTGTGAACTCGGCCTGCTGCACGACCCCCTTCCTCGGACTCCTCACCACGACCACCACCACTCAGACCCCTTTGATCGTCGATGGAGAAGTTGGTTTTCCGAAGAACATCCACGAATATTCAGAAGAAGAAGACAAATCCAAAGACGAAGACTCAGGGAAGTCCACGGAGGATTCTGGAAACCCCTCGAGGGAAATCGACGAAGACAAACTTCGGGAACTTTCCGAACTCTCAAAGTTACTGGAACTCGGCAGGAAGGCCGGTTTGTCGACGGATTCGCCGATCTACGCCATTTTCGCGGGGTTGTTAGAAACCCCTACCCCTACCCCTACCTCTACCCCTACCCCTGCCTCTACTTCGATCTTATCTACCGTAACCGGGTTTCCTGAATGGTCTAAGTTAACCACAACGACGATGTCTACGACAGAAACAACGCCTCAGACAACTCCGAAGACAACCGTCAGAATCCGGACGACGACGGATTCTGAGATCAACTCTGTCGAATCCAGGTCTGTTGAGGACAGTGGGGATTACGGTCCTCAGGATTACACGAAAAAGTCCTGCGATGACGGGATGAGACCCATAGGACCCTGTAACGACGACGGGTCCTGTCCTGTCGACCACAGTTGCCAGAGGGGCGAAATCTGCTGCTACGATTATGGTTTTGTGATGATGAATTCTGTCTTCCTAAAGAAACCCTAGTCATTCACTTATCTATCTCCACTATCAAATCCCAAAATTTAAAGAATATTTTTTTTTTAAATAAAAAGAATTTTTGCAGAAATAGTTCTGTCTTTGTTTGTCTGTCGCGCGTTCGTCACTTCGTCGGGAAACAGGACAGCGGACGATTTTAAACACACTTTTGGATCTTTCTCGCTAATGATCTAGCCCTTGGTATCAAATGGGAGGTGATGATAACGTTTCGCTGATTGACAGTGAGATTGCGGAAATTATTTTTTGCCTGATTCCATTTTTTTACTTTTGAGATTAGCCATTTGAAAAGGATTAATGGCGTACTTTAGAATATCCACTGTTGTCGAAATAGTGTGGTTCAGAGTTTTTTTGGAAATAATTGGACTCCCGATTGACATGAATGAAAGCTGGGGATTTCCGGGACCATCACGTAGGGTTTATCCTCGGGAAATCGAAGACAAATCCAAACTGGAAAGCATTCATTCTACCACGAAAAGGATATTATGAATTCATGTTCAGAAAAATCTAACTACCTCATGGTAAGAAACGCAATCAAACTATTCGTGGCGAGACCAAAATCCGGAAAACGTCTGTCGACGTACCGACTGCTCACGGGGAGTACTGAAGACCAAACTAAATTTGTTACAACATCGACGGTTACGCGCCAATTTTCAATTTCCATGTGAGCTACTACCGTACTCTTGGGAGATTTCATGATAGAAGCTGGTTTGTATCGTCTTCCAAAAAGAAAAAATATCAAATGAGAGACCGGTGGTCCTACCGCGAACGACACTTGAGTCTCATCTGGATTTTTACTTTCTTAATACAGTAACCAAATTGGTTAAAATCGAAATGAGTGCTGTCGAAATTTGGACTTTTCGCGCTGAGACAACATTTCAAAATTTTTCTATTTCAAAAAGTTGTTTTATCTAAATTGATAATCGGGACTAATATCCGAATTCCCGAATCCAAGCATCGCCTGCGAGTTTATCCTGACACGAAAAGTCCGAATTTTAATTCTCAACTCTGACTGTCGACTTTAATAAAACAAAGTTTGGATTTTTCGTGTTAAGACACACTTCACAAGTCAAATCTAGATAGAAGAAAAGTTAAATAAAAAAGTGTAATTTTTTTGAAATGAAAAATCTATAATTTCTAAATACAAAAAATCCATATTTTTATCTTCAACTTTGAATTTCAATTTTTATGAACTGAAGTAGATTTTCTGCATTAAAACACACCTGATAAATCAAGTCTAAACAGAGAAAAGTAATTTTTTTGAAATAAAAAATTTATGATTTTTAAATACAAAAAAATCCAAATTTTTATCTTCAACTTTGAATTTCAATTTTTATGAACTGAAGTAGATTTTTTATATTAAAACATACTTTACAAGTCAAATTTAGATCGAAGAAAAGTAATTTTTTTGAAATAAAAAATCTATAATTTCTAAATACAAAAAAATTCAAATTTTTATCTTCTACTTTGAATTTTAATTTTTATGAACTGCAGTAGATTTTCTGCATTAAAACATACTTTACAAGTCAAATTTAGATCGAAGAAAAGTAATTTTTTTGAAATAAAAAATCTATAATTTCTAAATACGAAAAAATCCAAATTTTTATTTTTAACTTTGAATTTTAATTTTTATGAACTGAAGCAGAGTCCGCTTCTCAGGACCGAAATTTAAAACATTCTAAAAAACAACACCTGCTATTTAAAAAATGACTTTTCTCATCATGAATGATGTCATATTTCTTCGATTACGAAATTATTGTTTTTAAACATGTTATTAAATATAAAAAAATACCTCAGAAAAAACTCAAAATTTCACCAAACAACTTCATTTTTTATCATGGAAATTCTTTATTAAAATTTTTGTCATTTTAGATAAATCATCGAAATTTTTAAAATGAAAGTTGTTTATTGCGAGTGAAAGGACAAATTTTAAATGGCAGTGGGTCTCGTGACGAAAATCCGGGAGTTGTCTCTCGCGGTTTCCTTCGAAATTTTAAACTTTATTCGTGAGGAAAAATTTGGTCAATTCCGTTGAGCGTGTTCTTCGAATACTTATTCCTACTGTAACACATAGCAGGATCCCCATGCCGATGGTCGCGATCATGGCCGTCGCGAATAATTCTGAAAAATCGGATTTTATATAGATTTACGTTGGTTTTCCGGAATCCTAAAATTCGTGTTTTTTCCTGTTTATATGTTTCAAATTTCTAGTTTCTAAAATTTTATTTTAATTTTCTTAGTCCTAATGCCTGTGCCTTTGTTAACCTATTTCAAGTTTCTGAATTTTGCACAAATTTATATATCATTTTTCTGAATCCTAAAATTCGTGTTTTTCCCACTTTGAAATTTCGATTTTATATACACTTATAAATCTTGAAATCCCCGTTTCTCTTTGACTATTTTGAGTGTCTTGATTTTACATCAATTTCCTAACCGTGTTCCTACTCGTTTCGCGTTTGATTTTGCATAATTATGCACTAATTTTCCGGTCCTAAAATCCGCGTCCTTATTTACCTCCTTTAAATTTTGGATTTTATCTGATTCCCCTAGTCCTAAAATCGCGTTCTTATTTACCGGTTTCGAGTTCTAGATTTGATATATCGTCGCTTTTATATATGACAGCTTTGCAGGAATAGTTTTCCACGATTGCTTTTTCGACAATGTATCGACAATCTTCCTTACCTCTTTTCCTACAAATTTTTAACGAACTTACCTCTGGAAACACACTTTCCACCCAACTTCTGAGCATCGGCATTTTGATCGTCCCACAATGAGCGAGCTGAAAATTCTGATTATTAAGAACGTCGAACATCGTACTTGTTACTAAACTACATTGTCCACCATAGGGCTTGGTTTTTGTTATTTTTTGATTATCTAATTTACAAATTTTAGGGTTACGAAATGACTTCGGAGAAAGTCTACATCGGAGGACTCCCAGATGGCGCTAGTGTCGAAGAGGTCAGCGATGCTTTTCGCAAATACGGACGTCTTCGTAAAGTATGGATCGCCCGTCGTCCACCTGGTTTTGGATTTATCGAGTTCTATGATATTCGGGATGCTGAAGATGCTGTTCGCTCCCTGGACGGAAGTAAACTTTGTGGATGTCGTGTTCGAGTAGAATTTTCTAACAGAGATCAGAAGCGTCAACGTGATTATGGTCGTCGTGGACGAGGAGGCTCCTTCCGACGCTCGTCATATGGAGATGACCCCAGATATGCTTCTAAACGGTCTGCAAGTCCACCTAAGAAGCGGTCGTTTAGCCGTTCAAGATCGCCAATTGACCGTGATTCTTCAAAATCTCAGTCTAGATCCCGAAGTCGCTCAGTCAGCAATTCTCACGAATGAAGTCTTTCAATGGGATTCGACAGTAGTTTGTTGTTTCAGCTTATTTTTGTTCGTTCTATTTTCTACCTTTAAAATAGAAATGACTTACATAACGGGTCTTCGTCGATCTCGACGACAACCAGGCTTTGTTCTGGGAGATCAAAGTCGGCAACTTTTCTTTTCTCAATAGCGTGACCTGAAAGTTTTGTTTTTTATTTTGTTTTAGGAAAACTTACGTTTGGCAGCAGCTTTCGCGGCTTTGGCTCCTACAGGGAATTCTGTTTCGTCTTGATATACGTCATTGTAAACAAGAGCTGCAATGTTTCCAGGTGTTGGAATATCGTATCCTACAGGGACTGGGGTTACTTTTGGCTGTTCGTATTGATTCTCGGAAATTTGAGAACTTGGAGCAACTTGGGTTTGTCCGTATTCACTGATGGTTTTTGTTGTGTAGCCGCTTTGGAATTCTGCGTAATTTTCGGTTATGGCTTCAGGAACAACTTTGAAACTGGCTCCTGGGAGAACTCTCTGGGCGTATTCTGCACTGTGGGTCTCTTCGATACCGTAACCTGGGGTTTCGTTAATGTTTGTTCCATATGGGCTGGATGTGGATTCTTGGGTGTTGGGTGAGTATGGATCTTCAGTATCACCGTATCCGGGGATACTGGATGAGTAATCGGGATTGGAACCGGAGTCGGGATATGGATTACTGCTGTCTGAAGGGATTTCAGTTGCAGCTGGACATTGGGGTTGAAGGTAACGACATCCCGTTTTTTGGTCTTTTAGAGATAGTTCTATTTGACAGTTGAAATGTAGTGATGGTTTATCAGCAAATTTAAAAACATGAGCTCCTTGACCTGCAGTTAAATCTCCAGAGTAATCTAAATTTTGGAGAACGAAACGATCGATTTCACAACCTTCTTGATCTAGAACAAGAACAGGAGATCCTCCTTGACCATCACTTACAGCACAAGAATGGACTTTCATACAGTATATTCCTGGATTGTCTGTTTCACATGACCATTGATGATATACATGATCTCCGATTCTTGCGTATCTTATTGGTTTTCCGGTAGGTCCATCTGACAGGATTTCGTAACGACAGATAGGCATAGTTGTTTGTTTCGAAACTGTTTGAGTCGTTAACTCGCTTACGTCTAGCTGTTGGTAAAGGGTCTTTTTAGATTCCAGATAGAAACAATTAACTCTATAAG
Organism: Halicephalobus mephisto; assembly: GCA_009193035.1. Taxonomy (NCBI): domain Eukaryota; kingdom Metazoa; phylum Nematoda; class Chromadorea; order Rhabditida; family Panagrolaimidae; genus Halicephalobus; species Halicephalobus mephisto. Next base: position 867,858 of record SWDT01000010.1, on the reverse strand, counting down.
CTCTGTCAACTTTCGTGATGAAGATCTGAAATGGATTTAGTCAATCCCGAACTAAAGTATGCTTACTAATTTGGAAAATTGCAATTCTGTTGCACAGTAATAAGGGTAGGTTGTAGATTGTCAGAACTTTTAGAATAATATAAGCTATCAAAGATGTTCCTGACTCACAAGTTATAAGATTTAGGAAAAACCATAGTAACTTAAAACCACAATTCATACTGTAGTAAACTCTCAAAGGAGTAATATTAGATACGGACTAGAACGACTGTAATCTAAAACATTATTACCTTACTTTGAAAGTAGTTTAACTAAGTGCAGTATAGGATATAAATTTGGGGATATTAAACATTTTAGTTTACTATAAAGTAATAGGATACTGTAAACTGTTAGAATCTTCTCAATACGATCTATTGCAAGTTATTAGAGGATTTTGTATACCGTATTCTTCTGAGTTTATGATGAAAAATGAGGAATCTTCCATGTTAAAACTTTTAAGTATATGATATACAGAACTGTCTGATAACTTATTGCAAATTTTGTTCAGAAGATTCTAACAGTGTACAGTATCCTATTACTGTGTAGTAAACTAAAATGTTTAATATCCCCAAATTTATATCCTATACTGTAATTAGTTAAACTACTTTCAAAGTAAGGTAATAATGTTTTAGATTACAGTCGTTCTAGTCTGTATCTAATATTACTCCTTTGAGAGTTTACTACAGTATGAATTGTGGTTTTAAGGTTACTATATTTTTTCTCAATCTTATAACTTGTGAGTCAGGAACATCTTTGATAGCTTATATTATTCTAAAAGTTCTGACAATCTACATCCTACCCTTATTACTGTGCAACAGAATTGCAATTTTCCAAATTAGTAAGCATGCTGTAATCAAGCAACTTACAGGATGAAAAGAGACAACTACGGTAGTCGAGATACTGACGCCATTGAGTTCCCGTGTTCTTCGAAGTCCACAGTTGTCGAATCCAATGGAAAAATCGAATTTAGAATTACCGTTTCCGACTAGGTTGCAATTTGCATCTTGGGAAAATCCCTTGACGAAAACTCGACCCCCGAAGGATTTTGTTGTTGAAAAATCGACGGATACACTATCCGCGAGGCAATTCACTGTAGGATCTTCGATCAAGCTGTTGTCGATCGGAATACAGTATACCATATCGAAAAATATAAAAACTAATATAATTCCCGCATTTTGACGAATTTTCGACATTATCTGAAAAAATTAAATATTAAAATTAAAAAAGTACGTAAAAATACGATCGAAAAGTGAAAATTATTGTTCTAGAACAACTAACAAGAAAAATTTGTCCGTTTTTGTTTCAGAAAAAATAATAATCTAGATTCCATTCTTTCCGCTCGCGTGGACAGTCTTTCCTTCTGGAACTGGATAATGGCCTATGACTTCCCAGACGAAAAACTCGGATTTATTGATTTCAATAACTTTTCTGGATATCATGTATTGGAAAAAACAAAATTCTTGTCACGAAATTTTTGATGATCATGAAATTTTTAAAAATAAATGAAAATCAGATTTAAAAAACCAATTAAAAATTCCATTGATTCCTGCAGCGAAAGTTTCTAGAAATTACAGTACATTGCTATTTTAACAGTAAGGATTGGATTTAACCTAATGATAAGAAACAGAAAAGTCACTACAGTCGAACTTGGATATAAAATACCCCCTTGGGACCGGGCAAAGATTATCTTATAAGAAAGGATATATCATAGCAAGGTAAATTTGAAGACAAACTAACCAAACTCACTCAGACCGTATACTATAACAAGAGATATGTTATAACATGGGTACTTTATATCCAAGTTCTACTGTACTACAGTATGCATGATTGATTCCTGTAGGGAAAGTTCCTGATAACTCCTATTAATCTTTTCAATTACCAGATACCAGTACAATGCATATGCAAAAAGTAGCCTAAAAAGTGAAATAAACTCTCACCACGAAAGTTTTTAAGAATTTTATTTAACTTTTTCAATTACGATATTTGGATCGAATATCCTAAAAAACCAATTTATCATTAACTTATAATCCAACACTGATATCTTATTCAAAATTTTTTCCATTTTCTCTATTTTTTAAATTTTCTTTATTTTCGGAAATTTTTTAGAAAATTTCAAAAGTTTTTACCTATGTCTAATTCTACAAAATTACAAAAAAATGAAAAATATTTTTCAAAGTTAATTAAAAATTGTTAATTTTTTAAATTTTCTAAAAAAAAATAATTTTCTTCATTTTCTAAAAAAATAATTTTTTAAATTCTCTAAAAAAATAATTTTTTAAATTTTTCGATGATTTCTGAAAAGTTCGAAAAACAGGAAACTTTCAAGGTCTTGAAAAATTTCCGGAAAATAAAGTCACAATATTTTTAAAAAAGATTAATGGAACAAGATTGCCTGAGGCAAAAATTGCGTAATTGAGCCAGTTTTTTCATTCAGATTTTCGACTTTCAATTAAAGCCAAAAATGGATCTCCAATTTTTCCAAAAAAAAAAAAAAAATAAACGATTGCGCAATTTTTAAAGGAAAAATTGGTCAATTTGGACTATCTGGCCAGTCTTTTAAAGTCTCCAGATTTTCAATTACGGACAATTGACCAATTTTTAATTTTCTTTTTAAAGGAATTTTATTATTTTCAAAAAAAACAAAAATGGGCGTTATTACGAAATTATTAAAAAAATTTTGAGAAGTTTTAAAAATTAAAAAAAATTGATTCAAAATTATTAAATTTTTCACTTTTTATTAAAAATTAAAAAAATTTTTGTAAAATTTTTGGGATTTTAAAATTTAAAAAAAATTTATTTAAAATCGTTCAATTTTTTATTTTTTATTAAAATTTTAAAAAAATTTATTTAAAATTGTTCAATTTTTTACTTTTTATTAAAAATTTTAAAAAAATTTATTTAAAATTGTTCAATTTTTTATTTTTTATTAAAAATTTAAAAAAATTTATTTAAAATCGTTCAATTTTTTACTTTTCATCCAAAATTACAAAAATTAAAATTTTCTCGAAACGAATTTTTGGAATTTTTTAAATGTTTTTTAAAAATAAAAAAATTTACTTAAAATTATTAAATTTTTTACTTTTCATCAAAAATAAAAAATTTTTTAATTTTAAAAATAAAAAAATTTATTTAAAATCATTAAATTTTTTACTTTTCATCCAAAAATTACATAAATTTTTATTTTAAAAATTTAAATTTCTGTAAAATTTTTGTTTTATTTGGAAAATTTTTAAAAATAATTTTTATCCAGAAAAAAAAGGAAAAACGGGCCTGAAAAAAGCCAATTCGGCAAATCCGATTTGATTTGGATCAAAGAAGATTTTTGGAAAATTTGGCTTCCTAGGGAGAATTCATGGCTAGAAATATTATTTAAAAATTATTTTAAATAAAATTTACTTTTTTAAAAATTATTTTAAATAAAACATATTTTTTTAAAATAATTTTAAATAAAATTAATTTTTTAAAATTATTTTAAATAAAACATTTTTTTAAATAATTATTTTAAATAAAATTTACTTTTTTAAAAATATTTGGAATATTGGTCAAATATTGCAAACAAAAGGAAACTGAAACTTGAGTGACATGACAGGAAAACCATCACTTTCAATTTTTTCTTTTCCGAAAAAATTGGACTTCCGGGAATACCTACCGAAACAAATTAAATTTTGACCTTGATTACTGTACTTTAAGAAATCAAACATTGGCTGTACGGCAGTTGCTTCATCTATTTCGTAATTTTTATGTGATTTATTTCGTTTTTATAACTTTTTAGTAGTTAAATTAACTTCATATCTCAGTTAAATTTAAAAAATTTATTTTAAAAAAATTTCGAAATCAGTGAGAATAGAAAAGGGCAAATGTCAAAAGGGGGGTAATTGCCGCTGGAGAGCATATATCAACGAGGGGTAAATATTGAAGGGGGTAATTGCCGCTGGGGGTAACTGTCGAAGGGGAGCAAATATCACTAAGGAATAAATGCCGCTAGGGGGTAACTGTCAGAAAAAAGTAAATATCGAAGAGGGGTAATTGCCGCTGGGGGTAACTGTCAAAGGGGAGCAAATATCACTAAGGAATAAATGCCGCTGGGGGTAACTGTTGAAGGGGAGCAAGTATCACTAAGGAATAAATGCCGCTGGGGGTAACTATGAGAAAAAAGTAAATATCGCTGGAGAGTACCTGTGACTGGGGGGTAACTGTCGAAGGGGAGCAAACATCTTTATAAAGCACTTATCCCTGGGGTAATTGCCGCTGGGGGTAGCTGAAAACGAAGCAAACATCTTTATAAAGCACCTGTCCCTGGGGAAGTCTCCACTAAGGATCAAATGCCCCTGGGGCCAGTTGTCATACAGCTCAAAAACCACTCCAAAAGGCCATATTTGAGAAAGATAAAACTGGTCTAAATTCTGCGAACGACTTTTATACTGATCTAGATTTTTAAAATCCGAAAAAATTAAAGATTTTTGAAAATTTTTATGGCAAAATTACTCAGCTGGCGGTCGTTTTTTTTAAATCTTATCCGTTGCGTCAAAAACTGGCCAAAATCCAGATTTTCGGATCTCACTAATTACAACTTTGAATTTTAAATTTGTTCCGTTGCAATTTCATATTTTTGGAAAAACGGTCTGTAGATCCAGTTCCGTCAAATTGTACCTTGTTACGACCAGAGTTTTAAACTGATCGTTTTCCATAATTGCCCCGACTCCTTCACTCCTAATAAAACCATATTATGAAAATTCGAAACAAATTTCATTACGAAATGGTCCTGACACGAAATTCTAGATGTTTAAAAAATTACGTTAAAAATGGTCCTGACACGAAATTTTAGATATTTAAAAATTACATTAAAAATGGTCCTGACACGAAACTTCAAAAATCATACTATTATGAAAATTCGAAATTAATTTTATTACGAAATTGTTCTGATACAATTTCCAGGAAAATTTTTGAAATTAAAAATAAAATTCTTCACAAAATGGTTCTGATAGGAATTTCACAAACTTCTCAATTTCCTGTTTTAGGTGATTCTGGAAGCCCCTACTGTATTCAACAACCTTCCAAAACTCCACAACTTTCTAAAAACCTCCAGCATCACCTACCGTACTTTACAGAATCCTAAAAACTTCCGAAATTCCAATCTAAATTCACTTTAGTCCTTACTTTCTGACAATATGCTTTACCAGGAATTAACAATAAATAATTACACTCCATCACAACCCTTACTTCCCCTGACGAATTTAGCCTTATCCGAGGCCGTTGTCCTCGAAAAATCCTTGTTGTGTTTCTTCTTCTTGTAGCAGGTCCTGAGCAGAAATGGCTTTGAGAACTTGTTTTTTACTCGTTTCTTGAATTTCTCCTGCAAGAAGAAACTCATCAAGGATAAAGTAAGCCTTCTCGAAGTTGAAGATGATATCCAGTTCACAGACACTTCCGAAGTACTTGTCCAGCAATTCGACATATCGATGAATAATCTCCAAACACAGGAGTTCGTTGTCAGATTGATCAATGGCACAGCAAAAATACAGCGACGCGTACCTGAAATTTCCATTTTAAAAACAAGTACTGTACAAATTGAAAATTATTTTTTCACAAAGTAGTTTCGACAAAAACTTCCAAAAGTTGTTAGAAACTAGGAAATTTTAGGCTTTAGATGTTGGTATTTTCTTATAAAAAGTAGTAATAGGCTTTGTTGCGAAATTATCTCAATAAGAATCCCCTAGAAATTAAGTTAATCTACGTGACAATTTCGGGATTAATTTCCTAAGAAATATATACTGTTTGGATGGATCTGGGAGCTTCTAGACCGGAATAATAGTCTAAAATCTTACTACTTTTTAAGAGTAATGATCATATATAAAGAATCTCCGATTTTTATAACATGTTCTTGAAAATTTATATTTCACAACTATCTCAGTACGAATTTCTAGCATTTAAATTAGTCTATGTGACAATTTTTATTCTGCGCGACAGTTTCTCAATTGTGCATGATCTTAAAAGTAACTTTTTAAAGCAATTTCTCTATAAATGCATCTGAAACCTTTTAACTACCTTTTAATCTTAGTAGTCATATATAAAAGTTCTAATAAATCCTTGGAAAATCATAAGTTACACTCCATAACTACACTGACGTGGATTTCTAGAATCCAAAGCAATCTATGTAACAGTTCCTTAATTTTTCATTGAAAGTAACTTTTTAAAGAAATTTCTCTATAAATGCATCTGAAACCTTTCAACCACCTTTTAATGTTAGTAGTCATATATAAAAGTACTGATAAATCCTTGGAAAATGACATCTAACCCCAACGTACCCCGTTGAAAATTGATTATTTTAGTAATTGATAAAAATAAAACCACACCTTTTGTAGACGATCTTCATATCCTTGTACTCCAAGAAAGCGCACATTTTGGGCTTCCTCGCCAGAATCATCGTGATTAATTCTCGAGTTATTTTCTTTTTCACCTAAAATTGTAAAAATTATTTTCCATATATAAAATTCGATCAAACCTTGTCCGGATAAGCCATGTACCATTTCTGAAGCCTCAATTTGCCTTGTCGGCTGAAGAGAATCATATAGTGCATCATCTTGCTGGATTCTGAAGTCTTAAAAAATCCGAAAAATGAATAGCTTACCAGTTTTGTCCAACTCGCCTTCCAATTTTCGCGTCGGGACCAGCGCTCGGAAGTTGTTCTTGAAGTTCGACTTTTAAATTTTCTAATTCCTTAATTCTCTGGTTTTTTATTTTTAAAATTCCATTTTATTTCTAAAATAATCATTACCTGATAGAATCGATATATCATCCAAGTATTTTTTTCCTATTTTCGCGTCGGGACCATTGCTTGAAGGTTGTTCTTGAAGTTCAACTTTTTTTCTAATTCTCTAATTTTCTGGTTTTTTATTTTTAAAATTCCATTTTATTTCTAAAATAATCATTGCCTGATAGAATCGATATATCATTTAAATATTTTTTCCATTTTTGCACCGGTACATCGAGTCCCTTTTCGATTTTGTTTTAATTTTTATACATCTTTTTTATACTTTTAATTTCCATCTTTTAGTTATCATGACTACAGCCAGATACGACCGACAGATCAGATTGTGGGGAGAAGAAGGCCAGACTTCAATCCAGGAAACGAGCGTTTGCGTTTTTGGATCCAGCGGAGTTGCAACGGAAACTTTGAAAAACCTGGTTCTGGCCGGAATCAAGGTTTTCCATATTGTCGATGACGTTCTCGTTAGTGAATCTGATCTGGGGAGGAACTTCTTCGTCACACAGAGGGATTTAGGATTGCCTAGAGCTCAAGTCGTCGCTTCGTATTTGATGGTTTGTTTTTTGATTTTTTCATATATCGATTTATAAAAATTTCAGGAACTCAACAGCAACGTTTCCGGCAGCTTCACCATTACCTCTCCATTGAAATTCCCTATTGAAAAGTTGCTGGATTTTTCGATTGTTATCTCGACGATTCTGACGAGAGGAGAACTGATGTCGATTTCTGAATTCTTGTTCGAAAAAGATGTTCCTCTTATTGATGCCAGGTAGGTCTGATCCGTCTTATATTTACCGTATTATCGTAAAATTTAAAAACGAGAATTCTAAAAGAATTTAGGAAATTAGAAATTTAGGTAAAAGTGGGAAAAGAGAGTGAGGACAGTGCGAGTTGTCCGGATTGCCTTTTTTCCACTTTTGCAATACTTGCTCGCCGCGAGCGGGAATTCAAAAATTATCAAAATTATAGAAATTTCAAATTTGTAAATTTTTATGAAATTCTCCTGACATGAATTTTTAGAAGTTTTTAGGGACTTTTAGGATTCTCTATAAAAAATGGAAAAATTCAAATTTTTCTCTTGAACTTTTTCGCAGAAATCCAAGAAATTTATATATCAACTTAACCATATCTTTTTTCAGAGTTTGTGGTTTATTTGGATATTTCCGGCATTCCTTCAAGGTTCACACTGTCTACCATACTCACAATGAACATCCTCAACCTGATCTCAGACTTGATCGGCCATTTGAAGGCCTACTTCAGATGTGTGCCGACAACAACTTGGATATTATGGATCGTGAACATCACTCACATACTCCTTACGCTTTGGTTGTTCTGCAAGCTTTGGATTTGTGGAGGAAGAAAATTGGAAATCCTCAAGCTTTTCCGGAAAATTACAAACAGAGGAAAGAAATAAGTGAAATTTTGATGGAAATGAGAATCCCGGATAAGAGAGGACTGCTGGATGAAGACAACTTTGCAGAAGCCAAAAATGCCATAAATAGGATTCTCGTAAAAACGACAATTCCGTCAAATGTGAAAGAAGTTTTCAATCATGATTTGTGCAAAATTGAAAATTTAAAAAAAGAAACTGCCAACTGGTTCTGGATTCTGGCGACATCTTTGAAGATTTTCGCTGAGGAATACGGTGTTTTGCCGGTTTCTGGACAATTGCCAGATATGACTTCTGATTCAGAAAGATATGCGAAATTATTAAATCTTTACCGTACTGAAGCGGAAAAAGATGCTTTTAAAGTTCATGAAATTGCTCGAAATATTATTAAACATATTTATGGTGAAGATTCATTAGAAATGATTCCATATGAACAGACAAAAAAATTTTGTAAACATGCAGCATTTATTGCGGTTCAAAATGGATCGTCGTTGAAACAAGAAACAGAAATAGGGATTACTGTAAGTTTTTGAATTTTATAAATTTTTTTGTGATTTTTAGGATTTTTGAAGTAATTTGATATATGAATGTCAATTCTTGGGAGTAGGCAGAAGGTTAGGTGTCCTAGATATCCTAAGGCGGAAATTCCTGGATTTATCTAGATTGAATACAACTTTAAAAGCTTGATTGTGAAATGATGAGCGTAAAACCAAAATTTTAAACTGCTTTAATTTTTAAAATACTTTAGAAATTCACTTTGAGATAATTTTGCAAAAAAATTCACATATGACTATAGCTATATGAGTGATTATGAAATCATTACTATGTAAAACGAAGATTTTAAACTGCTTTAATTTTTAAAATACTTTAGAAATTCACTTTGAGACAATTTTGTAAAACTATTTTTGATTTTTGCAATCCCATTATGTTGTAACTTTTACTTTTAGCCGATTCTGGAACAGATAACTGAAGTAGAACCTGCTAATCCAGGAACAAGTCCGATGAAGGTTTCTCCTCTGGCTTGGTTGGTCCTTCTGAAGGCACGTGATAACTTCTACTACGGTAAAAAACGATTTCCTGGAACCAACGGTGTACCTCAGAATATCGATGCGGAGGATCTTGCTAGACGAGTCGACCAACTTTTCCTGGACACGAGAGACACTCTTTTACACATGAAAACTCAAGCTACTGTTCCTGCTGAAGTGATTAACGAAATCTGCCGTTATGGAGCTGGAGAACCTCACGTTATTTCATCGATCATCGGTGGAATTGTTTCTCAAGAAGCAATCAAACTTGCCACTCATCAATATGTATCTGTTGATAATACTTTTGTATATGATGGTCATACTCAATCTGCTGAAACTATAAGATTATGAACATGTCTAAAGTTTATTTGTATCACTATTGACAAATTGCACTATCGGTGCTTGAACTGATTTCAGTCATTATTTACAAAACCAATCAACCCTTAAATTTTTTGTAGATGGAATGGTGTACTGTGGATGACCGGTCAATGATGCCTGATGGTTTTAGGTATGTAAGGCACCCGATTAGAAGGAACATCTGAAGAATTATTTTCAATTTTAAAATTAGTAGCTAATTGAACATATGGATTTTCTCTTCTTTGAATACCAGTTGATGTTCTTGGTTTATTAAAATTTAATGTATCTGGTCGAGAAAGAACAGGTGCTGTACTACTTGGAATTTGATCATTTGTAGAATTTCCAAATGATGAAATAGATGAATTTGGTGATGTTTTAGATTCTGGTGATATATATGCAAATGTGTTTATTGTTGGACCATGATGTCTTGGTGGAACAGGTGGAGCTTGATTTTTTGGAAGTTCAATAACGGTATTTAAAATGTTATTTTTTGGTTTTGATGATTCTTTATTTTCATTTTTCTTTGATTCAATTCTAGGTGAAGTTACATGTATTCTTTTCAAATCTGTGTAATAAGGATTCTGATCTGCATTGTGATTATTTACAGTATTTTCTGGTTCTTTGATCATTCTTACATATCCAATATTTTCAACAATAGTTTGTTCTTTATTTTTACCTTTGTTCATTGTATTCACCAAAGCATCTAATATTTCTTTTTGATTTTCTGGTCTAACGTTAACTTCACTAGATTTCGATCTTGAATGCATAATTGACGACATAATATAATCATCAGATTCCACCGGAAAATCAGTCGTCATTTTTCTTAAATCTACATAAGAACTTGTTCTTTTTCTTATTTCATCATCCATAATTCCAGGACTACTTGAAGAAGAAGGAAACGGTATAACTTGTGATAATGCTCCAGGACTAATTGATCCTTTACTAAATCCGGATAAATATTTCGGAGTTAATGGTGTTAATCCACTTTCACTACTTGATTGATGAAAAATAGGTGGAGTTTTTCTACCTGTTATATCAAATACATTAGTAGATCCATTAGATGAATTTTTTCTATGTCCTTGAATTTTTTTATGTCTTTGATTAATTGGCAAGTCATGAAATTTTGTAAATCTAGATCCAGAAAATTCATTAAATTGTGATATAGGTATTGTTGGAATTTGAATTGCTGGACTTAATTCAGCATTAGTATTATCTTGAATAATATTTTTAGAATTAACTAAATTATGATATTTTTTTGTTGTAGAATCATAACATACATCATGATTTTCTTGTGATTTACCTTTAAAATGATGTGCAAAATTTTTAAATATTCTTTTTGATTTTTTAGAATTAGATGATTCAATAGATGAACCTGATTTAATTGTTGCTGTGTCATATGTTGGTGTAATTGTTCCTCCATCAGATGAAACATAAAAAGTACTATTAGAATTAGTTGATGGTGATCTTTTTGGGGAATATTTTTCTTTTTGAGAATCTTTTTTCGATTTTGCTGGAACACTTATCAAATCTGAAAAAAAAAATTTAATTTTTTTTAAATTTAAAAAAAAAAATCAATACGAACCACGATCATCCACAATTTGAATAGTATTACTATCGAAATTACAGTTATCCATAGGAGTAGAAGCAGCAATAGGACCACGTTCAGTATATGAACAATTATCGTCTAAACTAGTCAAACAAGATATAACCGTCTGATCTCCTCCTTTTCCTGTTTTTCTTCTGACAGCATTCGTTCTTTCGAGTTTTCCACTGACATCGAGACTCAAATCCGGAGTGCTTACATACCTTTCTCTAGGAACTTCTGCTTTCAGACCAGCTCTTGGAAGTGTTCCTTGTCCCATGTAATCATGGGAAGACTTATGTCTCTGTCTATCAACCTCATCTAAAAATCACAATACAACCAACCACAATCACATGTACAATAATAAAAAGGTAGTAAACTTGAAGTGCTAGTGTTTTGTATTTCCAAAGTTGATCATCAAAATTTGAGTTCGACCTCAAAGTCAAAATTCAACTTCAAAGTTGACCATCAAAATTTGAGTTCGACATCAAAGTCAAAATTCAACTTCAAAGTTAACCATCGAAATTTGAGTTCGACCTCAACTTTAAAGTTAACCATCAAAATTTGAGTTCGACATCAAAGTCAAAATTCAATTTCAAAGTTAATTATTAAAGTTCAAACTCAAAATTTTAATTTCCCATCTAAAACAACATTTATGAATTTTCTTATTTAAAAAATCTTATCTAAATTGATGAAATTTTATATCTGAATTATTCAAATCAAAAAATTGCCCCATGTTTTTAAATGAAAAATCCAAACTTCAAAAATTATATTTTAACAAAAAACTTTAAATTTCAACTTTGATAATACAAAACAGAAAAATATCAAAAAAATAAAAAAACAACAAAAATACTAAATTTACAAAACTTAAAAATAAATTTTTAAATTTAAATTTAAATTTCAAAAATAAAAATAAACTTTAAAGATAACTTTTAAAATAAAAGTTTATTTTAATTTTAATTTTAAAATAAATTTTAAAGATAAATCTAAGAATTAATTTTAATTTAAATCTAAAAATTAATTTACAAAATTTAAATTTAAATCTAAAAATTAATTTACAAAATTTAAATTAAAAAAATAAAACTTACGATCATGAATAGTAAATTTATTATTTCCTTCTGGTTGAACAGACAAAACAGTTCGAAAATCTGTCGGATTACTTATATCATTTTTCGACACACCTTTTAATTTTCTTTTCGGTGGAATTGGTTCTTTTGGAAAAACTAATCTTTCCAAATTTATTTTTTTCAAATAATCCATAACAGATTTCGCTGATGATTGTTTTGTTTCACAAATCATAATATATTCCGGATCAGTTTTTGGCATTTCTTTAATAATTTCAATAATTTCTCCCATTGTAGCTCTAAGTAAGTCATCCAATTCCCAGCATTTCTCCAGAAGATCAGCTTGATCCTTAGGACAACTATTCGGAATAACCGGTTTTAGATCCTTCGTTCCAATCAAATACATCAAAGAAGCTTTACCGTAATTTGCATATTCTTGATGTGGAGTTTGTTTTGTTAAAAGTTCCCAAAAAAGTACTCCAAAACTCCATACATCTGCTTTTGGGGTCATTTTTAAATCTCTAATATATTCCGGAGCCATATATGGAGGTGATCCAACTAAATTATTATTTGAATTTTTTTCTGATGAACTAGGTCTTGCTAATCCAAAATCTGTCAATTTTAAAGTCAATCTTGAAAGTCTTCTAAATCCACAACCACTGCATAAATCCGATTCCTCGTGATGATAATTGTTTTCACAGATGCATGGTTTTTCTTTAATCATAACTAAAAAATCACATTTTTTGAAAAAAATAAAAATATTGAATTTTAAAAAATATAAACATCTGGATTTTTAAATAGATTTTTTTAAATTTTCGAAATCCATATCAATTTTAAAAATTAAAATCAAATTCAAAGAAAATTTTAATTTTTCATAAAAATCTAAAAATTTTTGAACGATTTCAAAATTAGAATTTTTCAGAATTCTGTAGAATTTTCAAAATTCTGTTTTTAAATCATTTCTACTAGATTGTAGAGGATTCTAGAACTCCCCATGAGACTTCTGAAAGTTCTATAACCTTCTATTGGACTCTAGAAGCTTCTACGTGGTGCTATAGGGTTCCAAGTTTCCACTACATCATAAAAAATTAAAATACGATTCCAAAACATTCCAGAACATTTCATAAAGTATTAGATTTTAAGTTTTTAAAAATTCAAAAGTTTCAAAGTTTTTATAGCATAAAAAAATAAAATTCTAATATTCAAAAATACTCCACAACTTTTTAGTTTCTAAAATCTTAGAAAATTCTAGTTTCGAAAATTCTTGCATCATAAAAAATCAATAAAATTTTAATATTCAAAAGTATTTCATGACTTTTTAGATTTTAGAAATTCCTAAATTTTCAACTACATTGTTAATAACTATACTTTCTAAAAACTAAACATTATACTTTTCCTCATTGTAAATTTTAAAACTTTTTTAAAAAATAAACTTACTATTCGAAGGCTTAATGTCGCCATGACATATGGGGATATCCCGATTGTGCATGTGCCACAGACCTTCAGCCACTTGCGAAGCCCAATTCATCAGCACTCTCAACGGCGGATTGAAACCTGGTCTTTTGATTAAATTAACTAGTTGATCTCCTTCACAAAGTTCTATCAACATGAAAACTGGATCTTGACATAGACCAAAAACTTTTACAATGTTGTTATGATCCATTACGTTCAAATATTCGGCTTCGTTTTTGGCTTTTTCAAAACATAGTTCTCTGTATTCTTTTAAGGCATATTTCTCCGATTTGTAAGTTGATATATAAACTTTCGAAAATGTTCCTTCTCCAATTGGATTTTCTTTTTTGACTTCAGAAGCATTGATTATCGGAGGAGTCGTTCCAACGGGCTGCAGAAACTGCTTCGGAGCGTATCCTCCTCTTCCGTCCCCCAGCTCAATATAGACGTACTGATCGTCGTGAGCGTGATTCTGTCTGACATAAACCTTGGATCCACGTTTGAAGGAAATTTCGTCATTGTTTTTGGCGTCGAAATTGAAACATGTCATGGCCGGAATCTGAGACGCTGGTGGACGAAACCTAATCTCACCTGAAAATTTCGAAATGTTAAAAATCACGATATAAAATTTAAAACCCTTTAAACATAAATTTTGGGGAATTTCCGTTTCATATATGAAGTTTTAAATTCTCATTTGAGTTATTAAAGATTATAGAAAATTTCACTGGATTTCTAAAAAGTTCAAATGTTCTTGGGAGATTCCAAAAGGTTTTGCAAGTTTCCGAAATATTTTCAAATGTTTGCAAAAAGTTTAATAAAATTGCGAAATTTGCTACAAAAAATATAAAATTCTAAAAATTCACACATAATCCTAAAAAGTTTCGAATTTTTCAATGAAATTCTAAAACTTCATATATAATGTTAAAAAGTTTCGAAATATCCTACAGAATTCTATGATATTCTAAAACTTCATATATAACCCTAAAAAGTTTCGAAATATCCTACAGAATTCTATGAAATTCTAAAATCTTCCGGAAAATTTCAATATTATTAAAAATGTAAAACAAACCTGCGACATCGGCAAGTTCATCTTTGGAATAACAAGAATCGCTCGAAGAAGTCTTGTAATGATGACTGCCCGGGACATCCCTACTGGAAGACGGGGTTGCTACTGGAACCCGTTGCCGTTAATTATTGATATATGAAAAAATAAAAAAAACTTACTTTTTTGATGAAAATATTCTTCGTTAACGAGATACGACGGTTGATGGATCATTTCGTTCGTCTGTTTGTTTCCTGAAAAATGAACCAAAAAAATTTATTTCAAGGTGTGGTTATTGATAAAGAAAAAAATTGAAACGTGCCTTTCATCCTTTGGAAAACCTTTGGACTTTTGGGTATAGGCGGGACACTGACGGCAGACGACATTGATCCAGAATCCTCGTCGAGCTTACTGTCGTCTTCAGAACTTTGAGCATTCAATGAATTTTTCTGAAAAAAAATAAAAATGAAAAATTCTCGAATATGAAAAAAATCAATCGATTCGAAAGTCGGTCATTGGCTAAATGCGCGAAAAAATTCGTTTTTTACAATTTTGCATACAAATTTCGAACTAATTTCACATATAAATTCTTCCATTAATTATATATAAATTTTAAAAATAAATTTCATATATGAACTTTAAAAAATAAATTTCATATATGAACTTTAAAAATAAATTTCATATATGAACTTTAAGAATTAATTCCATATATGAACTTTAAAAATTAATTTCATATATCGATTTTTAAACTAATTTCATATATGAACTTTAAAAATTAATTTCATATATCGATTTTTAAACTAATTATATGAAATTTAATTAATTTTATATATAAATTTTCTATTTAATTTTACGTTTTTAAACTAGTTTTATATATGAAATCCTGAAAATTCTATACTTTTTATAAAAATCAATACTGTAAACCAGGACAGTTATGCCTCGTTCAAAGCGGATCAATGACGTGCGACGAGTGCGAGTCGGACCAAAGTGCAGAAATCCTTGTTGAACCGATCGATGAAGTACCGCCTCTTGGAGTTGCTAATTACGGCTAAGAGAAGATAAATAACATCTTTCTTATTTCGAAAAGCATTAGAAAAAGGATAAAAGTTTAAACGAAGTCAAGTGTGTAGAGATCAAAGAACAAAATTCAACGTCGGGTTTTTTAAAATTACAAATACAAACAAAGTAGTTTATATTTGAGAAATTTCCTTATTTACAGTATTTAGTTAAGATTATTGGACAATATATGGGGTTTTAAAAATGGGGAATTTTAGGCAAGCGAAAAAAAATAAACATAAAATTATACATTCTCAATCGCACGTGAGAAATTCAAAAAAGTCGCGTCGAAACAATTTTTAAAATCTCGTCATATATTTTTGATAATAGTATTTATTTAAAAAAAATTCCAAAATATATTAAACAAATTTAATTTTTTTAAAAATATAAAATTATGTTTCCAGTCGCACGTGAGAAATTCAAAAAAGTCGCGTCGAGACAATTTTTACAATCTCGTTATATATATTTTTAATAATAATTTTTATTTTTAAAGAAAATATATAATTTTAAAATATACTAAATAAATTTAATTTTTTAAAAACTATAAAATTATATTTCCAGTCGTACGTGAGAAATTCAAAAAAGTCGCGTCGAGACAATTTTTAAAATCTCGTCATATATTTTTGATAGTAATTTTTATTTCTTATAAAAATATATAATTTTAAAATATACTAAATAAATTTAATTTTTTAAAAACTATAAAATTATATTTCCAGTCGTACGTGAGAAAATGAAAAAATTACGTCGAGACAATTTTTAAAATTTCATCACATATATTTTTGATAATTTTTATTTTTAAAGAAAATATATAATTCCAAAATATATTAAATAAATTTAAGTTTTTAAAAAATATAAATTTTCAAACTGACAAATTCAGAAAATTCTCGAAATTTCGTCATAAACACCTGTTTTTTAAATAATACAGTAATATTCTGACCACAGAATATATTAAATGATTTTGTACCTTGTTAGAAACACGTCAAACATAAACTTTGAACTTTCTGGTACTAGGTGGAAAATTTCAAAAATTCTAGTCGAGACCGTTTTTTAGGATTTTGTTTAAAAAACATAATTTCGAAATTTTTTTATAATTTTGGTCCTGAGTGGAAAATTTTAAAAATCTTTGTTAAAGTAATTTTTTAAAATTTCATTTTTTTTTAAAATAATTAATTTAAAAATTTTTTAACATAAATAATTTAAAAATTTTTTAAAATAAAAAACAATTTTTTGTAATTTTGGTCCCAAGTAGAAAATTTCGAAAATTTATGCTAAAATCATTTTTAAAATTTTCAATTTTTTTAAAATAAATAATTTAAAAATTTTTTAAATAAATAATTTCGAAATTTTGGTCCTAAGTGGAAAACTTTGAAAATCCTTGTTAAAGTAATTTTTTAAAATTTCATTATAGAAATTTCTATTTTTTTAAAATAAATAATTTCGAAATATGATCAGCCATTTGGAACTTTCAAGAAACACGTAAGCGCGGAATTCCAGTTTTCGGTCTTGATTGGAAAATTCAAAAAATTGACGTCAAAACCACTTTTCCTTTTGCAATTTGTATTTAAAAAAATCTATTTTTAAAAAAAAGATACAATTGCAAAAGTTTTCAAAAACAAAAAATTTTTGAAATTTCGGTCTCAACACGAATTTTCCAATCGGGACCATTTCTTCGAGTCCCATTTTATAAATTTAATTTCTAAAATAACATGATTTCAAAAATTAAAAATAACAAATTTTGAAATTTCGGTCTCAACACGAATTTTTTGAATTTTCCAGTCGGGACCAAAATTCCAAAAAAATGGTCCCAACTGGAAAGTTTTTAAAATTTTTAATTTAAAAATTCTTAATTTTTAAAATTTCGAATTTTAAAATTTTTTTAATTTTTTTTTTTAATTTTAAAAAATTTATTTTTTTTATTTTTTTTTAAATTTTAAAAAATTGATTTTTTTTTAATTTAAAAAACTTACAGAATTGCTTATTTTCATCAACGGTATACTGTAGTCGAGTGGATTTTTGATGGTCTTACTGTAGACCTCGGGGTCGGGGGACTGGGGTTCCTTGCTCCAGGCCAGTCTCGCGACACCGATACAGCAGCTCATTTTATCGATCGTCTTCGGCTGGCCTGAAATTGAAAAACTGATTTTTTTTAAACAAAAATTTTTCCGAAAAAAACAATTTTAAAAAAAACATAATTTTTCTTTCAAAATTTTTATGAAGATCATTATTAAAAAAATAATTTAAAAAAAAACAATTTTTATAAAAATTATTAAAAAAAATAATTTAAAAAAAAACAATTTTTATAAGAATTATTAAAAAAAATAATTTAAAAAAAAATTTATAAAAATTTAAAAAAAACAATTTTTATAAAAATCTTTAAAAAAAATAATTTTAAAAATTTTTATAAAAATAATTTTAAAAAAAAATTTAAAAAAAAACAATTTTTTTTAATTTTTATAAAGATCATTATCGAAAAAGTGATTCGATTTTTTATTTTTGGAGAAAATTATCTACAACCGGAAATGATAAAAATGGTCCTTTGAATTAATCGGAAATAGACACTGCAAAAATTTGATTTTTTTTTAAAAGTAAAATTTTATTTTGAAAGAAATTAAATTAAATTACAAATTTTCGGTTTTTACTAATTTTTAATTTTAAAAAAATTTAAAAAATTTTGGAATTTTTAATTTTAAAAAAATTTAAAAAATTTTGGAATTTTTAATTTTTTTAAAAAATTTGAAAAATTAAAAATTTGAAATTTTAGAAGTTTCTGGAATCTTCCAGAATTCAACAATGGATTCTGAAAAATTCGAAGATTCAGGATTCTGAAAACTTAAAACCTTGTAGGAAGCTTCGGAGACCTCTAGAATCTTTCAAAAATGAACAAAGGATCCTAAAAACTTCAAAAATTCAGGATTCTAGAACCTTGTAAGAACTTTCGGAGACTTCTAGAATTTTATAAACTTCTGAATCTTTTTAGAATTTTATAAACTTTTGAAACTTTTTAGAATTTTATAAACTTCTGAATCTTTTTAGAATCCTCCAGAATTCAGTAGACATTTCTGAAATCTTGAATTTCGAAAATCTCCAAAAATTCGTAAAATTCTTTATTTTTATATTTTGATTTAAAAGTCCCGTATAAAACTCTATTTTTATCCATAAAATTCTTAAAACTACTGTAGGATCAACATCAACCCGATCACCGAATTATTTCATTTTGGAATAACTAATAAATTATTTTTTTTCTTTGGATTTTTCTTCTTCAGATTCCTCTTCAGACTCGAAACTTCCGTTTTCTTCATCTTTCTCCTCCAAGGCTCCAGAAGGACGAAGGGACTTGTATCTGCTGTGGGAGAAACACGCAATTCCGGCTGTTTCGAAGACTTTTCTGAACGCCTGCAAAATTAGCATATTATGAAAAATACAAACAATTTTCAAATTATTTAAGTACGAAATTCTAAAAAGTTCTAAAAATTTCGGCACAGTTTTCGAAAATTCTAGAATCTTTTGCTGGATTCTGATATATCCAAATTTTCTGGAACTTTTAAATGCTTTGAATATTGTACTAGATTATGGAAGATTCTATAGAATTCTGGAGGTTTTTAGAAATATATACAAAATTCTAAAATTTTCGGCACAATTTTCGAAACTTCTAGAATCTTCCGCTGGATTCTGATATATCCAAATTTTCTGGAACTTTTAAATGCTTTGAATATTGTACTAGATTATGGAAGACTCCATGTTTGGTAGGATTTTGTTTTGCGGATATTGTGAAATTATTAAAATTGCAATAAAGGACTCACCCCGAAAGACACCGGAGAAACACAAACAGCGGCGGCGATGGCGGCGTTGACTTCATATATACCTGTGTTTTCGACTCTTGATTGGGTGGCCCAGGACTGGGGTGCTCGTCGTTTGCAGGGACAGTAGTACGATATGGAAGCGGCTGTGCCTATCACCTTGAGCTTCAGCGTGGTCCTTCCGAGGGGCTTCTGGCAGTTGGGACAGTTCTTGAAAATCGACAGTAATCTGCTTGCACTGATACAGACATGGGTTTCGTCGGGCACGATCCGGCCACGTTCGGTCTTCTTCAGCCTCGTCCCCGGGTCCTCCGGTGTCGCCTCGGGTTCCGGGGACCGGGGCTCCTCCTTGACCCCGCCGAACACACCAGGTTCGTCCGGAAATCCATCAACAACTTCGTTCGAAGGTTCTTCCTTGATTTTCCGCTTTCTGGATCTAGTTGATTTCTTAGAACTGCCCGAGGAACTAGAGGGGTCCGGGGTCGGGGGCGGGTCCAGGACCAGGTTCACGTCCGGCGCGTAATCGATAATCCCCAACGAATGCCGTCTCAACATCTCTTCAGAAAAGTGATTTTTACAAACAAAATGCTTCCGACCTTCTGGAATAAACGGAAGTCCGATGATGGCCGCCCAGTCTACCTGCCGGAGGGGATGAAACGGGAACGCTATTCCTTTCTTGTTAGCTGTGGTACACATAGTGGTACAGTTCGGCACCAGACATAAGGGCATCTGAAAGTTTTAAAATTAAAAAATTAAAATGCAAAATTGATATATGAAACGTTAAATTTCGAAAAAAGCAACACGAAGAGCACTCGCCAGCACCAAAGCGGTCTCGAAGCGAATTTTGGAACCGAGATGTTTGAACTTTTCAATTCCTTAATTTTTAGGTACAAAAATTGCTTTTTAAAAATCGACTTTTTAGAATACTTTTTAATTTTTAAATTTAGTGTATTCTAAATTTTAAATAACAAACTAATTTTTTACAAAAAAACATTTTTATTTTTTAAATTTTTAGGTACAAAAAATTACTTTTTAAAAATCGACTTTTTAGAATACTTTTTAATTTTTAGATTTAGTATATTCTAAATTTTAAATAACAAATGTATTATTTGTAAAAAAATATTTTTATTTTTTAAATTTCTAAATTTTAAATTTTTAGGTACAAAAAATTGCTTTTTAAATTTGCTTTATTTAAAATTTATTATTTTTTCCTGACCTTTGAAATCATTTTAGATTTCTTAATATCAGATATACTATTTAAAATTGTAAAAATAATTACGAAATTCTCCACGAATTTTTAGGTTTTAAATTTCTAAAATTTTTTATTTTTTACATTTTAGAAAATTCTAAACAATCAAGATTTTAGAAAATTTCAGAAATTTCGAGAATTTTTAAAATTTTCCATTACATTTTAAAAATCTTCCACACGATTTTTCAACTTTTGATAAATTACTAGATTCAAAATTTTTCTCAAAATTGTAATCCAAAAACCACCAAAAAATTAACACCAATTTTGACGAGACCGTTTATTCTCAAAACAACCAATAACATATTTACCTCATAGTGACCCGAAAAGCCGTAATTCACGAATTCAATAATCATTAGGAAAGTCTTCTGATAGATCTTCTGTCGTGGGATTTCCAAGAGAACATAACTTATTGTACGATTCTTCAGAAAAACATTCAATTTTCGCTTTTTCTAGTATCTCCTTGTATTCCTAAAATTACAGTAATTGTAAAATTACAAAAATCAAAAAATAATTATTTTTACAAAATTTTTTCGATGGAAATTTTGGAAGTTTCCAAAAGCTAAAACATCCTAAAACGAAAATCCCAGTTATTTCGTAATCCATTTTTCGGAACTACATCCCGATCGAGTGGATTTAGGACTTTCTAGATCACGATACATAAGACAAAGTCCTTCATTCATTTTTGAGGATTAATATTCATATATGAACCACTAATAAATATTCTAAAAAACATAACTAATATTAAACTACTTTTGGAATTTTCTTACTGTAGTACTGTTGTTTCAATTCTGAAGTTAGAACTGAACAAAAAGTAGTTGTAATACTGTAATAAAACTCTTAAATTCCGGATTTTAAATCAGAATCAACAATTTTTAGAATTTAAAATTTTTATTTCAGTTCCAGAAACTAAGAACTCGAGTACCTTATTCCAAGTACTTTTTGCTCGATTTTAAAAATATTTACAATTAAAACCAAAAAGTAGTTGTAATACTGTAATAAAGCCCTTAAATTTCGAATTTTAAATCAAAATCAACAATTTTTAGAATTTAGAATTTTTATTTCAGATTCAGAAATTAAGAATTTGAGTACCTTATTTCAGATATTTTCTGCTCGATTTTAAAAATATTTAAAATTAAAACCAAAAAGTACTTATAATACTGTAATAAAACCCTTAAATTTTGAATTTTAAATCAAAATCAACAGTTAACCTTCAAAATCCCAAAATCTGAACATCAATCATCAACTCTAAAAACATCTAAAATGTCAAACCAAAACTTTTTTAAAAATAAAATTTCACAAAAAATATTTTTTAAATTTAAAAATAAAGTTTCACAAAAATACTTTTTAAATTTAAAAATAAAATTTCACAAAATATTTTCTAAATTTAAAAATAAAATTTCACAAAAAATATTTTCTAAATTTAAAAATAAAATTTCACAAAAAATATTTTCTAAATTTAAAAATAAAATTTCACAAAAATATTTTTTTAATTTAAAAATCTTACTTTAAATGGTCGTTTAAATTTCTCAATTGCGGAAGCAAGATGAAAATTAAGTTCGAAAATTTGGGAATTTCCAATACTGTCTTGAGAACTCCATATTTGAGGAACATCACCTCCACATCGACACCGATATATGACGTTTCCCGCTGTTCCTGTGGCTTTGATTATTTTCTCTTCTATGAAATTTTTACAATTGGGACAAATTTTGAAGATAGATTTCAGTTTTTCAACACTAATAATAAAATGCGAATCACACAGTAGGGCGTTTTTGGACTTGTTTGTTCTTTTTGCAGGTTTCTTCTTGGGCACTTGTGAAACAATTTTTCCATTTTCATCCAATTTCGTAATCCAATTAGGATCGTCCACCGACGGCGGCTCCAGATCCAAGTCTAAATCAGGAACAAACACTCCAGGAGTATATCGTCCTCGTTCTTTTTCTTTATTTTTCAGCATTTCCTTCGAAAAATGTCTATAACAAACATAGTGATCTTTTCCGACTGGAATCTCGACAAGTCCTATGATCTTGCACCATTGCTTTCTCCTCTTGGGGTACTCCGGGAGGTAGATTCCCATCCTGTTCTCCTTCGTCACCATCACGCCACACCACGGAACTAGACAATATGGCATCTGAAATTAAATATAAAAATTTCATTACGAAATAATCTCAACACGAATTTCTGGCAAATTTTAGGATAATTTTTTACAAAAATTTCATTACGAAATTTTCAGAATCAGATTATTGTAAAAATTTAGGTTTTAATGTGAAATAGCTTCGAAATGAAACTTGTGGAATCATAAAAGTAGGAAATCGTTTTGATACGAAATTCTAGAATGTCCTGAAAATTACAAAATTGTAAAAAACTTTCGGCACGACATTCTAGAACAATTTAAAATCAGATTACTATGGAAATTAAAATTTTTAATGTGAAATAGTTTCGAAACGAAAATAAAAACTTCTAAAATCATAAAATTGTCTCGAAACGAAAATAAAAACTTCTAAAATCATGAAATTGTCTCGAAACGAAATTTTAGAGTATTGTAGATTTTTAAATGAAATTTTAGTTAATAAAAAATAAAATTACTTAAAATACACTGGGCGATATATCCACGCCAGATAATTTTGAAATTTAAAAATTTATTTTTACAAGATGTTTCGATATATTAAATTCCCATCAAAAATTATACCCAGTATGCTTTGTTGTACTTTTGCTGTTTTGATTTCTAAATTTTCATTCATTTCTATCACCGGTGCCTTCTGGTTTGACGTCTTTAATAGGATTTGCATCTTCGGATTCTTCTACCGTACTTAAAACACCTTTTTGGTTGATTTCAGTATCTGTCTTCAGATTTTTCTACAGTATTTATATCCTCTTTGTCTTCAGATTTTTCAATAATCTCCGTGATATCATTGTTTTCAGATTACTGTATAAAATTCACAATTTCATCAATAATACTCACGTTTTCAGATTCCTCTGTAACTTTTGTAACATCTTCATCCTTGTTTTCAGATTACTGTATAAATTTCACAATTTCATCAATAATACTCGCGTTTTCAGATTCCTCTGTACTTTTTGTAACATTTTCATCCTTGTTTTCAGATTACTGTATAAAATTCACAATTTCATCAATAATACTCGCGTTTTCAGATTCCTCTGTACTTTTTGTAACATTTTCATCCTTGTTTTCAGATTACTGTATAAAATTCGCAATTTCTTCAATAATATTCACATTTTCAGATTCCTCTGTAATTTTTATGACATCTTCATCCTTGTTTTCAGATTACTGTATAAAATTCACAACTTCATCAATAATACTCGCGTTTTCAGATTCTTGTAATTTTTGTGACATCTTCATCCTTGTTTTCAGATTCCTCTATAGCTTTCATAGCATCTTTAAAAACAAATCCACCTCCAGATCGTTATGTATTTTCCTTCAGTATCTACATCTCCAAATTCTTCAGTAAGTTTTGTAGCGTCTTTAACAATATTCAACTTCAAGTCCTTCTGCGATCTTCACAAGACTTTTTTCACCACCTTGTCCATCTTCAAATCCTTCACAAAATCTACCTTCAGATGGCTCCATAACACCATCTCCAAAAACACGTCCATCTTCAAATCCACTTCGTTTTCCGTCTTTTATCAGAAGTTACTCGTTGGGGAAAGGACGATAACAGAGACAGTGATGTCTTTCCACAGCAAAGTCAGTTTTTGCACCTTGTTTTCCTCTTTTTGGACAGCTAGAAAAATAAACGTCATCAGACATGTGGATCATATTTCTACAACATGGAACTAGGCAATGCGGCATCTGAAAAACAAAAATCGAAAATTGATTCATATATGAAAAATTCCAAAAACTTACTTTTTAGACCTTCCACAGTACATCTACAGTAAGACATGTCTCTAAATGGGATAATGAAGGGTATTTGAGAAAAAAACAAAAAAGTAATAAAACATAAAAACGGGATTCGGAATTTTTTCACAGAAAACGCACATGAAAAAAATTTGGCGTTCTGTTCCAGTCGCCAAATTCGGAAATACTCGATTTTTTAGGCTTTTAAACAAATAAATATCTTCAAATTTGCTGACCTTACTTCTACAGTATGACGTCTATGAAGATAACAAAGTAAAAATTAAATATTAAATATTAAAAACAAATTTACATAAAAAAAAACAAAAACTTACTTTTTAGGATTTTTCCGATGTAGATATAATAAGAAATGGTTCCTAACAAGGGTGTGGTGGATATTTGGGAGAAAGGAAGAAAATTTAAATAAAAATAAAAATTTTTTATAAATAAATCTAAAATTTGGCGTTGTGTGCCAGTCGCCAACGTTAGCGCGGTTCGTTTTTTTTCATTCAAAAAAATCGCTTTCGATTTTGAGCGACTTTGATATTCCTAAAATTTCATAATTTTTACTTTTAAATTTTGCTGTTTATATTATTTAACCAATCAAGATGTTTTTTTCTGGTGCAACTCTGTCTTTCAAAGGAAAAAGTTTGAAACTGAATTCTGCTGACGACGGAGAATTGATCGCGAGGGACATTGCCGCGATTCACAAACTGGAAGCCCTGGAATTGAGTGGAAATACCCTTGGTGTGGAAGCCAGTCAATCCATTTCAGAAGCTTTGAAGAAACATCCCGAATTGAAGAAGGCTCTATGGAGCGATCTGTTCACTGGCAGACTCAACACGGAAATTCCAGTGACATTGGTGAGTTTTTACATTAATTTTTATATGAAAAACTACCAATTTCATATGTAAAACACTAATTTTACATTTAAAAAATGCTAATTTCATATATAAAATACTAATTTTACATTCAAAAAATGCTAATTTCATATATAAAACACTAATTTTACACTTAAAAATCACCAATTTCATATATAAAATATTCATTTAATATTTAAATTACCAATTTCATATGTAAAACACTAATTCTACATTAAAAAATGCTAATTTCATATATAAAACACTAATTTTACACTTAAAAATTACCAATTTCGTATATAAAACCCCAATTTTTGCTTTAGAAATA
The DNA here is from genome assembly GCA_009193035.1 of Halicephalobus mephisto. NCBI lineage: Eukaryota > Metazoa > Nematoda > Chromadorea > Rhabditida > Panagrolaimidae > Halicephalobus > Halicephalobus mephisto. The sequence continues at coordinate 842,007 of SWDT01000010.1, read as the reverse complement.
CCAACTTTATGTTTAAAACATTAATTTTATATCAAGAACATCAATCTCATATTTAAAATACCAATTTTATATAAAATTACTTCCTATTGTTCTTGATTTAGTTTTTATTAAAATTTTAAAAAATCCACACTAGTTTTAGAATATTTGATGTTTCCTTCGTTTTTGACTTGTAGGTTTATCTGAGGATATGGGAAGAGAATTTAATTAGACAACGTGGTTGTTTATGATCATAAATCTTTGGAGATTAAAATATTTGTGGATTTTTAAATTTTAGTTTATAAATTTTTATAAATTTCTATCTACTTAAACCTTGGGAATAATGGTTTGAAACTTTAAATTTTCTCTGAATCCTCTGATTTTTAAAATTTACGTTTTATAAATCAACCTGAGTCCTAAATTTTTCCCAAACTGCCTTCTTGAGACCTTAATTTTCTTTCAAATTGTTTGTTTTTAAATCCTTTTGAATAATCATTTGTTTATTTGTCGTTTAATTAAAATAATTTTTATAATTAATGAATTGTTGATATTTATTTCTTGTGATTTTTAAACTTTATATCGAAATAATTCTCCATCATTTCAGAAAACACTGTGTGATGCAATGACTTCCGTGGGCACGCGACTTACTGTTCTGGATCTTTCGGATAACGCCATCGGTCCTCAGGCCATTGGAGGTCTTGAGGAATTCCTCTCTGGTCCTTCTTGCTTCAATCTCAAAGAAATCCACTTTAACAATTGCGGACTGGGAGCTGCTGGGATAAATGTCGCCGAATGTTTGATCAAATGTCATGAACAAGCTCTTCGTTCGAAAACTATATTCGATTTGCAAGTATTCGTTGCCGGAAGGAATCGTCTAGAGGATAAAGGAGCTCGTGCTTTAGCCAATGCTTTCAAAACTTTAGGAACTCTGGTAGAAATAAGACTTTATCAAAATGGAATTCGTCCAAATGGTATTATTGCCCTGGCCCAAGGTATCGCGAATTGCACGAAACTCAAGGTCCTGGACATCAATGACAACACTGTTGGAGAAGACGGAGCTGTTGCTGTTAGTAGAGTCGTTGGGAACTTTAGTGAATTGCAAAGTATCAATCTGGGAGATTGCTTATGTCGTAAAAGAGGATCACGGTCTATTGTGCAATCGTTAGCCTCGAAGAGCCTACCGGTCCAGGTTTGTTGATTGTAATTCTGAATAGTTAGATTATTGGGAATTTTTGGAATTCTGTAGAAGTTTTTAGAATTCATTAAATTTTGAAAGTTTTTAAAATTTCTAGTTTTTGGAAAATCTTTGAATTTTGAAAGTTTTTAAAATGGAAATTTTTTAAAAATAATTAAAATTTATCGAAGAATTTTTGAATTATTTAAAATGAAGAATTGTATTTGGGGTTTTGTGGAAATGCTAATTTTTTAATTTTTATATTTTGGATGTATTTTTAGGAAATCTTTTTATACGGGAACGAAATTGATGCTCGTAGTGCTGAGGACATTCTTCAAATGGCCAGAACTCTCCCGAACTTGAAGGTGCTTGATCTGCATCAAAACAGCTTTGGATCTCGCTTTGAGGAGCTGATCTCGAAGTACCGAATGCGGTTTGTTGAATGGGGAGCGGAATCTGACAACGAAGATTCATCTGACGGAGAAGACGAAGATTGAAGAATTTTGTTTATTTATCATTTGTTATTCGATGAATACTACCGTGACTTGGTTGTACTCTGTTTTTGAAAATAGTGGATATCTTACTGTAAGACTAAATCAATTAGTGTTACTGTAGATTTCTATAAAAGTAATTTTCGAAGTTTTTTATTTTTTTATTTTTATTGCCTGTGGCTGTAACGTTACGTAAACGGTTTTTTTCCTCAGAATTGCTCGAAAACCGGTTCGATTTGGACAAGGTCGATTGTTCCTTGGCTAAGTTTAGAAAACTGCCCGAGGCTTTTTAATAAATTTTGGTTTTCTAGAATTTTTGCTTTTGTTAGCATTTTTGATTGAATAAGTTTTTTGATCGTAAATTTTTTATTTTTATTATTTTTGAAAGTAAAACAAATATGATTGGATTTAAAATAATTGGAATTTTCTTTATTTTTATAAATTTGCCATTGGAAACGGATACTGTAAGTTTATTTTTAATTATAAAATTCATATTTAAAAAAGTAAAATTAATTTAAAAAATTAAATTCAATCTTTCTAACTTTTTCAAGTTTTACAATTTTTTAAATATAAATTTATTTTATTTTTTAAAAACTTTTTTTAAATATAAATTTATTTATTTTATTTTTTTAAATATAAATTTATTTTTTATTTTGTTTTTTTTAAATTTATTTTTAATTTAATTTTTTTTAGATTTATTTTAAATTTTGTTTTTTTTAAATTTGTTTTTTTTAACGTTTCTAAATATAAATTTTTTTAATTAATTTTCTTTTAATTGTTTTAATATAAATTAATTTTTTATTTTATTTTTTTAAAACTTTTAAACATAAATTTATTTTATTTTTTTAAACTTTTATATATAAATTAATTTTTTATTTTATTTTTTTAAACTTTTATATATAAATTAATTTTTTATTTTATTTTTTTAAACTTTTATATATAAATTAATTTTTTATTTTATTTTTTTATTTTTTTAAACTTTTATATATAAATTAATTTTTTATTTTATTTTTTTAAACTTTTTTAAACTTTTATATATAAATTAATTTTTTATTTTATTTTTTTAAACTTTTTTAAATTTAGTGTGCCGCTTCTGGGATCTGCGGTCTTCAACCCCACTGTTATGGTTCCTATCCTTACTACAGTCAATATCCCAGTAATTACGGTGGCTACCAGTCCCCCTACAACTGCGGTCGTTGTGCCACTATGTACGGCTGTGGATCATATGGTTTAAATTTTAAAATTTAAATTTTTAAAAACAATAAATTTTTAGGTTGTTACCGTATGCGAGCTTCTGGATCGCCAAATTTCCATCCAGAAAGATCTAGAGGATCGAAAATGTTGCGAAAACTTGAACGAGTCCGATTAGCTGCTAAAAACGATGAAAATTATGAAATCGACGAAATGGATAATTTAGAATTTGCTTCACCTACGGCTGCTCTTATTCGTCGTCATCCGACAGCTAAAATTGTAATTTTTATTTATTTTAAAAAATATCACAAGAAATTCACATAATATTAGCCGTACCACAATTGCTCCCTTAGGGCATTTCCCTTCTCAACTCGTATTCGTTTCGAAATTTTTTACAAAACTAATATGTTAAGTTAATTCAATTACCAAAAAAACCGTATCAAAGTCCATAAACCAGTCGAAATCAAAGCAAAATTCGCAGCTTGCGCGCAACATTAAGGCAGATAAGTTGGCATTTTTAGATTTACATAATTTCGAAATTAAAGTAAAAACTGCACTTTGCGCGCAATATTTAGGCAGATAAATCAACATCAAAGTCAAAATAAAATTAAAAATTGCACTTTGCGCGCAACATTAAAGTACATTGGTTGACGTTTTTAGATTTCACATAATTTCGAAATCAAAGCAAAATTCGCAGCTTGCGCGCAACATTAAGGCAGATAAGTCGAAATAAAATTAAAAATTTATATAAAAACACAATTAACGTAAAATCCGCAGTTTGCGCGCAACATTAAGGCAATTCGACTTATTATTTAGAAATTTCACTTTGATTTCAATGTCGATTAATTTACAAACTTTAATACTGATATAAGAACAAAAAAATCTCACGAAATACAAGAAACACCCTTAGGGATCAACTACCGTACAACCATAATAATTATCTTCTTGATCGAATAGTGTATCCTGTTCCTTCAAAAGCCTTGAATCCGCCACTCGAAGTACTTTTTTGTTTTTCAGCCAATTCACGTTCGAGAGTAACCCTATTTTTGTAGTTATATCGTGGAAAAACTAATAATCCCGGCTTATAATCACAATTCGGCTCCAATTCACGTAATTCATAAAATTCTGGGATTTTTTCATCTTGACATTCACTAACATGCGGAGTTCTTTTCGGTCCTTTTCCATCCAAACGTTTTCCTTTACCTTCAAATCTAGATTCACTTTTGATCAAATCCTTCAATGGCGCTTCTGGCATTTCTTTTTTCGAACATTTATTATCTTCTTCGACATACCCTTCAGGAGCGTCAAATTCCACATTCATATCACATTCGATAATCGTTACAGCAGACGACGGCTGGACTTCGATCACTTTCAACTCCAAAATCTCATCATTATACTGAAATTTTTCTTTATTTTCGAATTTAAAAAAGACTTACTTCAACAGCGATAATATCGTTTTTCGTCAAACACGCAAATTTTCGAAGTTCTACTTCCAAAACAGCTCTAGGATTGCTAATCTGAAGAAACGACGTTGATTGAGGCTTGAATTTCGCATAAGTTGCACTTGGAAGTGAAACGTATTGAATCAAAAGCAGATCACCTTCATGAAGTCTCAATTGACGCATTATCTGAAAAACATTAATAATTTTTAAACAAATTAAACAACATACCCAAGCAGGCAGATAACATTTACCTTCGTCAGCAGAGAATTCCAAAACACCGCAATGAGTAGTTCTTTGAGATTCCGTGTTGGTCAACTTGAACAACATTGGGTACTGAATATTCAAGCGAACTAACTGGTCCAAAACAGAGTTAGGTAGTAAGATCTGAAAAGTCAAACAAGTAAAACAATACATCCTGTGAAATTTTTTTATTAAAAACAATATATCAATCAAAACTAGGTGTTTAAAATAATAAAAATTAGTTATTTAAAATAGCATATCAGGAATAGGCACTCAGAAATTTTAGATCAAGTAAAGTTAAAAATTGGAAATGATATATAAAGATTAAAAATTAGAAATAATGTGTAAACTAAGATTAAAATTCAAAAATAATAGATGAACTAAGGTTAAAAATTAGAAATAATATATCAACTAAAGTTAAATATTAAAAATGATATATCAATTAAAGTTTAAAATTAGAAATAATATGTAAACTAAGGTTAAAAATTAGAAATAATATATCAACTAAAATTAAATATTAAAAATGATATATCAATTAAAGTTTAAAATTAGAAATAATATGTAAACTAAGGTTAAAAATTAGAAATAATATGTAAACTAAGGTTAAAATTCAAAAATAATAAATGAACTAAGATTAAACTTCAAAAATAATATATGAACTAGGGTTAAAATTCAAAAATAATATATCAATTAAGATTAAAAATTAAAAATGATATATGAAATATTGAAATTTAATATTAAAAAAATAAACCAACCTTTCCACCATAGTTAAGTTCGCGAGCACGATGATCATCTCCATTTGTCGAAAAAACAGCGGAAAAAGCTCGAAGACGGGCTTCAAATGATCCTGCTTCTCTCAGAAATCGTTCAAAAAACATCTAAAAATGATTTTTCAGAATCCAAATAAAGCATTTTTCGAATGTTGTATGGACAGAAGACTACCCGACGCTTGTCTTCAAAAATGTAACTACAACACTTACACGAAGGACGCGGTAAGTAATATAACCACAAAGTAAAAAAAACGATGATTACGAAATCGTCTTGAGAGAAATTTTTCAAAATTTTCCAGTCGAGACCAGGGTTTTTAAAATCCGGTGCTTAAGCGATGGGATTAATCATAATCAGATTTATGGAAATTTTAAAATAATTACTTTCGCGGAATTGTCTTAACATGAATTTTTAGAAGGTTTTAGAAACCAAAAGTGGCCTAAATTTTTATTTTATATAATGATTATTTCGTAATCTTACATGATTTCGTAATTTCGTAAATATAAAAATCAAAAAATTATTATTTTCGCGGAATTGTTTTAACAAGAAGTTCTAGAAGGTTTTAGAAATCAAAAAGTGGCCTAAATTTTTATTTTATATAATGATTATTTCGTAATCTTACATGATTTCGTAATTTCACAAATATAAAAATCAAAAAATTATTATTTTCTCGGAATTGTTTTAACATGAATTTTTAGAAGGTTTTAGAAACCAAAAGTGGCCTAAATTTTTATTTTATATAATGATTATTTCGTAATTTCGTAAATATAAAAATCAAAAATTATTATTTTCGCGGAATTGTCTCAACGCGAATTTCTAGAAAAGAACTTCAAATTTTTAGTTTTTAGTGATGGTTATTTCGTAATCCATTTTTGGAAATTTGATTTACTTAAATGCCTCTGAAAACTTCTAAATTAGGATTACATAAGATTCAAAACCCGCTATTGACCCTTTGGGGCCAATGGTTATGAAACACCCACAGGTACCCGAACTCCCATCTACCCCTACAGTAACCTAGCAACATTATTTCCTTTAAAAATAAAAATAATTTCAAAAAAATCCACTCATTTTTCAAGTACCTACAGGCACCCCGAACTCCCTACAGTAGCCTTAAAAAGATTATTTTCTCCAAAAATAATTTCAGTTAACTAGAATGTATTTCAAACAAGACGGTTGTCCAATCGAAGCAATGTCAGAAATCCAATTTTGTGCTGCTCAAGGCGGTGATCACCGAGAATGTTGTGTCAGAAATTCCGTAACAACCACATTAGCGGGACAAAAATGTTTAACATTTTGTGATCAGCGTCCCGGGAATATTACTCCATTAGACTCGAGCTACATTCCGTGTTTTGACAGATTCGAAAATATGAAATCTTGTTTCTGGAACGATTTAATCAGATTTCGACGTGCTTAATGTTCTACGACACTTATGTCCTAGATTTCTGTATCCAAATTTTAATACTTTTAATTCAAAAATGAAAAGAATAATTAAATTTCAATAATTTCATATTTTTAGTTAAAGTTACTTTAGATAAATTTTATTTTTTAAAAGTTTTGGTTCGAAATTTCAGAAGTTCTTCGAATCGGGAATGAAACTCCAGAATCCAGGATTCTGAAGGTCGACTGTTGATTCTGATTTCAGATTCAGAATTTACGAATATGATTACTATATTGTGAGTGTTTTTGTTTAATTTTAGTTGTGGAATTGGAGATTGTGCGACATTTGTGTCCTGTGTCGAAATCTGTCAAAAAATCAACATCAAAGTCAGAATCTGCAGTTTGATGATAATATTGGAGCAGATTAGTTGACATGTTATAATTTCATCTATGAAGACTTCCAAATATATTTAAAATATTTGGTTGGCTTACTTAATTACTGTAAAAATATATAATTTGATTTCGAAGTCGAGATTGTGACAGACCTCGACACAGGGCACAAATGTCGCACAATCTCCAATTTCACAACTAAAGATAAAAAAGCACTCACAACACAGTAATCATATTCGTAAATTCCGAATCTGAAATCAGAATCAACAGTCGACCTTCAGAATCCTGGATTCTGGAGTTTCATTCCCGATTCGAAGAACATCTGAAATTTCGAACCAAAACTTTTAAAAAATAAAATTTATCTAAAGTAACTTTAACTAAAAATATGAAATTATTGAAATTTAATTATTGTTTTCATTTTTGAATTAAAAGTATTAAAATTTGGATACAGAAATCTAAGACACAATCGTGCTTGAATATATTTTTGTTCTTTCGAATTTTTTTGATAAAGGTGATTATTGATATTCAACCTGAACCTTTGGAGCAAGTATGTTAGAAATCGGCTAAACTAGACTATAATGTGTGTTCTAGAAACGTCCGTTTTTCCCGTTTTTCTTTTTCGCCAAAGCCAAACATTCATTTTTATCGAAAAATGGGAGCTAATGTTAAAGTTCTTCCTCATTTGATTATTAGAACTTTTTTGCCTTTATTTTTAGGCATGCCAGTCATATCTAGTATTGTAATTTTATATATTTTATTTAATCCATTTCTTTGGGGTATTTTACTTTTGTACAGTATATGGTACTATTACGATAAAGAAACTCCCTGGAAAGGCAGCAGGGCCAGCAGATTTGTTCGAAATTTAAAATTATGGAAATATTGCGGAGAATACTTTGATGCCGAATTAGTCAAAACTACCGAATTATCAAGTGATCACAATTATATTTTTGCTTGTCATCCTCATGGTGCCATAGGCATCGGGACTATTTTGAGCTTTGGAACCGAAGCTACAGAACTTGCAAAAAATTTCCCTGGCCTAAAATTCAGATTAGTAACTTTGCCGATTAATTTTTACGTTCCTCTTCATCGCGAAATTTTCACTTTTATGGGTAAGTTTTAAATAATAATATAAAAATTAAAAAAAAAACAATTTCTTTAAATAATAAAATTTAAAGAAAAACAATTTTTTAATGAAAATTTTAAAATTTCAAAATTTTTGTGACAGAAATTTCTAGAATTTCGGAAAACTTTCAAAATCGCATTGTTGTGAAAAATAAAAATAAACAAATTTTACGAAATTTTCTTGGCAGGAATGTTCAGAAATCTAAAAAAGTTGAAATTTTTGATTTCATAATTTCAAAAATTTCTACTAAACTCTAAAAACTTTTTTGAAATTTTAGAATTTCTAAAATTTCTATGAAATTATAAAAGTTGAACTTCTAGAATCTTCCAGAAATTTCTACAAGTCTTCAAAAAATTCTGATTTTTATAAAAAAAAATCTTAAAAATATTGATTTTTATAAAAAATCCTAAAAATATTGATTTTTATAAAAAGTCCTAAAAATATTGATTTTTATAAAAAAATCCTAAAAATTCCAGGACTAATTCCTAGTGATGCTGAATCCATCGAGTACGCTCTCAACATCGCCCCCAAGGGAAGAGCCGTGACCATCGTGCCCGGAGGGGCTGAGGAGGCCATGGATTCTCATTCTCACAATTACGATCTGACTTTAAAAGACCGAAAAGGTTTTGTTAAACTAGCTATAAAAAATGGCGCCAGCTTAGTCCCGGTTTATAACTTTGGAGAAAACAAAACTTATCATCAACTTCCAAATGAAAGGGGATCTTTTGTCAGAAAAGTCCAGACGGTAATCAAAAGAGCCACAGGAATTTCGCCTATACTCGTTTGTGGTGCGGGATTCTTCAACAATCATTTTGGAATAATTCCAAAAAGCGTTAAAATCACTACAGTTGGTAAGATAACAATTCCTATTTTGGGATTTTTGATTCTCAATTTTTCCTTTTTTAAGCCATTAATCTAAAAAATCAATCAAGTAACTTTAAAAACTGTGTCGAAATCTATAAAGACATCGACATCAAAACCGCAATTTGCTTGCAACATCCCAGTATATACGTCGACATCAAAATCAAAACTGCAGTTTGCTTGCAATATTGTGACAAGTTGACATCAAAATCAAAACTGCAGTCTGCGCGCAACATTTGGGCAAATCAGTCGGTATTTTTAGATTCATATAAAAATTTCAAAGTAAAATTAAAACTTGCATTTTTCGTGCAAAGTTGAAACAGATAAATCGATATCAAAAATAGTTTGATTGCGACAGTTAAATCAGTCAACATCGAAATCAAAGTAAAATCTGCAGTTTGCTTGCAATATTCCGTCAAGTTGGACTATCCTATCATTGCCCAAAAATTTAGTTTTACTTTGATGTCGACTTTTTACAGACCTTAGTACTGGTCTAAAGATGAAAAAAATCATTTTTACGAAATTAAATATTTTAAAAAATAATACTGTATGATTAATTTCACTTCAAAAACCACCGTAATCAAATGTTAGTTTTAGTCGGATCACCTATACATACTAAAAAGAACCCTAATCCTACAAAAGAAGAAGTCGACAACCTCCATAATCAGTACGTAGAATCTTTGATTAAGCTTTTCGAAGATCACAAGCTCAAATACGACGTTCCAGAACACGTTCACTTGCGAATACTGTAATCTAAAAATTTTCTATTAACATTTGTTAGTTTTTTGTATTTTTGCAAATTCCACGTAATTAAAAAATACGTATGGTTGTCTTGGAAACGAAATTTAAAATTCATGCCCTTAGGGCTTAAGTTATAAGAATTTCAATTTTACAGTGATTTTCACATCGGTGTGCTAACTGGCTACTGGATAAGGAAGCCAGGTCTTGAAGGGAAATATCCTAAGTGTTGGACAGCGGGCATACTGTATATGATAGATCGAGTATTGATTTGTCAATATATAGTTGTGTTTAATTCTTGTTATATTAACGTACTAACTGGTTACTGGATAAGGAAGCCGGGTCTCGAAGGGAAATATCTTACGTACTGGACAGTGGGCATACTATATATCATAGACTAAACATTGACTTCTTATTAATATAGTTATTGTGCTTAATTTTATTGTTTGGATAAATAAGAAATTCTCATACTCCTCATCCCGCGCGGAACCACATTGATTCACCGAGATCTAATAGAATTGTCGCGAAAAGTAAGAAGGCTTTCAGAACGAAAATTCCTGAAGCGAAAGAACCCAACTTGTATGCCACTTTACAACAGTGACGTCATCCAAAAGTGAAAAACGAACAACAACACTGAATCATCAGAAGTTATAATTAATTACTTTTGTATTGTTGGATTATTAAAGTAAACTGAGGAAGTTATCACCCGTGCAGGACCAGTCAATTTCCCTTACAGTAATAGTCAACTATGTTTGGTCCTAAAATTTACCAAAAAATTTCACTTGTAATTTATTTTTTCCTTCTGTCTCCATTGTACAGTATTTTTTTGTCGATTATTTTTGTCCTATTTCCTCCATTTTGGGGTGTAGCTTCCTTATATGTTATATGGTATTTCTACGACAAAGACACACCCAAAAAAGGCGGAAGATCCCTAATCCGGTTCAGAAATCACGTTATTTGGCGTTATTTATCCCAATATTTTTCTACAAAATTAATAAAAACAGTTGATTTACCTAACGACAAAAACTACATTTTCGGATGTCATCCTCATGGAGTTCTCTGTTTCGGCACTCAGATAAACTTCGGAACAGAAGCCACGAAATTCTCAGAGCTCTTCCCAGGGTTGGAACCTCATATAGTCACTATCCCTTTGCAGTTCAAGTTCCCAATTCGAAGAGAACTCTTATTAGCTGCAGGTTTGTTAAATAAAAACAAAATTAACAAAGTACTTTACTCAAAGTGATCTTTCCGACTCAATTATATATAATTTTTAATTTTAAAGTTTTTAAAATACAGATTCAGAGTCTGTTCTATTTCTGCTAAACAATGTTTTAAAACAATAAAATTTAAAAACCATCAAATTTAAAATTAAATTTTTTGTAATCTTTTTCGAAAAAATAATTAAACAGCTGTACTCAATGACAAAAATATGCTTAATTGTGGAAAATAATTATTAAAATTAACTAATAAGAGAAATCTACTTACTCAAAGTGATCTTTCCGACTGAATTATATAATTTTAAATTTTAAAGTTTTTAAAATACAGATTCAGAATCTGTTCTATTTCTGCTAAGCAATGTTTTAAAACAATAAAATTTAAAAACAATTAAATTTAAGATTAAATTTTTTTGTAATCTTTTTCGAAAAAATAATTAAACAGCTGTACTCAATGACAAAAATATGCTTAATTGTGAAAAATAATTATTAAATTTGAACAAGTTAAAAAAAATAAACATTTTCAAAATGGAGTCGTCAAACTTCGACGAACAGATAAGAAAACAATTTTATTTTTTTAAATTTTCGATATATGAAATTTCGAACATTTATTTAATTTTTTTTCGTTCTACAAAAACGTTTAAAAAAACCAAATACAAATCCTCAATATCCGTCTGATAAACCACAAAATCACCCACAATTTGTTTCAAAAAACAACTTCGAATAAAGTTTTTTTTTTATAAAAAAAATTAAAAATTAGGTATGATCACGAGTGACGCTGAATCCATCGAATATGTACTGAAAAAACAACCCCGAGGCCAGGTAGTTTGCATCGTTCCCGGAGGGGCTGAGGAGGTATACGACAGTCACAGCGACAACTACAATTTGACTTTACTAAAAAGAAAGGGATTTATCCGGCTAGCAATCCAGAACAATGCCGAATTAGTTCCAGTTTTTAATTTCGGCGAAAATTCCACATACAAGCAGTTCCCAAATGAGCCTGGCTCGATTATTCGGAATTTTCAAAAATTTTTTTTTAAAAAATTTGGTTTTCCTTTGGCTATATTATCCGGATGTGGGGTGTTCAACAAGTACTTCGGGATGATGCCGTTTCCCGTCCCTATTACTACTGTAGGTAAGTCAGATTCGTTCATATATCAATCCATGTGGAAAATCTCCAGTTGGCGCCCCAATTGAGATGGAACATCATCCAGATCCTCCCCAAGATCTAGTCGATAAGATCCATCAGAGATACATCCGGGCATTGGTGGGACTTTTCGATGAACACAAAACGCGATACGGTATCGAAGAAGACGTTAAATTACAAATTATGTAAAAAGTAGCCAAACATTAATCACGTTGAACAATGTAAAAGGGAAATATTAATAAAGAAAAATGAGATATATGAAATCAAAGTAAAAAACGATAAAAAATAAAAATTTTCAAAACAAAATTCAAAAAATCTGAGCCAGATTTCTTCCATGTGATTCCGGGTCTTTTATAGACATTATATAGTGTAAAAAGTAAGTGAAAATGTAGAAAATATATGTGAAAATAAAATTTAAAAAGATGTTTAAAAAATAAAGTCCGAAAATCACATCGCCCAGATCAATTTTGTCTTTTCTGATCTAAAGTGAGTCTAAAACAATTATTTCCCTTATTATTAGCATTATATAGTGTAACAAAGGAATAATAACAAAGAAAACAAAAAAAATGAAAAAAAACTGAAAAGTTGAAAAAAATTAAAAGTTATAATTAAAATAAAAATATGAATTTTTTTATATATCAGAATGGATCCTTAATAATACTATATAATATAGTAAGTAAGTAATGAAAAACCCAAAAAAGATATATGAAAACAAAATCTGAAAAGTTGAAAATGAAAATTAAAAGTTGTAATCAAAACGAAAATTCAAAAATTTCCTTCTTATAAACCAGAATCATCTGAAATCGTCTACAGATACTATCGGATGTAAGAGATAGGTAATAATATGGGAAATACAATAAATATATATATGAAAATATAACCTAAAATGTCGAAACAGAAAATAAGGAGTTGTCATCAAAATAAAATTCAAAAAAAACTGGACCAGTTTTCCTCTCGTGAACCAGAATGTTTTGGATCTTTTATTACTACGTTGTAGTACAGTAAGTGAGTAAAGAAAATGCAAAAATATATATGAAAACAGAATTCTGAATGAAGACGAGAGTTGTCATCAAAATGAAATTCAAAAAAACTGGACCAGTTTTTCCTCTCGTGAACCAGAATGTTTTGGATCTTTTATTACTACGTTGTAGTATAGTAAGTGAGTAAGGAAAATGCAAAAATATATATGAAAACAGAATTCTAAAGGAAGACGAGAGTTGTCATCAAAATGAAATTCAAAAAAGCCGGACCAGTTTTCCTCTCGTGAACCAGAGCCATTTGGTCTAGGAAGTAAGTGCAATTTCGTAAGCTTGCAAAGTTGTTTTTCCTTTTGCTGACGAAGTATTCCCGTTTGAATTTCGTCAGAAACCCGATAACAAATCTGCTAAACCTTATTTCAACGATTCCTATTAAATCTAAAAACATTTTCGTGTTTATTTTGAATTTTTTTATATTTAAAAAAATTAGGATTTTTTCGATATATGAAATTTAAATTTTTTATAATTTAAAAAAATGAAATTTGGATTTCGTTTTTTGTAATATTCGTGTTTATAGATTTTTGTCGGAGAATTTTTATCTTTTTTCATTTTTCTTAAGAACATTGTCCTTTTTCCGATCAGCGAACGAGATGACGAGCAGCTAAGCAGTCTACGCGATTTTTTTGTTTTAAATTAATTTTTTTTGAATCGCGATTTTTAAACATTCTTATATCTATTTCCAGAAGGGATGACAGTCGAGAACATCGGCATAAAAGCGATCCAGATTTATTTTCCAAAGAACTACGTCGCTCAAGATGAACTCGAAAAAGTAACTTTGGTTTTATATAAAATTTTATTTTTACTTTTTAGTATGACGGGAACGAAGGCAAATATACAAAAGGATTAGGCCAGGATGAAATGGCATTCTGCTACGACAATGAAGACGTAAATTCCGTTGCTTTAACGGTCACGTCCAATCTCCTGAAATCCTATGACGTAAGTTTTCCCCTCGTTAAATCACCTTTGGAAATCCTTCCAGATCTGCCCAGAAACAATCGGATACCTCTCTGTGGGAACTGAAACCCTTGTGGACAAAAGCAAAAGCGTCAAAACTCAATTGATGACTTTATTTGGCAACAACACTGACATAGAAGGAATCGACGTCAAAAACGCCTGTTTTGGAGGAACTCAAGCCCTTTTCGGAGCCATCGATTGGATCAAAGCAAATTACAAAACAGATCAAAGACTAGCCATAGCTGTCATGGCGGATATCGCAGTATATGCCCCAGATGGACCCAGATGTACCGGCGGAGCTGGAGCAATTGCCCTTCTCGTAGGTCCAGATGCTTCTATCGTGTTCGAAGACGGATTACGAGGTTGTTACATGAGAAATTCCTGGGATTTTTACAAACCAATCGGAGGAATCGCAAGTGAATACCCAATGGTTGAAGGAGAAGAAAGCTTAAATTGTTATCTAAGCGCTTTAGATGCTTGCTACACTACTTACAAGAAAAAAACGAACAAAGTTCTCGGAAAAGGTTAGTCGTTCTTTGAACTATGTACTTACTGTCATTTTTCAGATCGATCATTGACAGATTTCCATTCTGTGTTATTTCATTGCCCGTTTTACAAATTAGTTCAAAAAGCATTTGCCAGATTAGTGTTCACTGATTACGTCGCTGGTCAAATTAACTTACTTAACGAAGAGAGTCTTGAACAATTCAAGTATGTCCTTAAATTAATTTTAATGAATTAAAGTATTTTTACAGGAATAAGGAACTATCAGATACTTATTCAGATCGTGAATTTGCTTCTGCGACCCGAACTGCTAGTCTTCATCTCTTAGAAGAAAAAGTTGAACCTAATATGACACTTAATCGACGAATTGGAAACATGTATACTCCATCTCTCTACGCACAACTCGTCACATTATTGTCCAGGTATGGGAAAACTTGAAATATCTAATGTAAAATTATCTTAGAGTTGACAATGTGCAATCACTGAACAACCAACGGGTGCTGTTGTTTTCATATGGATCTGGTTTGGCCTCTGCCATGTTCTCTATTACTTTCAAACTGAATATCGAAACAGAAAGAGAATTCGAGAGAATGAGAACCATATCCAGAAATGCTATCGACAGGTTAGATGAACGGGAAAAACACTCCCCGAAAGTATACAATGAAATCATGATGACTCGTCAGAAATTGGTCGAAAGGAAAGGCGCTGGAATACCGTTAGCTTCTCTCAATGGCATCACGCAACATCTCTTTCCAGGAACGTACTATCTGGCGGAGATTGATGACAAATCCCGAAGATTGTATGATCAGGTGCAATAACTGGTCTCCAGAGGCTTTACCTGCTGTTATTTCAAAGTAGGAAAAAAGTGCCTTTTTCGAAATCCGCTTTTGTTATCCTCAGGTTGTTGGTCAGAAGATAAAGGTAATCCATTAGGAGATTCATTAGACGAATAAAACTAGTTTGAATATGTTACCGAAAAAACTAAGCCTTGATTCCACATTCTTCCAAGAAGAGAGGGTTGACGTTCTTCATGTGGCGAGCGGGCAAAACAATCCTTGGCTTGACCTTGGATCCGGTCCTGGCAGAGGCGTCCTTGTGGACTTCATAGCGGATGATATCATTCTTCTCATCCAGATTGAGAGCCTGGAACATGACTTGTCCTATGTGAAAGTTGACGCAATCGTTGAAAGCATTGTGAGTCCAAAGAGCCACTTTGTCACCCTTCTGACGGACATTGACAACAGCACCGCAAATTTCATCGCCATCTTCTTCAAAACGCTCACCTGTGATAGCCATGAGCAATTCCATCCAATAATGGTCCAAAACTTCTTGGCGTTTGTGCTTGTCAACAGTTACTAACCAACGACCACCATTGACATTGTTTTCATCTTCCCACATGGGTTTGATCCCCTTACGAAATAGATAAAAATCACTTCCCCAGGTCAAGTTAGATGGAGGAATAATATGGTTGAACACACTGGAAAATTAAACTTAAGGGATACATGGCGGTTTCGATCCAACTTACGACCAGAATCCCTCGATGGAATCAAAAGTGATGACTTCACGAAGACATTCCTCCCAGTTCTTGCTTCTATCACCTCTAAGATGCCAGAGAGTCCATTCACCTTGCAAAGGATGACGAGACGGAATTCCAAGCGGCAGGGTTTCCCAAGTTTCTGAAATCACTCTTGTAAACATTCAAAAACGAACTTTTTATAAAGTTGTCTCGACACGGATTTCTGTTTGTAGAATCCTAAATTTTAAATAGTTCTAAAAATCCCCACTGGATTCTGGGAAATCCTAGTCATACTACTGTAAAAACCATATATGAAATCCTTACGAAATTATCCGAACTCAAATTCCCAGGTTTTAGGGACAAAAATGGCCTACAATTTTAATTCCGCGCGACGATTATTTCGTAATTTTACAGGATTTCATAATTGATTTTTTGGAATTACATTTTAGCCAGATAGATCTAGAAATTTCTGGATTAGGATATACAGGATAGGAAATCCTTTGTCCACCTCCCAAGGTTAATAGTTATATATGAAAACATTAATATATATCAAAAATACCACAGCACCAAAAACGACCCAACTAAGGCAAATTTGTTCGATTTTTAATAAAAATAAAAAAATACACACAAACCTCGGAACCGGATAACACTGGCTTGCTTCTTCACTTGGGCGACTTGAACGGCGTGAGGAAGTTCAGACATTTTCAGAATTAACAGAATCAACGAGCAACTGAACTTTGGCGAAGTGAAAATCGAATTTGAGTTTTGCATTGGTGCAAATCAGGCATTCGTTTCAGGACTTTTCCAGATATAGGAGGTTTGTTTGGTAAAGAACTCTTAATAGACAAATTTACCATATTTCCGTAGGCAAATTTGACATGCATTCTTCCGAATGAAAGTGCGAGTCGTTCAGACAGCGTTTTTAATCATGGACATATTTCAGGCATTCGTTTTAGGATTTTTTTCTTCGGGGAAAGTTTATTTGGTTCCTTAATTTAAAAGATAAATTTGTCCTTTTTTCCTTTGAAGGACGATGCGAGTCATTCAGACGGACTTTGTACCTTCTTTTGTTAACGTGTTTCAGGTTTTCGCTTCGGGACTCGTTAGACGCTTTTTGACAAGTTACTGTTTTTCAATGTTGAGATTTTCTTCGCGCTCCTTTGAAGACGAATGTGAGTTGTTTATTTCGATTTTTATGTTATTTTTTATTAATTTTTTTTAGGATTTAGTCAGTAGTTGAGATGTTGAAGCAGAAATAGTCAGAAATGTCTTAGGTATTTTTATTGCTGATTGTAAGAGTATCAATGACTAGTTTTCTGGTAGGCCTGTAGTCTAGTACGTGAGGTATTTCCCTTCGAGACCCGGCTTACTTGTCCAGTAACCAGTTAGTACGTTAATATAACGAGGATTAAACACAACTATATATTAATAAGAAGTCAATGTTTAGTCTATGATATATAGTATGCCCGCTGTCCAACACTTAGGGTATTTCCCTTCGAGACCCAGCTTCCCTGTCCAGTAACCAGTTAACATACCAATATAACAGAAATTAATAGAATTTAATATAAAAAATAATTAAATGAATAAAAAACTTGTTAAAATTTATTTTCCAAAGTTAAAAAGCAAAAATGTTGAATATTATTTTTAATAGAATAAATAATTCCACTTGAAGCTCTTTTTTTCATTTTATTGAAAATCATCAATATTTTAAATTTTTCTTTCATTTTAGGCCAAACAAAAAATTCAAGTGTTTCGAAAGAACTTGAAAAATCAACAAAAGACAAAACTACGGTAGACAGGACCCAGAAGTCGAAAAAAATAAAATTT
This sequence comes from Halicephalobus mephisto, assembly GCA_009193035.1. NCBI lineage: Eukaryota > Metazoa > Nematoda > Chromadorea > Rhabditida > Panagrolaimidae > Halicephalobus > Halicephalobus mephisto. The sequence goes on along the minus strand of SWDT01000010.1, from coordinate 824,037 downwards.
ATCAATTACCCGATTTTTTTCAAATTCTAATACGGATTGACCCTAAGGCAATAACAATGGACAAACATTCCTCATCGACGGGTACTTGTTGATCAGTTCGTTGACGAACTTGTTCACCATCTGAAATTTAAAAATTACAATATTATAAAAAAACAAAAAACTAATTTTTACAAAACTGTTTAAAAACAAATTTTTAGAATTTTAAAGTTTTTAATTTTACACATTAGTTTTCAAAATTTTTATTAAATTTCGAATATTTCAAAATTTTTATTAAATTTCGAAATTTTTTTTTAATTTTAGAATTCTTCGAAAATTTAGAATTTTTCAGAAATTTAATAATTTTTTTAGAATTTCAAAGTTTTTTTAAATTTCGAAATTTTTCTAAAATTTAATTAAAAATAAAAATTTCAATAACCTTAACGTAGCCTTTTTGCAACATTCGTTTTTTGGCCATTTTGTCGCTACCCGTTTCTTTCAGCTTAATCCCTCGATGTACTGTAAAAAGATCGTTAACAATTGCAAATTGATATCCTTGGAAACAAAGAATGGTCGACAAATGCGTGTTTGATCTCAATCGGAACGGAAATCTGTCGTCGTGAAATGGGGTGTTTTTGTCGCACACAAACTGGGGTTCCCATTCCGAATTTGTGTAATTCAAAATCATCTGGATATCTGATTCGTTTTTTTCTGGATTAGTCAGCCATTTTTCGAGTTCTGGAATATAGTGACCTCTGTTGTAGACCTTCTGATGAAACGGCAAAGCTTGTTTATTTTTTATTAATTTTAATAATTCATTTTTCGTTTTCGGCAAAGTCGCGTTTTCAGAAATTTCGAATCTTCTGTGAACAAGAACAAATTTCTTTTTTTCTTCCAAAAGAATTTTTTTTGCAAGAATTTTCATTTTTTTTTCGAATTTTTTACAAAAAATTTGTTCAATATCTCCAGAAATAAACAATTCCGTTTTCGATCCGTTTCTTGCGATATTTCTTGCTGGATTTATGGGATAAAGTCCGGAAGAAATCTGAAAATCCATCAACTCTCCAGAAGTGTCCAATTTGATTCCGGAATTTCGAATATTGGGACATGTTGAAAAATTTTTTTTTTCGAAAAATAAATGAAGTGATATTCTTCCAGAATTTTTGAAATTTTTCATTTTATCGATTCCTGACAGGATTTCCTGAAATAATTATTTTAAAAATTAAAAATTTTTTTTATGAATTTTGGAAAATATTAATTTATATGATAGTTTTGTTTTTGCGTGACAATTATTCCGTGATTTTAAGATTTCGCAATCAACTATGGTGGGACTTTTCTGTCTCAAACTTTCATTTTCCAATTTTTACAACTTTAAAAATTAAAAAATAAATAATTTTGAATAACTTTAGATCTGTTATTTTTTAAAAGCTATTTTAGGTAATTTTCTGTTTTTAATAAAGTTTTATATAAAATTCGATATTTTTAAAATCCAAAGAGTCTTCAGAATCCTGGATTCTGAAGGTTGACTGTTAATTCTGATTTCAGATTCAGACTCTGTAGGTTTTACTACTGTATTTAAGTACTTTTTTCAGTTCTAACTCTAAAATGGGAACATAAATGCTTCAGATGTAAATATTATTTAACTCAGAATCCTGGATTCTGAAGGTTGACTGTTAATTCTGACTTCAGATTCAGACTCTGTAGGATTTATTACTGTATTATAAGTACACATACAAAAAACAACTTTTAACACCGTAATAATTATGAAATGTGACGAAAATGGAACATAATCATCACACTTTTATGAATATTTGACATTTGTAACGAAAATTACAAATAATAGTGATATTTTGTATTTATTACTGTACTAAAAGTTGCGTTTTTTGCTCAATTTCAACTCTAAAATTGGAATATAAATTTTTGGGAAAGAAACGTCACATAACTGTTTTGGAAACTTCTAAATTGAAGTCATATAAAATACAAAACTCCTGTCCGTCTTCGGGGATCAATAGTTATATAAAATATTTCTAAATTTCGGAATTTCAAAAAATATAAATTCCTTTGTTTTTTTATAAAATCAAAATTCTAAACTAAATCGATAAAAAGCAAAAACGATCAACACTTTCTCTTCCCTGAGGGGATGTGCTTGACGGCGACCCTGAGACATGAAATTAATCACGTTCGTTTTTCTCAATATCATTGATTCTTATCGAAAATTGAAAAATTGTTTTTATTCAACAAACCTGTAAGTTCAATTGAACGGAATTAACATCAATCACTTTTTCTGAATTCAAAATTAAATCCGATATTTCTGGAGTAGGGATGAAAACGGAGACAGAAATGCCTCCGTCCCACGTGTCCAGGTGGTCTTGCAGAAAATTCAGATATTTAGGAGTAGCGTGAAGTACTAGAGTAATATAGTCGCCATTTTTGAATTCTCCAGAAGCTTCCCAATAGTCGTAAATAACACAGTAATCTTCTTTATACAGTATACTTTTATAAATTTCGATTTTCAAAATCGAATCAAAAACTACAGTATTGTTAGTTTTAGAAAATAACACAAATCCGAATAAACCCAAAATTCCGATTACAGTAATCCTCATCCATTTGCAAATTCTCCAAGACGGCACAACTCGCGACATTGAAGCAGATTCGGATTTGCGGACAGAAATCGACGAATTCTAAGTTTTTAGGCCAAATTTCATTTCTCAAAAACAACTATTCAATTACCTTTTGAAAAATCAAAGTTATTACGCAGACCTTTTTCGATAGAGTGGAAAAGAACAAAGAGATTCAACGTGACGGGTTGTTCAAAACCAGTCGTTGAGCTGGTCTGGATGCAGGGCGTCGGACTTGAGGACTTACTTGAGTGACGTGATTGACTTGGACAATTTGCCAGAACCAAAAACTGAAAATTACACAACAGTTATTATTCGAAAATGATTGTCGCAGAAAACGAGAAGATTCTTAGCACGAAAACCTTTGAGATACAGGAATTCAACTTGCGCGCTAAACAACCGGCAGAAGCGAAGGAATTCAGAAGCGCAGGATTTTAGAAGTGGAGGAATTCAGAAGCAAAGGATTTCAGAAGCGAAGGAATTCAGAAGCGAAAGATTGCAAAAGCGGAGGAATTCAGAAGCGGAGGAATTCAGAAGTGGAGGAATTCAAAAGCGAAGGAATTCAGAAGCAGGGGATTTTAGAAGCGCAGGAATTCAGAAGCAATAAGAGGGAACGAGACCAAGCTGCGAAGAGTTGTTCTTAACTACTTTGTATTGTTGACTGCTGGAATAAATCGAAGAATTAACAACTGTCGATTAAGGAAATAAGTCAGATTCCCTTACAATGATTATATTGCCACAGTAATCGTCTTACGAAATCCGATGTACAACATACAGTATTTTTGAATTTGTTTTTTATAATTTCTATGGTTTAATTATCCAAGTTTGAAATAAAAATATGTTACAAAAAACAAAAGTCGATTACAATCGATACACAAAAACAAATTTTTTTTGTACAAGAACTTTTGCGAAATTTGATAAAAATGTAACACAATCGTCTCATTTTTCATGAATATTCGAAATTTATGACGAAAATTAAAAATAATAATGACGATTTTCATTTGTTACTGTACTAAAAATTATACTTTTTGGTGTACAAACACAGTTGGGTTATCTGACACGAAAAATAAAAAAAATTGAAAATGCGTTCATATATCGAATTGGATTGAAGACGTTTTAAATATAAATAATTCTTTTTTGAAAATCTATATTTTCTTCAGCACAAAAGAAAGTAACTTTTGGTGTAGTAACAACTTTGAAATTTAACACAATTGTCGAATTTTTTACTAATATTCGAAATTAGTGACGATTGTGTTACATTTCGTAATTGTTACTATATTTAAAGTTACTTTTTTTACAGCTTACAGTATTTTGAAACTTAAATAATTAAACTAAAAATTATTAAAAATAAATTACAAAAGAAAAATCCGATTTCGATTCATAGACATTTCCGGGATGTCTTCGGATAGTACAATGGTAGTACACGTCAATTCAAATTCACGAGACTCGGGTTTGATTCCCGACCGAAGACCAGTTAGAAGCCTAGCCCGCAAGCTGCTTGTAGGCTAAAGAAGCCTAGCCCGCAAGTTACTAGTAGGCTAAAGAAGCCTAGCCCGCAAGTTACTAGTAGGTTAAAGAAGCCTAGTCCGCAAGCTGCTTGTAAGCTAAAGAAGCGAAGCCCTCTGGATATCTCCCATTAGAGATCCAGTTGACCAAAGACAAGCTAGATGATAAGAAGAATCCCAAGGTCCTAGGAACGGAAGGCTCGCACCGACGGATAAGTTCGATCAAAGGTACAAGGGTTTAACTTTAGTATTGTTTGTGAACTTTGAATGTGCGATATGGGAATAAATAGAAATAGACATTTCCGGGACTGAGCATTTTTCTGGATCAGCGACGTTATCGCCGTTCCGATCAGTTATTCTTTTAAAATTTTTTATTTTCTACAGTAGTTATTTCCTGGTTTCGAAAAAAAAATGATTTTTTAGATTTTTAGATTAGTTTTATTGATAACTGGATCAGTCCAAAATACATATTAAAATTTTTTTAATTTTCGAAATTAAAAATAACAGAAAAACAACTATTTTACAGTTAATTTTTTAATTTTTTAGACTAGTCTTTTGATTTTTAAAAATTCCAATAAAGCAATCAATAAAACTAAAATGAAAAAATTTTTTTCTCAAAATCAGCAGGAATCCAAAAAAAAATATAACTTTCGAAATTATAACAATTGCGAAAAATAATATAATCGTCAAATTTTTTATAAATATTTGAAATTTTTAACGAAAATTAAAAAAATAATAATGACATTTTGTATTTATTACTGTACTAAAAGTTACGCTTCTTTTTGAATGTAGGGATTTTGGATAGTGTCTATCTCCACTTAAATCAGGATTTTCTAGTCACTATCCAAAATTTATTAGTTGTTGAATCACTATCCAAAAACAACTTTTTACACAAAAAATCACAACTTTTAACACCGTAATAATTATGAAATATGACGAAAATGGAACACAATCATCACACTTTTATGAATATTTGACATTTGTAACGAAAATTACAAATAATAGTGATATTTTGTATTTATTACTGTACTAAAAGTTGCGTTTTTTTTGTGTAAACAGGAACAATTGTCGTACAGTCCGTTTTTGTCTTAAACCAGTTTTTTGAATTCTAAAATGGTGTAACCTACTAATCAAGTAGCCAAAAAAAAACTAATCTAAAAAAAGAAAAATAAAACTAGCTTCACGAAATCAGATATCATATATCGTAAGGAGATCAAAAATCACAGAAGACCAATTGTTATTCAGTCCGATGATTATGTAGCGTTTCTGTCCCGAAAGTTTATATTCTAATTTTAGAGTTAGAATTGACAAAAGTACTTATAATGCAGTAATAAAACCCATAGAGTTTGAATCTGAAATCAGAATTAACAGTCAACCCTCAGAATCCAGGATTCTGAAGACTCTTTGGATTTTAAAAATATCGAATTTTATATAAAACTTTATTAAAAACAGAAAATTGCCTAAAATAGCTTTTAAAAATAACAGATCTAAAGTTATTCAAAATTATTTATTTTTTAATTTCTGAAGTTGTAAAAATTGGAAAATGAAAGTTTGAGACAGAAAAGTCCCATCACGAATCCAATCGGCGGTATTTTCTGTAAAAAGGTAACCACGACCTTTCGGATGTTATTCATCTATTTTCCCGCTTTTCTCGATCAGTATTTTCTTCAAAAAAATATTTAAACCCCGTATTCTAAAATAACAACCAAATAAAAATATAAAAAATAACATAGAAACGGAAAAGATAAAAATCAACTTTGTTTAAGAAAAACTTTTAAGCGAATTTTCTCCTATTCAAAAGTGGTCAGTGTCCGAAAAAGGCAAGCGGTGAAATTCATAAACAAACGATTTTTTCACTTGTCCTTAAAACGAGTCTAAACAAAAGTGACCGGTGTGTATTTTGAATTTTCAAGATGATACGATGATGGAATACGTGTATATAAAATACATGTTGCATATACATCTGCATAAAAAATATATGTTATATATACACGTGTATATAAAATATGTTATATACACATATATATAATACATGCTATATACACATATACACATATACATACAAAATATATGCTATATATACACGCATATATAATATATGCTATATACGCATATAAAATATATGTTATATACACATATATATTCACATATATATACACATATATACTCATATATGTTATATATACACGCATATGCACATATACATAATACATGCTATATATACACATGCATATAAAAATATATGTTATATATACGCATATATAATACATGCTATATACACATATATAAAATATATGTTATATACACATATGTACTCATATATGTTATATATACATATATACTCATATATATAATATATGTTATATATACACATGCATATATATTCCCATACATAAATGTTTATAGACATTCATATATATCTGCATAAATATATATCAAATTTATAAAAATTATTACTTTTCGTTGTCTATACATAAAATGAGCACATTTAAACGACTCTAATGTGTTGGTTACATTATATTCAACATATTAAATACTTGAAGACCGTTTTGTCAGCTTTTGGCACTACATATCAACATATTAATACATTAAATACAATGTGCAGATGTTAATTTAACCTATCAATACACTGAATATAATCTATCTGATACGCTGGAGTCGTTTTAGTATATAGATACATAAAATATAATATACTAATGTTGTATTAACGTGCTAATACGCCCAATATAATTCACTGATATTATATTTAATATATTCATATATTGAGTAAAATTCATCGATATTGTACTAATATATAGATACATAAAATATAATATACTAATGTTGCACTAACGTGCTAATACATCAAATATAATTCATCAATATTAAATTTAATATATCGATATATTGAATATAATGCATATGTTTTATTTAATATATCAACACATAAAATATAATGTACTACTATTGTATTAACGTGCTAATACGCTCAATATAATTCACCGATATTGCACTGATATATCGATACGTGGAATACAATGCACAAATATTATATTTGATCTACCGGCACATTAAATATAATGTATTTCATACATCAAAACCGTTTTAATATACTGATACATTACATACAATGCACCGATATCAACTTAATATACCGGTGCAGAAAATATAATATGTAATATATCTGATACATCAGAGTTGTTTTAATGTATCCATACATCATATACAATGCACCGATATCAACTTAATATACCGATGCACAAAATAAAATATGTAATATATCTGATACATCAGAGTTGTTTTAATGTATCCATACATTACATAAAACGCACCGATATGAACTTAATATACCGATGCACAAAATAAAATATGTAATATATCTGATACATCAGAGTTGTTTTAATGTATCCATACACCATATACAATGCACCGTTTTTGTACGAAAATGTCTCAAAAATTAACACAATTATTTATCTAAAAGAATTCCGTTGAGGCTGCTGATTATATCTGCCGTCTGTTTGCTGGTTTCTGAGTTGATTTTTTCGTTGTTATTCAGGAATCCAGATTCATCCTCTTCCTCTGAAACTTGTTCCCAATCGTACGGTTCATCTGGTTTGATTTCGTTATTTTTCATCGCCAGAATAATCATCTGTTTCAAAAAATTGTAATCTGGCTGACTGTAGAAGGACAATCCATCGAGATAATTCATGATTCTTCTGAACTCGATTCTGGGACAATATTTGAAAAGTCTATGAGCTCCTTCTGAAGTTCTAGCGTGAATTTTCATTTTTTTAACTTTTTCTTGGTCTGGTTTACGGTACATCGACCAGGGCAATTGGCCTGTCATGAATTCAACCACCAGATAAAGCCAGGATTCCAGGTCGTCTTTGGGACATTGTTCCTCTTCGTTGTGGGACCTCAAGGAAGCATATCTAGTGGTCCCTCTGAATGTACAGTACTCCCGAGGTTCTCGAATCTCTCCAGAAGCCGTTTTGAAAGATCGACAAATCCCGAAATCAATAATCACAATTCTCGTTTTGGGACCTTCTTTGTGAACGAGGAAATTTGAAGGCTAAAAATAGGATTTCAATAAAATGAAAAATAATTACAGTAGAACTTGGATATGAAATATCCTCGTTATAATTTATTTCACGTTATAGCATAGGATTTGAGTGAGTAATTTTGGTTAGTCTGTCTTCAAATTTATCCCCACTATGATATATCCTTTTTTATAACATACGTTTTGCCCGGTCCAAGGGGGATATCTTATATCCAAGTTCTACTGTATTTCGAAATTTCTAAACTTGAAGTACAGTAGAACTTGGATATGAGATATCCCTGATATAACATATCTCTTGTTATAGTATAGTGTCTGAGTAAATGTGTTTAGTTAGTCTGTCTCCAAATGTATCCCCTATATGATATATCCTTTGTTAAAGATACTCCTTGGCCAGTCCCAAGGAGATATTTTATATACAAATTCGACTGTACCTTGATATCTCGGTGGACAAATCCGAGGGAATGAAGCTCCTCGATGGCATTCAGGGTCTCTATGGCCAATCTCAGGCTCGTGGGGGCGCTGAACCGGTGTTCCATGAATTGATGTCGGAGTTTCCAAAGGTTCTCTTCCATCTGATTTGTTTTTATTTTAATAAACAATAATTATAAGTTTAAAAATTAATGAATAACATTTTTATAATTTTTAAATTCTCACAAAAAACAATAAAAATTTTTTTTCTATTTTTATCAAAATTTTAAAATTAAAAAAAATCATTTTGAAAGTTTTTGAATTTTAAATTTTACAAAAAATAGCATTTTTAAAAATCCCACAAAAAAATTTTAAAAAATAAAAATATTAATTTTATTATGAATGATTTTTTACTTTTTATCATAATTTCACAACTTATTAGATACAGTACCCAAAACTAAAATTAAACAATAAACATCATTCGTGTCAGGACCAGTACTTGAAACATGTTAGTAAAAATAAAAATATTAGTCCTGATACGAATGATTTTTCTCTTTTTACCGTAATTTCACAACTTATTAGATACAGTATCCAAAATTAAAATTAAACAATAAACATCATTCGCGTCAAGACCAGTACTTGAAACATTACTAAAAAAATACTAATCTTACCACGAATGATTTTTCTCTTTTTACCGTAATTTCACAACTTATTAGATACAGTATTCAAAATTAAAATTAAACAATAAACATCATTCGTGTCAGGACCAGTACTTGAAATATTACTAAAAATATATTAATCTTATTATGAATGATTTTTTACTTTTTATCGTAATTTCACAACTTTTTAGATACAGTATCCAAAATTAAAATTAAACAATAAACATCATTCGCGTCAAGACCAGTACTTCAAATATTTTTAAAAAATACTAATCTTACCACGAATGATTTTTCTCTTTTTACCGTAATTTCACAACTTATTAGATACAGTATCCAAAATTAAAATTAAACAATAAACATCATTCGCGTCAAGACCAGTACTTCAAATATTTTTAAAAAATACTAATCTTACCACGAATGATTTTTTACTTTTTACCGTAATTTTATTTTTATTTTAATTTATTAAAAAAACCAACCTTCTGGATGACTATGAATTTAAAATGTCCTTCGATTTTTCCACGATCGATTAATTGACAAAAATATTTACAATTAGATTTTTCGGCAGCTTTGAGGACTTTGTAATCCATGTTTAATCCGTTAAAACTTTGATCACAAATCTCCAATTTTGCCGCAAATTGTTTTCCGTCAGATTTTCTCAAAAATTCAAAAACGGCTCCATATCGCCCTGGGGCAAGTTTTCTACCAACAGCAAAAGAAAAAATTTGGCCTTGAATAATATTGTTTTTTTCCGGCAAAAAATCAGAAATTTTTGAATTTTGAACATCTTCAAAAAAATCTTCCAAAGACATCGACGGATTTTCTAAAGCTTCAATAGCTTTTAAATTTATTTTTTTTAAATTAGAATTATTCATTTTTTAAAAATTTTCAATTTAAAAAACAGTCAAATCCTCGAAGAAAAATTTTTTCAACTTCAAGGATTAAGCAAACTGTTTTTTTTGACGTCGAGAGTTTTCAAAACGATCGATGGTTTTTCACGAAAAAAAAAATAAAATAAAATATCGGATTCAAAACACATGTTTTTTTTCAAAAATAAAAAAAAATAAATTTTAAAATCAGAAAAATTTTAAAAAAAGTTAAAAAATAAAAAAATTCAAAAAAAATAAAAAATTTCAAAAAAATAAATTTTTAAAAATAAAAAAATAAATTTAAAAATCAGAAAAATTTTAAAAAAATTCAAAAAAAATAAAAAATTCTAAAATTAAAAATTTCTAAAAAATATAATTTTAAAAAAATTTAAAAATTCCAAAAAAATAAATTTTTAGAAAACGTAAAAAATTAAAAAAATAAAAAAATTCTAAAAAATAAATTTCAAAAATTTTAAAAACTTAAAATTTAAAATAAAATAAATTTTAAAAAAATAAAAAAATAAATTTAAAAATCTTTAAAACAAAAAATTAATTAAAATTAAATTTTAAAATACAAACATTTTTAAAAAAATTTAAACTAAAATTAAATTTTATTTTCTTAAAAAACAAAAACCAGGAAATTCGGGGATTTTAAAAATCCATTTGACCCGAATTCGTCCATTTATCACACCGACAGCCGGTCCAAAAGCTGGACATTAAAATCAAAAACCAACTGTTTTCTAATTTTTAAATCTTAAAAAACACATTATTCAACTTTTGCATCTGTTTAATCCAAATTTTTCCACATTTTACAATTCCAATTAAAAATAAAAAAAAATACGTTAAAAAATAATACAAAAAATTAATTTTTCGCTCCTCTACCACGACCTCTTCCTCTGGTAGCTCCTCCTCTACCTTTTTTTGAATCTTGTTTATCTGTTTTAATTTTAATTTCTGGAACATCTTCAACTTCTTCTGCTTCATCTTCACTATTACCTCCAACAACTTTTTCAACAACATGTCCTTCTTCGTCCAATTCTTCTTCCACAGAAATTGCTTTTTTCTTTCCTTTAGCTACAGTAACAACAGAATACGGTAACAATCTCGATTCTTTGTTCAAATTTCTCGTCAGAGCAGATTTAGCTTTCGTCGAAACACTTTCTTTTGGATCCTTCATTCCAGGCCATACTCCAAGTTCAGAAATCGCTTCTGCATCATCTTTCACTAAATTATAATAATTATACACATCTATAACTTCTCTTATTCCATCCACATCCTTCTCAATCAACGGTCTAGTCATCTTATCTCTCAATAATGGAACATAATCCGTCACCATCGCATGACAATTACCAGTTACCTTCAAATGAGCATGTGTCGCCAATTGTCTCATCATCCTCTGTCTTTTATTTGCTGATGAATTTTTTCCTAACCATGATGGAAAAGCAATTTGATCTGTCATATGGCCATCTAAGTACATCGAAGGGATAGCACATGACATCAATCCATATTCTGGTAGCAAATTCCATGAACCTTGAGAACGAACTTGTTTATCAAGAATATCCGCATCAGAAATACACGTTGCTGCTTGTCTTAGAGCTCGAAGATGACTTTGAGAGCTAAAAAAATAATTTTTATATAAAAATTGAGCAATTTTTAATCAAATTTTCGTCAAATTCCAAATTCTTGTCATTTCACATTTGATAAAAAATTTAGAATTGTTATCTTTTTCGTCATTATTTTCAACTTTCTTCGAAAAAAAAATCTGTAAAAATTTCCAAGTGTTCTTTTTTTGGAAAACAACAGTCAGATTATTGTTCTCTGTCCGTCTCCAAAAAAAGTGAAAAAAATTCTTACGTACTCTTTTCGAAGAGAATTTTGGAAATAATGACAAAAAAGATAACAACCCTAAAAAAATCACTATTTTTCCACCACGTAGAAAACTAAATTTTTATAAAAATAATTCTATAAATTCCTAAATCTTCTAAGAACAATTATTTAAACCTTCAAACTCCTTTTGAAATAAATCATTAATAATAAAAACTCTGAAAAAATACTTTTTTCCATTTATTAATTAAATAAAAACCTGTTCTACATAATTTTATACATTTTTTGGCAAAAAAGTTAAATATTTTTTAATTTAAAAAAGATCTAAAATAACTAAATTCGTAAATTCCAAACATGAAATCAAATATCATAAATTTCATCATCTTATTTTAAATAATTTTGAAATTTCTTTAAATATTTAAATTCCAAATCAAAAAAGTACAAAATTATGTACAATAAATTCTAAATAAAAAAAATACAGAATTATGTACAATAAATTCCAAATCAAAAAAGTACAAAATTATGTACAGTAAATTCCAAATCAAAAAAGTATAGAATTATGTACAATAAACTCCAAATCAAAAAAGTATAGAATTATGTACAATAAACTCCAAATCAAAAAAGTACAAAATTATGTACAATAAATTTCAAATCAAAAAAGTACAGAATTATGTACAATAAATTCCAAATTTTCTAAATTATCAAAATTCCACTATTATCATTGAAAAAAACAAACCTCATGTTATCTCCTCTGACATTTGGGTAATTTTCTTGAACAAACAACGGCATAATAGAATAATCACTGAAAAACATTTCTTGTTTTGTTCCCAAATTAGTGTCATTACTTAAAATTTTTCTTGCTGCTTCAAAAATATTAACTGAAATATCTTTTTTTTCAACAACTCCACTTGCACCTGCTGCAATCAACTGCAAACTATATATGCATTGTCGAATATCGTGATTTGAAGCTTCCATCAGATCATTTAAAACATCATTGTTAATTTTTAATTTTTCTCTCGCAATTATCGTCATTAATCTTGCTTTGATTTGTTCTATTCTTGGTCTTTGAAATCTCAAATCGAAACAATGATTAGCTAATGATCGAATTTTAGGATGCATTCTGTCATTACAAATACAAATTATTGGAATTTTCGAATCTTTTATCAATTGAATAACTTCAGAAATTCCGCCTCTGTCTTGATTACCTGACATTCCATCAACTTCATCCATAATTAATACATGTGTAATTTCGTTTAATTTATTATTAGGTATTTCACCTGTCAAAAATTCATCCATTTGTCTTGATCCAAGTAATTCTGCCGTTTTTTCAGAAAGTAATTTCTTATTTCTCGCATCAGATGCATTCATTTCAACATACTTCAATCCTAATTCCTTACAACAAATAACAGCAGCTGAAGTTTTACCTATTCCAGGAGGTCCAGACAACAAAGCAGCCTTAAATGCAGTTCCATCATGTTGAGCTGCAAACGGATTAGGCTTACATTTCTTCACTAATCCATTAATTCCAAGATTATTCTTCGCCCATTCCTTCAACCATTGTAAAAGTTTCTTCGCCGGAGCCTTGTCAGTACTCTGTCCTGCTAGTGACTTCAAATCCTGGGGCTTGTACTTATCCACCCACGGAAGTTCCGCCTTCTTCTGGACCACCAAAGGAGAAGCTTCCATTTTTACACATACCGTATTAAAAGTTTGATAATGAACAACTTCATTTTTTTGTTTTTTTGGATTAATTTGTTCTTTTTGTTTTTTAGGTTTCTCAGGAGTATTACTTGACGATTTCTTTGGAGATGGAGTTTTGGTTATTTCTCCTAGTGGTTTTCTAGAATTTTTGGATTTCTTCGGCTCAACTTGCACCACAATGAAATCATCATCCGCAGTTTCCTCGACTTCAATGACGGATTTCTTTTTTTTCTCTGACAAAGTCTTCTTGGGAGAGGATTTAGAACCCAAAGCCGTGCCTGGACTGAAGAAAGCTAATGGATCAACTCGTTTCAATTGTTCTTTCGGTTTTTCCAAATTTTTCGGAAGTTGTTTGTTTGATGGAATTTTTTTGGATAAAACAGCATCGAGTTTCTGTTGATTCGGAGGAGTTCGTCTTCTTCCACGTTTCCTTTTGGATTCAGCTTCTGATTCCTCATCTTCCATCTTAGGACTTGCTTTACTTCTTCGTTTTTTGGATCTTTTTTGTTTTTCGTGATCAGATTCATCATCAATCTGGAATTTTTCAGATTAGATTTTAAATTCACAAAAAAGTAAACCTCCATGACTTCTGGACTCGATTCCTTTACAGTACGCTTCTTGGGAGAAGGTTCATCTTCAGAAGTCTCTACAATCCTGGCCTTCTTCTTTGGAGGCTTCTTCACAGGAGAAGGAGTTTTAGAGCCCTTCTTTTTTGGAGACTTACGTTCTTCCTCGGATTCAGAATCAACAACTAGCCTTCTGGAGCGTTTCTTAATTGGAGAAACATCTTCAGATACCTTCTTCGGGGTCTTCTTCACAGGAGAAGGGGTTTTAGAGCCCTTCTTTTTTGAAGACTTGGATTCCTCTTCAGATTCAGAATCAACAACTAACCTTCTGGAGCGCTTTTTGAGGACATCTTTCTTTTCAGCCTTCGAAACAATAGATTCTTCAAAAAACTCCTCTTCTGAAGAGTCCAGAACCACCTTACGACTATTTTTGGCTCCTTTTTTCTGTTTCTTAACATCAGCCTTGAGGGACTTTGGAATCGGACATTCGTTATCGGCTTAAAAATTAAACTTCGTATTACACAGTTAAATTTCGTATATAAAAAATTGAATTTCATATAAAAAGTTGGATTTTATATATAGTGGAATTTCGTAAATAAAAAGTCGAATTTCATATAAAAAATTTAATTTCATATATAAAAAGTGAAATTTCCTATTTAAAAACTTTCAAAAAACTTACATTCTTCGAGATCTAAGGTGAGAACATCGGGTTCGGAGGGTACTTCGAGTTTTTTGGAGCGTTTAGGAAGGGCTTTCGGAGATCCGGTTTCCTTCCTTTCCGAACTCAAAGCGCTTTTTTTTGGAGAAACCGGTGGTTTCTTCTGATTCACTGGTGAGAAAAATTTTCTAATATCCGACTAAAAATAACACAATGTTTAAAATTAAAAAAAATAAAAAAATAAAAACATACCATTGTGAAATAACCAACGGAGAGCAGGAGCGGAACGAAGAAAAACAACTTTCCCGCACTTTTCGGTCCAGCCGAAATCTGCTCGAGACCATTTTTGAAATTTTCATATATCAACTTTGTCCTTTTCCATCTGCTTCATATTCTTCTATAATTTTACCATTATATCACCTCAAAAATGAAACGGGTATTGATAAATAGTAAAATTAAAGATAATTTTATTTTTTCAAAAAGATCGGTTTGTTTTTTATTTTATTTTTTTTATTTTTTTTTATGTAAAATTTTGCAGAATTTCAAGTACCCTGTTGTGCCCGTGAAAGACATCAGGAACATCGGCATCATCGCCCACATCGACGCCGGAAAAACTACAGTAACCGAGAGACTTTTGTACTTGACAGGTCTGACTTCCGTCGTTGGAGACGTCGATGACGGAAACACGGTCACGGATTTCATGGATTTGGAAAGAGAAAGAGGTTTGATTTTGCACAATTTGCATAAAAAAAATAAAATAATTTTTTTTTGAAGATTTTAAGTGAGATTTTTTGGGTTTTTATATATGAAAATTAATTTTTGGAAATGGACAATTTTACATTTCATATAATCCAGGTTTTGAAATTTCGAAATCCATCTAGATAAAACGTATTTCCAAGAAATTAGTCGAGAAATCGTCACGTTGGTCAGTTTAGGTTTAAAAAATTTGGAAAATTCAAATTTCGTAACCGAAATTATTTATATTTTTGCATTTCTACAGTACCGGCATCTGAAGCTTAGGATTTTAACAATCCCTAAATACTCTAAAAACTCGTATTGAAGGATTTTCATACTGTATGACTGACTGTGAAGTTATCAAAGATTACGAAATAATCATCACATAAATCACAATTGTCACGTAGGCTATTTCTGTTTTTCGGAAATTTTGGTTATTGATATATAAATTACTTTGAAATAATGTTAATTTTTAGGTTTTTATATGAATAATTACGAAATAACCGTCATTAGACTATTTCTGTTTCTAAAAATTTAAAAATTCATATATAAACTATTTCGAAATAATGTTGATTTTTGGGTTTTTATATGAATGATTACGAAATAACCGTCATTAGACTATTTCTATTTCTAAAAATCACTCTTGAAAGTATTTCGTAACAAAACTGATTTGTAATTTTTCATAGTATTATTGTATCCGAACTTTCAGGAATCACTATTCAATCCGCAGCAGTGACGTCATTCTGGAGGAACCACAGAATCAATTTGATCGATACTCCTGGACATGTGGATTTCACTCTCGAAGTCGAACGATGCCTGAGGGTTCTTGACGGAGCAGTAGTTGTACTGGATGGATCTGCCGGCGTCCAAGCTCAAACTTTAACTGTTTGGAAACAAGCGAGCAAATTTCGACTTCCTTGTGTTTTTTTCGTGAACAAAATGGACAAAATCGGATCGGATTTTCAGAAAAATTTGAATTCAATTGAATCAAAATTAAATCAAAAAATTTGTTCAATTTCTGTTCCTGTTTTTGAAAATTCAAAAATTTCGGGAATAATTAATTTAATTTCGAAAAAATATTTAAATTTATCAAATCCGAAATCCGATTGGACAGATATATCCGAAAATGAAAGATATTCAGACGAGCTGATCCTAGGACGAGAAGATCTGTTTTCAAAAATCGCCGAAATCAACGATGAATTCGCCGATGAACTTTTAAAAACAGAAAATATTTTTGAATTTCCAACAGATACAGTAATCAAAGCAATCAGAAGGTCTACAGTAGACAAATCCCTGGCTCCGGTGAGTTTCGGAACCGCCCTGAGGCACACGAGAACGGTGGAGCCGATTCTGGACATGGTTGTGGATTTTTTGCCGAGTCCAATCGAGAAGGATTATCGTCTTCCAGATTCTGATTTCTGCGGACTAGTCTTCAAGGTACTGTTAAATTTTTTATTTATCTAATTTAAATTTTAAAAAATCTTTAGAATCAAGTTAAAAACTCTAAAAAATTTAAAATTTAAAAAAATCAAATTAAAAATCCTAAAATTTTATGTTTTAGAATCTTCCAGAATCAAATTAAAAATTTTTAAAAATCCTAAAATTAAAAAAAATCAAATTAAAAATTCTAAAAAATTTAAAATTAAAAAAAATTAAATAAAAAATTCAAAAATTTTATGTTTTAGAATCTCCCAGAATCAAGTTAAAAATTCTAAAAAATTTAAAATTAAAAAAAATCAAATTAAAAATTCTAAAAAATTGGTGTTGAGATAATTTTGAAAAAATTTAAATTTTATAATTAGTGTAATTCTGAAGATTTTTAGAAAATTGGCGTTGAGACAATTTTGAAAAAAAGTTGAAAATTTTTACAATGATGTAATTTTTAGATTGTGCATGAAAAGAAGAAAGGTCAATTATCGTATCTGAGAGTGTACAAGGGCAAACTTAAACATGGTGCTTCTGTTTTGAACCTGAATCGACAAGAAGTGGAATCCGGATTGAGGATCTACATCCCGTTCAGTGACGACTTTCGACAAGCGGAAAAAGTTACAGAAGGCAACATTGCGGTTTTGTCTGGTCTGAATTCTACCGTAACTGGAGACACTTTGATAGAATCGAAACCGAATTTTAAAAAAGATCAATGTGCGGATATTCTTGAAGGCATTTATCTCCCTGATCCGGTGTTTTTTTGCGCTGTGGAACCTCCATCTAGTGCATCTATTCATGTTTTCGAAAATGCCCTCAGGGAACTGGCAATCGAAGATCCGTCTTTGCGAATCAGACTAGATCCGGAAACTGGACAAACCATCCTGGAAGCCATGGGCGAACTCCACATCGAAGTCATCAAGGAACGGCTTAACAGAGAACATGGCTTGGACGTTTTCATGGGACCTCTGCAAGTTGGCTACAGAGAAGTCATAAATTCTACAGTATCCAATTTTGCGAAAATTGAAGAAAATTTTAAAAATGAAAAATTTAAACAAAGTTGTTCATTAAAATTGAAAATTGAACCAATTAAAAAAAATGAAAAATTTTCAACAGTTACGGTAGAATTGGAAGAAGAAAATTCATCAACGACTTTTGTAAGACCGGATTGGCTCAAGGCGATAAACGAAGGATGCAAAAATGCACTTTTCAATGGACCTGTTCTTGGATTTCCTGTCCACAATGTCAAGATAACTTTAAAGTTAGTTTTTAATTTTTTAAATTTAATAATTAAAATTTTTCAAAAATCAAAAAAATTAAAATTTTTGAAGAAATTAAAAATTTTTGAAAAATTCTAAAAAATTAAAAATTTTTATAAAATTCTGGAAACATCTACTGAATTTTAATAATTCTTTTCGGAATGATTTCGTAATATTATTGATATATCAATTCTTATCAACGCGATTCTGGAAATTCATTTGAGATGAATTTACGAAAACTTTAAAAATATTATTGAAGTTTTTAATAATTCTTTTCGGAATGATTTTGTAACATTATTCATATATCATTTTTATCAATTTGATTCTGAAAATTCGTTTTGAGATGATTTTACGAAAATTTTAAAAATAATATTGTTCAAATTGGTAATAATTCTTTTCGGAATGATTTTATAATATTATTCATATATCAATTCTTATCAACTTGATTCTGGAATTTCGTTTTGAGATGATTTTACGAAAATTTTAAAAATATTATTGAAGCTTTTAATAATTCTTTTCGGAATGATTTCGTAATATTATTCATATATCAATTCTTATCAACTTGATTCTGGAATTTCGTTTTGAGATGATTTTACGAAAATTTTAAAAATAATGTTGTTCAAATTGGTAATAATTCTTTTCGGAATGATTTTATAATATTTTTTAAATATTATTTTTAATATATTGTTTTCAGTGCCCTGGTTGCGAGTGGAGGCAGGATCAACCCGGCTCTCCTTTCTGCTTGTGCGAACCAATGCGTAACTGAAGCCCTGAGGAAATCTGGAGCTCACTTGATTGAACCCATCATGTCAGTCGAAATCAACGTTGTAGATGAAGCTGCAGAACAAGGCGTCCACAGTATCCTCCAAGAATTAGGAAAAAGAAGA
Organism: Halicephalobus mephisto; assembly: GCA_009193035.1. NCBI lineage: Eukaryota > Metazoa > Nematoda > Chromadorea > Rhabditida > Panagrolaimidae > Halicephalobus > Halicephalobus mephisto. The sequence goes on along the minus strand of SWDT01000010.1, from coordinate 804,911 downwards.
GCAATGATCCGAGGAGTGACGAAACAAGACACTCATGGTTTTGTTTTTTTTTTAAATTTGTTTTATTTTTGAAGAAATTTAGGAAATAGCATTCTTGTCGAAGCCAATGTCCCCTTGGCAGAAACAACAGGTCTTGCCAATGCCATTCGGTCAATTAGTTCCGGCCTAGGATCGCTCCACATGGAATTCCTCGAGTACGAACATGTCTCTCCTCACGACCAAGCGGCCATCATGGAACGTTACTACGCCAAAGTTACTCGATGAGTTGGATTACTGTACAAAACAGGGTACTTTGAGTACTTTATTCCAGCATAGTGTAGGTCGTTTTCGTAGGTTGTAGGATAGTTGTTAAAATTTGTTGTTTTTTAATGTTTTAGAAATATAAAAATAAAATTGTCAGATTGGGCACTGTTTGAGTGCAAGCTGGACAGTGGTGGTCTCGAAGGGATAATCGAACTTCTATGACCTTCAGGGAATAATCTCGTGTTAGAACAAAAGTCACATTTCGCAATAATTTAAAATATATATTCACATAAAAAAATTAAAAATGTCCCTAATAGTCGATTTTTGAAGGAATTTTCCGAATTCGCAGATATTCAGAAGTTCTGGCATACTGTAGGGTGTGGCGAAGACGGGCTTCTCACTGACCCCCTGAGGTTGACGACTTTGGCCTTTACGGGTCCGCTGGGGCGAGCAACACTCAGACTCGCTTTTGATCTTCCACATTAAACGTGTCCCATTTCGCTCCGAAACCTCCTGAGGGGGTAGCTTTACGATCTGGATTTGGACCGGCCGGGATTTGAACCTGCGCTCCAATCCGCCGCTTCTATACCATTCCGGCATACATATTTTGATTTTGATGAATTTTCGTCAATGATGATGTCTGATTTTTTTAAATAAAAAGAAAAAATTGAAAATTAAGATTTATGGATTTTGTAAAAAGGAAGAAAAAGTATGCAGTACTGTGCCTTCTGACGCACTGGCCGAAAGCAGATACCAATTCTCCACATAATATTACAAATTACAAAAAAATTCTTACGATCGATAATAATAATAATTTGAAAAAACTTAAAATTCTCCCTTCCGCGTTTTCTCTTTTTCGTTGCAGGATCTTTCTTGTTTAAATTTTCCTTTTTTACGTGGGTGCGGGACATTTTGATTGGTCTTATTTTTTTCGTTGCAGGATCTTTCTTGTTCAAATTTTCCTTTTTTAAGTGGGTGCGGGACATTTTGATTGGTCTTCTTTTTTCGTTGCAGGATCTTTCTTGTTCAAGTTTTCCTTTTTTAAGTGGGCGCGAGACATTTTGATTGGTCTTCTTTTTTTCGTTGCGGGACCTCTCTTGTTCAAGTTTTCCTTTTTTACGTGGGTGCGGGACACGCTTTGATTGGTTTTCTCGCTCTTCTTTATTGATATCTTTTCGCCTTCAATTTTGTCGACAGATTTCTTTTTTCCAGAAGATTTTTCGGACGAATATGATTGGATTCGGAATCTGCTCTTGAATGAAATACAACTGATCTCAAAAAACCATTCGCAATAAATATTTTTCTTCGTTAATTCAAAATTGGCATTTGAAAATGTCATTTTTTAAATTTTGTTTAAATTTAAAAGTTTCATTTTTTTCTAAATTTAATTTGAGGTGTCTCACCGACATCCAGAGTTTCGTTTTTATTCGTTTTCTGCAGCACTTCGGGGAATTTATCCAAAAAGCTTTTAACCAAAAAACATTATTCAGAAAAAAGTCCAGAATGCTTCCAAGACTTCTCGTTTTTATTTTCCTCGGCTTCTTCGTTGTTGATGTCATGAGCTACCCTGTATACGGTAAGTCGTAAATCTTTCATCTTTGTTGAATAAAGTTAAAATTCAACAAAAAATTTGAAATTTCATAAATAATTTTTGAAATTATGAAATTTTATAAATAATTTTTAAAATTTTCAAAAATCATAGAATTTTGTAAAAAAGTTTTTGAAATTTTGTAAAAGTTTTAAAAATTTCAAACAACATTAAAATTTTGAGATTTTTGGAAATTTTATAAACTTCTGAACTCTTCTGAAAATTTGTAAAAATTTGTGAATCCTGAAATTTTAAAGAACCCTCTGGAGCCTTGTGGAATTTTATAAAATTCTGAATTTTCCGAAATTTTATAAAATTCTGAATTTTTCGAAATTTTATAAAATTCTAAATCTTTCTGATATTTTAAAGAAACTTCTGAAATTTTATAAAATTCTTAATTTTCCGAAATTTTATAAAATTGTGAATTTTTCTAAAATTTTAAAGAACTTTCTGAATTTTGCAAAAACTTTTGAATTTTTCAAAATTTTATAAAATTCTGAATTTTTCTAAAATTTCAAAGAACTTTCTGAAATTTTGCAAAAACTTCTGAATTTTTCAAAATTTTATAAAATTGTGAATCCTGAAATTTTAAAGAAACTTCTGAATCCTTCAGAATCTCACAGAAGGTCCTAGAATCTTCCAAAATTTAGATGTTTCAAAATTTTTCCGGAATTCAAAAACCGAAAATTTTGAAATTCGTGTCAGAACTATTTTGTAACATTTTTATTTTTATTTTTTTGATTATTTTTATTTTTATTTTTATTTTTATTTTTTTGATTATTTTTATTTTTATTTTTATTTTTATTTTTTGAGGAATGTATGGAATGTCATATCCGGCGGGGATAGCCGACAACGAATCCTTCAATCCCCTCGGGCAAAAAGGAACTCTTCCGTCAACCAAAGTTCGTCGTCGAATGATCATGACCAAAGCTTTCCCTGAGGGATATCCCGTGCTTGTTGGATGAAAATTTTAATCAATGTAGTTACTGGATTAAATGGATATCTGGAATCCGATCAAAGTAAAATAATTTATTTTTGAAAACAATTGGATTTTTTCAAAATTAAAAAAACCATCTTTGAGAGATACTCTAAAAGTAATTTTAATTTATGACAAAATTAGTAAAATGAAAAAAATGAAAAAATGAAATTCAAACATGTTCTTAGATTTTGGTTTGATATATGAAATTTTTAATTTTCACACATTTCTGTTTTTTTAAAAACCATTTATATAACTGTAATTAGTTCGAAGTTTAAAATTATTAATAAAAATATTGAAATTAGTTAAAATGAAAGAATCCTAAAATGACATTCAAACTTGTTTTTAGATTCTGGTTTGATATATGAAATTTTTAATTTTCACATGTCTCTGTTTTTTTAAAAACTATTTATATAACTGTAATTAGTTCGAAATTTAAAATTATTAATAAAAATATTGAAATTAGTTAAAATGAAAGAATCCTAAAATGAAATTCAAACTTGTTCTTAAATCCCACTTTGATATATGAAATTTTAATTTTCACACATTTCTATTTTCTTAAAAACCATTTATATAACTGTAATTAGTTCGAAATTTAAAATTATTAATAAAAATACTAAAATTAGTTAAAATAAAATTTAAAAGTTACTTTTTAAAACTTTTTTGTGAGTCCTATTGTCAAAATGAACACTGAAGTTATTTTTGAAGATCTTCAATATCATACAAAAATTTCAGAGAATTACTTAAATCGTAATTTTTTTCACCATTAGTACTGTGGCAAAATAAAAGCTGTAAAGTTATCTTAAATGTGACATAATTTTTTATTTCAGGATATCTCTTAAATCGTAATTTTTTAAAAGAATACTGTAGGAAAATAAAAGCTATAAAGTTATCTTAAATCTTAAATGTGACATAAGTTCTCATTCTAGAATATCTTAAATAGTAATTTTTTAAAAGAATACTGTAGAAAAAAAAAGCTGTAAAGTTATCTTAAATCTTAAATGTGCCATAAGTTCTCGTTCTAGAATATTTTAAATCGTAATTTTTTAAAAGAATACTGTAGGAAAATAAAAGCTATAAAGTTATCTTAGAAGATCTTAAATGTGACGTAATTTCTCATTCTAGAATATCTCTTAAGTTGTAACTTTTTTCTTTAGGAGTACTGTAGGGAAATAAAAGTGTGAAGTTATCTTAGAAGATCTTAAATGTGACGTAATTTCTCATTCTAGAATATCTCTTAAATCGTAATTTTTTAAAAGAATATTATGGTAAAATAAAGTGTGAAGCAGTTCTCACTTCCTGCGTGCTGGCGAGCGGTCGTGTTTTTAACACACTCTCAATAAAACGCAACCTACACGTCAACGTCACCGATTAGCGGGGGCGTGCCAGGGGGAAGCGCGGGAACACCGATCTACAGAATCCGTCGCGGGAGTAGATTGTAGCGATTCTGTAGAACGGAATAGGATTAGAAATTTGAAGCGTGACGTGAAACTTTGTACGTACAACGCGCACTCGCTCCGTGCTGAGGACAGATTTGCCGATTTCGAACATTGCGCCAGACGGGTCAGGTTCGAAATTATTGGCATTTCGGAGCTAAAGAGACCAGGTAAAGGTCAAACAGCATTCCAAAGTGGTTATACTCTTTACCACTGCGGACGGCCTGATGGCGCAACGAGTAGAGGAGTTGGCTTCTATGTTCCGACATGGATGACCCCTCGGATCGATGCCTACTATCATTCGGACATGATAATCGAGCTTGTAGTAAAGCTCGGGCCGTCTAAAGTCAGGCTAATCCAAGTGCATGCCCCTCACTCGGGACGTGAGGTTGAGGAGTACGAGGACTTCTTGGCTCAGCTAGAGCAAATCCTCGAAGCCCGGAGCCAGAGAAATCTGGTAGTGATGGGTGACTTCAACGCCACCACAGGGCCTGGGCAACCAGGGGAACTGTGTGTGGGAAAGCATGCGGCAGGCCAGACTAGGAATGCCAGAGGGCAACTACTCGTAGATTTCTGCGAGGAAAACTCCCTGAAAGTGGCTAACACGTTCTTCAAAAAACGTGCTGGTCGTAGATGGACTTGGCGGTCCAACTTCGGAAGTAATCACGAGATCGATTACTTCCTTACCAGGAACATCCACGGGATAAAGGATGTTAGCGTGGTAAGTGGTTTCAACGGAGCTAGTGACCATAGAATGGTAAGATGCACGTTGAAGCTGTCCAACTTCAGAAGGACAGTAAAACCACACAGAGGAATCCCGATGATAAAGAGGGATATCCTGGAGACCGCCATAGCATCTGGCTTTAAACACTATAAAGCCACAGGGAACCCGTCCAACGACTATCCAGTCATTGTCGAAGTAGTGAACCAAGCTACAAGCAAGGCGACCTACTACGAGCCTCTTCCACCGAGAGTGTCATCAAGTACTCGAGAGTTACTGGAGTTACGTAAGACTCTCCAGGAAAGAAGAGGGACGGGCATCGCAGAAATCGAGTACACCGAATGCTGCAAGCTGGCACGTAAGTCCTTGAAGGAGGATCTCCGAAATCGACACCTTAGCGTCATCCAAGAAGCTATCGTGAAGAATCGGCTCCGTCAAGGCAGACAGGCTCTGATGTACCAAAGACGCTCCATCATCAACATTGGATGCGTCAATGGTAACGAGAATCTGGAAGCAGCGGCGATACAGCGAATTTGTAATTTTTACAGTAAGCTGTATCGTGCAGCAGAAGGCCCTCTGCCTCCTCCAGAAGCGCCAATCAACTTCGTGTTTGAGAAGGCAGAGATGGAGAAGGCAATGACCAGCAGTAAGGTAAGGACCGTCCCAGGGAAGGATCAAGTTCGGAGCTTACGCTCTCAGAAGCTCCGGAAGCCTCCTGGCGGGTCCAGTGCAAGACCTTCTGAATAGCATCGTTGAAACGGGTGTGGTGCCAGAGGACTTAACGATCTCGAACACCATACTGCTATTCAAGAAGGGAGACGCAAAGGATATAGAGAACTATAGACCTATATCCCTCTTGTCGTCGATATACAAGGTCGTGACGAAGGTGCTGAAGGAACGAATCCAGAAACAAGCCGACCTTGTGCACGCCTTACCTCCAGAACAGGCAGGTTTCCGTAAGAAATTTTCAACAGTAACGCAGATTCATGCGCTAAACGAGGTAGCTGAGAAGTGCTATGAATACGACATAAATCTTTATGCAGTATTCGTTGATTTTAAGAAAGCCTTCGACAGCATTAGCTTCGGCTCCATTTGGAGTGCGCTCCGTGAGATAGGTTGTGACGAACCTATAATAGAAGTCATCAAACTTCTCTATTCCCACGGAAAATCTGAAGTTGAAGTTGGAAAAAGTAAAGCGGAATACAGAACACAGAAAGGTGTAAGACAAGGAGACTCATTATCCCCTTTGCTCTTTATCCTAACCCTCCAACATGCCATCAAGCTTATTAACTGGAACACACGAGGCATAGATGTTGGAGGGGAAACGCTCAGTTACCTCGCCTATGCAGACGACATTGTTCTCTTAGCATACAACTTAGAGACAATGAAGTCAATGCTGGATGACCTGGTAAACGCAACGAAAAAGTTGGTCTAGAAGTGAACTTTGGGAAAACCAAGTGGATGAGCCAGCGAAGATCTAAACCTGAAGAAGAAGAAGTCTGGCGACGCATGGATCAACAATAGAAAAGGTAACTCAGTTCGTCTACCTCGGACAACTGATTACCTGGCCTAGAGATCATGCCCAAGAAGTCGCAAAGCGAGTAAGCGCAGCCCGAAAACTCTATTTTAAGTTCAGGCACTTGCTGAAAGCTAAAGGGATAGATATGAAGCTGAAGAAGAGGCTGGTAGAACAATGCATTAAGCCCGCAGCACTCTATGGTTGTGAACCTGGGCTCTGACGAAAACAGCCGCAATGAAACTCATCCGAGGGCAGAGAAGACTAGAAAGAGCGATGCTAGGATCCGAATATCTGTAGGATAAGTTCGAAGTCGATAAGGAAAAGAACTGGCCTATCAGATTGGATATCCTGCGCGCTGATCCGAAAATGGAATTTCGCAGCGAAGCTAACGAAAGAAGCACGCGCGACTGGGCGAAGAGGACCACCCTATGGAACCCGAAGAAGAAGCGCCCACTCGGAAGGCCCCGAAAAAGATGGAGCGACGATCTCGCAGACGCGCTTGAATGCAAGAAGGCCGAGTTCGATGCCACGCGGCACATTTTCTCACCAACCCGTGCTGCCCCCTACGCACGACTCCAACTGGAAAGCTGGGGCAAAGGAAACAACATTTAGAATTGAATTGTTTAAATTTAAATTGTAATTTGTTGTAGAACTTTGATTGTGCGATATAGGAATAAAAAGTAAAGTAAAAAAAAAAGTTGGTATCGCTTGCAATCGCTGCTCCCAACACTGAAAACATTGTTCATTTTTGAGTTATTAAAGAAGAGTTAATCTTACTAGGTAAATTCAATCCAGCATAAGATTCCCCTGACAAAAAGAATGGTTTATTTTTATATTTCGGTTGAACGTTGGTAAAGAAATCCTTTAATGCATAATAATTTTGATCCCTGGTTTGGTCATCGTTGGCGACAGAATAGTTCGGATTATTTGTATAGTAGGAGAATCCAGTTCCAACTGGAGATTCTAAATACAGAACATTGGCGTGTTGATTCCAAGAGTAGACATTTTCAAAGAGAGTGGTGCCGTCGCTATTAATGTAAAATGGACCCAATTCTTCGAAGGAACCAGAAAAACTAGAGCATCCCGGGCCTCCATTGAACCAGAACAACAGTGGGTCGTTTGCTGGATCTGTCCTGGATTCAGTTAACATGTAGTGGAGTTTCCAAGTCCCATTTTGGTTAGCGTTCAGATACCCAGAGTAGACTTTGAAGTTGATATTGAAAAGCAGTCCAGGAATACTTTTGACAAGGTCATCTTCCCCAGCGGCATTGGCCAATCCAACAAGGGATCCGAATAAAATAAAAGTAAAGAGACCAGTCATTTCTTGTCTCTGTATCGTAAGTGACCGTCACTCCAATTTTTCCAACTACTGAGGATTAGAGTCAGACCTATTATAATCATCGCAAAAATTACTGATAACACTCTCCATCGCTAATTAGCGTTTGTCATCAAAAGTGAAGTTACTCTTTGTACAGCATATGAAAACAATTTTAGCAGTCATTATAATTATTGCAGTTGTCCAGAAATCGAAGAAAAATAAAATTAGTTTTGTACAATATATGGAAATAATTTTATTTACCAAAATCACCGAATTTATCAAGAAAATAAAAACACTCGAGAAAGACAAAATTGGCAAAAAAGCAGTGATAACGCAATATTGTTGGAATGATTGGCAGATTCAGATCCTGAATGGCGGCTTATTTGTTCCGCTCCCTGATTGTCGACCAGCAGAACTGGCAATAGACCCAGCGGCAGTGTTCGCAAGAAGATCCCTTCGGCGTCTCTTTTCTGATTCCAGTTGTTCTCGAAGCATGGTAATTTGGGATTCAAAAACTCTGTATTTCTGGAGATAGTTTTGTTCACGATTTTCGATTATCTTTTCGAGTTGCCTTTTTTCATTATTGAGTCTGTGGATTTCGGCTTCGAGCTGCATTCGCTTCTTGTTGTTGGCTTCTGCTGTTCGTGTCACATTTTCACGTTCCAATTGGGATATCTGAAAAATTCCATACATTAATTGCACATTTGAATGTGTTTGTAACGGTAATAAATCACTTGAAAATTTCTAAATGGAGTACTTACTTGAGCTTGAAGTTGGGCGCAGTTCTTATACAATTCCGAATTCTCCTTCTCCATGGCATTTAGAGATTTATCCAAAGCATGTCTTTCCATCGTAGTTTGTCGTATAGCAGATTCTATCCTCTGTTTATCCGTCTCGACAGCTTCAACATGTCTCTTCAAAGCCAATCTCTCTCTTTCCAACCTTTGCACTTGTGCTTCAAGTTCTTTCTTGCTCACTTCAACCTTATGGAGCTGTCTTCTATATTCATCGAGATCACCGATAAGACTTAGTCTTTCATTCTTGATCTGCTCCAACTCTCTCCGGAGTTCTCTTTCTGTTGATGAATTGTCTCTCTCATATTTTTCTAGAATTTCAATTCTGTCTTGACATCTTTTCTTTTCCCCATTTAGTTCATTGATAACCATGTTGAGATCGTTGATTTTCAGTGTTGCTGTATTCAACCGGCTTTTACAGTCGATAAGTTCTCTTCGAGTCTGTTCCCGATCCGATTCACTGTTTTTCCATTTCTGAGTCATTGTTTCCAGCTCTATTTTCAGAGATTCGATCTTGAGTTCGAGTTGCTGTATATCTGTTGCTGACCTTCTCATGGAATCAACCTTGGTCTTCCATTGAGATTCATCCTGTTGGAGTTTGGTTAAGGATTGTTGTCTTCTTTCGATGGTTCTCTCTAGTTCAGCGCATCTCTGTTGAGCTAAATGACTAGTATGTTCAGATTCTTTGATTCGATGAGTCAGGGTCTGAAATACAAGTGTTAGGAAATTTTATTAAGGAACAAATTCTATTCAGATTAGTTGCCACTTTAAGGTTAGCTATGAGTTACAGGTTAATTCCAATTAGGTTCCGTTAACTTAGGGTTATGTCAAGCGTTCCTTCACCATTTCCCGAAATTATCAACTACTTACAACTATCCTATTCACAGATTCAATCAGTCTAACTCCTTGAGGGGGTTTCTAAAAATCAATTCAGCTGTTTTTCACCCAAAAATCAATTCACTCAGCAAAAAATATCAACAAACCTCTTTTTCTTTCATCAATACAACCCTCTCCATTTGTATGGTATCCAACTCTGATCTGGTTTCTCTTAAAGCAGTTTCTAAATGTCTTCGATCTCTTTCCCAGTTTGCTTCAGCTTCCTTCAATTTCCTTTTGTCGTCTTCTAAATTCTGGATTTCGATCTTCAATGCAGTTATTTCGCTCTGTAAATTGTGAATTCGAGCGTCTTTGTCTCTAGCATGCATGTCTGCTGACACTATTTTGGCTTTGAAGGCATTCTTGTCCTTCTCTCTAGCTCTGATAGACTCTTCTTGAGCCAGTAAGATTTGTCTGGAGGAAGCTAGTCGTTGCTCTAAGATGGATTTGGCTTCTTGAAGTTCGTGAATGACTTTTTGAAGGTCTGTAACTTTGGCTTTTTGTTGATTTAAGTTTTCTATCACATCCTGAGTTTCAGTTTTTGATCTACGCAGAAGACTAATGAGTTCTGTACGTTCTTCTTCAAGATCGGCTATTCTGTCTTTGAGGATCTTGAAGGTAAGTTCCATGGAATTGGAAATGTCAATATTAGATCCGCTAGCAACTCGGGGGATTCTCTCACGATGGATACTTTGAGGAAGATCAGGAATGCTGGAAGGCTTGTCAAGTCTAGGAGAGGTTAGAAGATCATCATCTATGTCGAGATGTCTGTACTTTGATTGGGGTCCTTGAGAGTGAGCTCTAGTCGAAGTAGATGTTTGGGTTTCTGAAAGACAGATTTAATTTCCAAATAGTTTCGAAATTTCCAAAACTTACTTGCAAAACTCAATGCTTTCTTCGCGCTTCTTTCGTAATACATCAATCTGTCCTTCAAATCCTCTTTCTCCCTCTCGACTCCAGCCAGTCTCTTTTCTATCTCCCTCCTCTTTCCTTCACTTAAATCTGCTCTATTCTTCAGAATCTCTATCTGAGCATTGGCTTCATGAAGTTCTTTCATAGCTACAATTCTATCTTTCTCCATCTGTCTATTGTTATCAACAAGATCATTAATAACAGCTTGATTAATAGCTGTTTTCTTTTCTACTTGACCCTTGATGTCCGCAAGTTCCTCTTTATAATTCTTATTTTCCAATCTCAATCCAGCGATTTCCTGCTCGAGTTTGACAGACTTCTCTTTTTCTTCAGAAATCTCTTTAAGATAACTGGCTTGATGTTGTTCATACTGTTTCATCAAAGTATTAAGAGATGAAAGTTCTGTAGACTTATCAGTAACAGACAACTCTAAATTCCTTCTCTCTGCATTCAACTTCCTCATCTCCGCAAGTCTTTTTTCGTATCTTTGATCGGAATCGCCCAACTTTGCTTCAAGAACTGCAATCTGATGTTTCAAGGATGTTTGGTCGTTTGTCAATTCGGAATTCTTATTCTCTAATTGCTTTTGGAGGGTTTTGAGTTTTTCTCGTTGATCAGCGACTTCCACGAGTTCTGATTCTAATCCTCTTACTTTAAACTTTAATTCGCTGATAACACTTTCTAATCCCGCAATCTTTGAATTAGCTGTTGATATTTCTTCATCGGCTTCCTTTAATCTCATTTGTTGTTTCTGATTCCTGGATTCGTTCAACTGTAGAGTCTTTTCCAATTCTTTAGCTTTTCTGGTCATTTCTTCCTTTTCTTGTTTTGTCCAAGCGAGGTTTCCATTGAGTTGATCTATCTGACTACGGAGATTCTCTCGTTCTGATTCTGCTTGAGCATTCAGCTCTTCTGATCGTTCGCCGAGTTCTTCCAGTTGTCGTTTCAACTTCAGAACCATATCAGCTCCTTGAGATATTCTAGATTCGAGAAGCTCTATTTTGGATTTCAATTCGTTTTCCCTCATTAAACCTTCTTTGATGTCTTCTTCGGCATTTTCCACATCTTTTTCTAATTTCTTGATTTTTTCTTCATATTCTGCTTTTTCCTTCAACCTCTGGTCATTAGCATCCATCAAGTCTTGTCTGGCATGGTCCGAAGCTTGGAGAAGATCAGTTTTCAACCGATTAATTTCTTCTGTTTTGTCTGATCTGTAGAGATCAAATTGTTCTCCTTGGAGCTTGTGATCATCGAGTAACTTGGAGTATTCATCATTCAATTTTTCTAATTTAGTTTTCAAAGAAGAAATTTCTGCCTTAAGTTCGGTTTTTATCATTTCTTCTCTTTCCAATTCCGCGATGTGTTCGGATTTCAGATTCTTGAGGAGATCTTCTGATTGCTCTCTATGTTTTTGGATTTCAATTTTAAGAATTTCTTTATGTTCTTTGACTGATTCTTCTGATTTCGTAATTGTTTCTGAAATTACTCTCAATAAGAATCTCCTAACTAATCATGACTAAAAGCAAACTAACCCTTCAAAGAAGCCACTTGACCGTTCAACTCTTTTAACCTGTTAGTCAATGCCTGTTTAGTGGCTTCTAGTCTTTCTTTAGCATCTTCTGCTTCTGTCAATTTTACTTCCAGTTCAGAGAATTGTTTATCAGTTTGTTCTCGTTTAGCAATGTGTTCGACAAGATCACGTTTGAGAGATTCAACTTCTAATTGAAGAGATTCTCTGATGCTAAAATTTTCCAATTAATACTCTTAATTACCAAATAATCGGACTTACTTGACCAACTCTGCTCTTTCTTTGTTCATGTCCCCTATAATGGTCAAATTCTTGGAGACTTCAGCTTTTTCCTCCATCAACTCTTTCTCCAACCCTCTGCATCTCTCACTAGTGCTCTCCAATTTCAATTCCAGATCACTAATGGCAGTTCTTATCTGATTATTTTTCTTTTCCAATTCTGCCATTTGCTCCTTGTGATTTTCAACTTGCTCATAAGCAATGAATTCAGACTGTTGTTGACTTTCTAATTTCGTTGTAAGATTCTCAATCTCTCCTCGAAGTTCATTTATATCACTAGCAAGAGAATTATTTTCTTGCATTAGTGTCGCTTTCTCTTCTTGAAGTTCTTCGATTTTCTCATTAGATTGTTTTTCTTTGTGTTCATAGTCAGAGTTTTGTTTTTCTAATTGAACAATTGTGACTTCTTTGGTTTGAAGTTGGATTTTAAGATTAGCGATGTCATTGATGAAAGAATCCATCTTCTTGGAAACTTCTGCATTTTCTGCTTCTTTTTCGATAACCTTTCTTCTCTCAGCAATTAGTTCATTTTGAAGTTCATGGTAAGCATCTCTTTGTTTGGTGATATCACTTCTTAAATTCTCGTTCTCATTCCTCGCTCTCTGAATCCGTTGATTCAGATTTTCCTCTAGTTGGTCATGTTCCTCTTGCATTTGTTTGAATTGTTCATCCCAGTCACGTTGACTTTTTGTGCGGATTTCATCAATGGTCGATTGATGACTAGCTTTAAGATCTGATATCTGGTCAGTGAGCTTGAAAATTGTAGAATTCAAATTAGATTTATCCGCTTCTGATTTTTCTAGCTTTTCTTGTAGTTTTTGAATCTGTTTTTCAAGAGATTCCTTGTCTTGAGTACTGTAAAAGTAGATAATTTTACCGATTCTAATAAGACAAAACTCACATTTCTTCTTTTGCAGCTTTCTCTTCTTTCAGATTCCTCTCCAGTTGTCGTTTTTCCTTTCCTACTTTGTCTAACTTCTCTTCTAGTTCCTCATTCTTCCCTCTGACAGTGTTTATCTCTTTCTTCTGATTCTCAACTTCATCGATTTTAGAGTGGAGAGCGAGTCTGATATTCCTAATGGTCTCATGCCCGAGGGAACTAACATGGACAGGACTGACTGATCTGGCTCTTCTGCCCAATGCCTCCGCAATTTCTGGCAATTGATGAATCTTCTTTAAGGCTTCTTCTACCCGTTCCTTTTCTTCTTGCGCTCTTTTCAAGGCAGATTCGAGGAATATAACTTTCCTGGAGATTTCATTTCTATCATGTTCTGTAGCGATGGATTTCGATACAGCTTCGTCGTAGCGTTTCATGACTTCTTCTAGAGCCGCATCGTGTTCTTTGGCTGCTTTTTCTTTGAGAGAATATCTCTGAAAAGGATGTTTATTAGGGAACTAAGTAATTATGGAAGTTTACCATGGTTTCATGATGCTTCAGTCTGTTTTCAATGCTTCTAGAAGATCGTTCAAAATCGCTTTTGTAGTTTTCTAAATCAGCTTCAGTATCTGCTTTGAATTCATTTATCTGAAAAGTGTTCTATCAGATCCCTAAGTAGTAAGCTTCATCCTACCTTTCTCTTCAACCTGCCTATTTCCATAGACAAATCATAAAACTGCCGCTGCAGAATCTGCTGCTCGTTTTTTAGCTTCTGAAAAAAGACCATTTTAGTCCCCATACTAAAACTTCAAAAATTGTTTGTTTATTAACAGGAAATTTCTTTTCGGATTTGAATTCGACCGTGTTTCCTGTTTAGACTAGACGCTTACCTGCTCCCTCTGCTTGCCGGCCTCCACCGTCCTTAGACGATTCTGTTCGGATGCCCTTAAGCTCTCATGGAGCTTCTTCAAATCAGAAGTCAGGTTCTCATTGATGTGAGAGGAATGATCAGCTTGCTTCTTGAAGGTGTCTACCATATCTTCCAGAAGTTCTCTTCTGTACTTTTCTTCTTCAAGTCGTTGTTTGTAAACTTCGAGGGCTGAATCATCCCCTGTAATTCTTGGGAAGGAAACGTTGTCTAAGCTTTCGGCAAATCTGATGGATCTCCGTCTCTTTTGGTCATCTAGGTTTTGATTGGCATCAGAATACCTAATATTCAAACTAGGAATCCCAGGAGAGGATTGAGTAAACTGATACTCTGCAGAAGTACTAGGAAAGACAATGTTCTGATGAGTCCAGCAATATCCCCTCGAAGGTCCTGAGGTGCTTTCGTAAAGTAGACTCGGATAACTCTGTCCGTGTGTCATGGATCTGGCTGAGTTTATGATCTCTGCTTCGGCCTCCGCCGCCTTTTTCCTGCATTTCAAAATAGTATCGTTGAGATTCTGGACAATTTCAATGTTTTTTCTCTGTTCTTTGACTCCAGAGTCAATCCTCTTCCGATACCGATGAAGATCAGAAGGCACTTGTTTGAATTCTGTAAGAGGTATCATTTTCTTTTCAGAATAGGACTTGGGAAGGTAGTAATAAAGAATAAAGATAACAATGGACAAAATTATTACTCCGTCAAAAAAGCTCACCATTTGCAGTGCGACTTGAAAGAGGGGTCTTGTCAAGTTCGCTATCTGACAACATTTTGACTTTGAGCAGTTTCTCGCCAGGTCGATGATTGCGCTAAAATAACAGGTGAGGTAAATTTGATCCGTGAAAGTTTTTCTGAGATTTTTGAACAAAGATAACAAATGGCTGTGAACTTTGAAGATTTTCTATTTTTATAATTTCTTGATTTAAAAAATTTTATCCTCACTAAATCAATAAGCACAGCAGTTGGACTGAATACGAGCATTCGGCAACGAGGACGTCATTGGCAGCTCCAGAATCAGATCCGATCATTTTCCAAACAGATTCCAATACCCAACATTTTGATCCACTTCAATTATACAAAATTAATTCAATAAATTCGCTACAATTCCAAAAAATAAATAAAAGTCAGAAATTAACGGAGCAAATCCAAAATGCATGTCCAGAAAACTATGAAGTATTTTCTGACATCAAAATTGTCCCCGAGAGATTTGTCCAAAAAAACCAAAAATAACAATAGGTCTTGTTTTTGTGGGGAAACTAAAAATTATCGAAAATGGACTACTTTGGAAAATTTAATTTCAAGTCCAATTCGGATCATTCCGTTTCTAATAAGGCGATGAGAGATTTTCCATGTAACCTGGTTAGTTAATGAGGGGATGAAGACGAGAAATGAGTTCCCCGATCGCTAGGCCGGAATTATGGATCTCGTTTGGGGAACAAGTGGAAATATATGAAATCCTTTGGAAAGAATAATGTTGTTACTTCCTTTAGTACGTCTGTAGCTATAGCGACCCGTTAGTTCTCTGGTGAAATTAAGGAAAACGACTTTTAGAACAAAGTATGCGTAAGAAGGGGATAATAAGTGTTTGGATGTCAGATTTTGACAAGTTATTACAATTTTAAAAATAAAGCAAGAAAATCGGAGACTTGGATTTTCTAATGTATGAAATGTAACTACGTGGAAATTAAAAATTCCGAATTCTGCGACAAAAATTTTCCAAAAATTACATTTTTAAATTTTTACTGAAATATTAATGAATGCATATTATTTGATTAATGTACAAAACTTTTTGTACATAATTTCCACTTGAGACTGTAAAAAGATGATTTTTCAACTTTACAATCCTGAACGGAAATTATACATAATTTTACCACCGTCCACGCAACATACATTTTCTAAGTTCACAGCCATTTTGTTACAAAATTCATAAAAAACGCCAGATTCTAAATTTAAGTCTTGTTTGACCAGTCAGCTCAAGTCAAAACTGGTCAATTACAATTTCTAGTCGGCACACCTTTTCCGAAATTGCCAACCAATTTTAGTCCAATTCTCCCGAGAAATTTGAAGCTTAACAAATCTCGGAATACGTCCAATTTTAATTCCTTGCCTCAGGGAATACTGGAAAAGAAACAATTCCATAAAGTCACTCTTCCACTACCTGAGCTTTCCACAATGCCATGTTGAGGCGTTTTATAATTGTTGTGCCCTGGGGTGATTTAAAAAAAAATGGCTTGTCTGGTCAGAAGTGGAATTTTAATTCAAAGCACCCACCTTGAAACTGTTCCAAATCCGTTCAAACGGCGGCACATGCCATGAAAAAACCAAAAAAGTAATAAAAGCTATAAATACACCAGATAAAGTGAGAAATTCGTCAAAAGCGATCCGAGCGAGCGGGTATAGTCGAATTTGGAGAAATTCATGCCAGTTTTCCATAACTGGAGAAGAGAAAAATTTCTGATCCCACCAGAAAGGAAAGTGCCAGATTACTAATGGCAGCCATCTGGGCAAAGGTTAAAATAAAAATTGTAGTTTATACCAATAAATAGTAGATAATAGAAACGAATATTTTACATATAAAGCATCTGAAAAAAATAAATAAAAAACATTCCAAGAAAGATCAAAGAAGGTCACGCGAAGTCATATGGAAAAATTAAATATTTTAATTTCCAAATTTAGAAATTTGATGGTAAATAGCTTCCGGAAGATATCAAAAAAATTCCAAATTGAACTGTCAAGTAGGATTAAGAGGGGAAATCGAAACAGTTTAATCCATAAATTTAAAAATTTACCAAAACTATGATTTTTAAATTAAAAAAACATCCAATTTCTTGTTCAAGTAAGATTAATTTTCAGAAAAATAAAAATCAAATTTTCTTTTCTGAAACTAAAATCCCGATCTCGAAATATTTAAAATAATGGATAAATCCACCGAAAAACGAACAGCACTCACGTTTCCATTCAAAGAACCCCGATCAATGCTGCTTTATTGAAAAAAGAAAAACATGCAAACAAAGTTACTCCACAAAAGATGGATCAAAACGGTCAGCAGCTGTAGTCAGTAGTGACAGACATGGTCAGCTGGAGGTTCATCCTTATTTGGAAGCGGACAGACTGTCTTTTTCGAGGAAGAACGGTTTGAGGTCAGTGCGCAACTGAAACAAACGGTTTGGATCTGTCTGTTTCGCGCAAAACTGTCACTAGCTTTCCGGAAACAGCTTTCTGGCAACAGAAACAGGTAAATAATGGTATTCGGGAGGAAATCTAGCATTAAATATTTAAAAAATATAAATTTAGTTCATCCACGAAAAAGCAGATGTAGTTCATTTCCATTTATGGCATTTCGCCAAAGAAACATCAAGATGGCACTTTTTCAATTCAATATTCCCTGGTCTTCTGCTGGAAAGTCCGGCTTTTCTCAAAGGTCTATCAAGACAATTTTTGAAACCGAACAAGAATATTAGCCACTATTTATTCTATACAAAAAACTTTTATTCTGGAAATTTTTCATAATCCAGTGGAAAATTTCGAAACAGTTAAAAATTTCATAGAAGCTTTTAGAATTTTGAAAAAAATAAAAACTAATATTTTTAAAAAATCGATATTTTCTATCAAATTTAAAAAATTTGTATTGAAATAATTTTACAAAAAATTTATTTTCAGTTTTCACACTAACAGATGACTATTTTTATAATGTAAATTGAACAGTAAATGTATATTTTTATTATCTTGAAAACCAGAAGAAGAATGAAATTACGAAGAATCCGACCAAGCTGAACTTGGTTCCATTTGCATCATTACAGAAGTCTTTGTCGTTGCAGAAACAGTACAAGTACCTGTAATTTTGGCAATTTCAATTACAGTGAAACCTCGCTAAAAATACCCTCGATAAGAGCAAATCCTCTTTAAAAACAACTCGGGTCCGATCCCTACTGTGGATTTTCCCCTAGTAAACCCCTCGATAAAGGCAACTCCTCTGTAAAAACAACTTTTTTGCCGTCCCTTCGGGTTGTTTTTAGCGAGGTTTCACTGTAATTACAGTAATATAGAATGTACTTACTGTTTAGGAGGATTACCCCCATCTGACCAGGGGTAGCAGGCTTTGTTCATTATTGTCGTCATGATGGAAGCATTGGTCTGTACAGTAGTTTGGAACCAACAGTCACTTTTGAAGGTGACGTAGTGAGCAGTAGGGCTAATAGGATCAACAATTTTCACACAGTATTGGGTTGTGGAGCATTGGTTGTTCCTGTTGTCGCAAGTGGAGACTGCTGTTCTTCCGGGTTTGTAACCACCGCCGTGCCAGCCCTGGAAAAGAAAGCTCAAAAACTCATTGAGGGACCGAATTTCGTAAAAATCGTCTCCTAACACGAAAAATATAATTATTTTGTTTTCATACAGAGCCGAATTTCATCAATGAATGACCCCTGGTATGAAAACAAAAATTCTACCGTTTTCGTGCCAAGACCACTTTCTACAAGTGAATCCTGGAACGAAATTCTTTTTCATTTTCGTGCAAAAATCCATCTTAAAAACTTACATTGCACTGATGACAGATGACTGCGCCGATTCCTGAACGTTGACATGCTATATTAAAAAACTAAATAAAATACAAAATTCGATTACTACTGTATGAACCAAACAAATCCTTAGATATGCATAGTCTTTCAATCACTGCAAAATCCAAAACTTGTTCATTCCGAGGAAACTTTCCCGATTAATCCTGTGAGATGATGAATACTGCGTGGACTTCCATGGTTGCCGCAGAAGATTTGGATCTTTTCTGTTTAATAGATCTCTGGACGTATAAGATATCGCAATAAAATGCATATTTGAAATCCTTTTAGTGAAAAAAAAACTCAAAGGATTTTTATGATTCTTTTTATGTTTGACTTTGATCAGTTTTCCGTCAAATTTGATATCGAAAACTGAAATTAGAAATGATTTTCATAGGAATACATAGAACTAAAAAAACAGCTTTGAAACCTCGATGTTGTTCCAGAGGTTATTTAGCTTATTTTTCGAAAAGATGTAATCAGTTCATCACAAGTTGCTGAAGTAAGCAATAGTTATTCCGAACAGTTTCCTATTATAAATAAAAACGAAATTGTTCAAGTCAAACAAAAAAGAATTATCGAAATCCGTTCAGTATTCTTTAAATTACAGCAATTTCAAATTTGGGATTTTTAAAAACACTTTTTACGTTTTTAACAAACTGACGGTCGTGAATCTCATCTTGCTCTTCTTTGGCATTGGATACGAAAGTTATGGATGACATCGTGCTGATGAAATTGTCGAGGATCACAGGAACTCACTCAAGATCAAAAAACTCGATTTCGCTGCTTCATCGTAGATCGATTTTTGTTGAATTTACAAAGTAAAAAATAACTTAATTTTATATTCTCACTCATCCCACCACGAAACCATATTTCTAGGTACAGGACTCACCTTGAATGGAGGACAATAAGCTTAGAACAGTCCAAATCAACATAGTAGCAGTTTTTTATTTTGGAAAAAATCACTACTTTCTGTCAAGAAAAAAGGATAAAATAGATTTTGGTTGGCAACCAGCTTTTTTAACTATTGCAAAGTTCCATGGAGACCAGGGTATTCTTGAATCATTGATGACACCAGTGTCGAAATTGGGTCTGTTGCGAAGAAATAACAAGCAACGAATTTTTTGACTGAAATTGAAGCCACCCTCTGGCACAATTTGAGTCTGATCTTTGGAGTCAGAATATTCAACTATTCCCCTTGTGATTTCGACACGAAATTATTAATGCAAAATTAAAATTACCCTACAGTATAACTTGGTTTTCATTTTTAAAATAGGAATTTTGTTATTTTAGTGATATCATCGGAAAAGTTGCCAAACAATACAAATTTCGATTGAAATTGAAACCACTCTCTGGCAAAATTTAAATTTTAAAATACCAAAATCCAAGTATTACTTCAGTGTCGCAATGCAGAAGTTACTCAACATCGCGAATGAGTTTCGTCCATTATGGAGGAGTTTTTTGCAATTCCAATTATCTTATTGTTCCTCGCTTGATCGGAGAGAAGATTCAATTAGGTTTAATTTGGAGTACTAGAATAGGACAGGATCATAAATAAGAAAAAACAAGTTTTCGTGACCAGACCAGAGATAAAGATGGAATATTTTTTATTGGTCAAACTGGAATAGTTTATGAAATTACTTCTGTTATCATTCATAAGTGTGGCAAAACATTTGTTCCCCTTATAAAAACCAGAAGTTGTTACATGATGAATTTCCTTGCCTAATTGGTGTTACTTATTTCCAGAGACCTGGGTACTTTTTATGAATCCAGAGCCACACGATTAAAGAATAGCGAACTGGTCAAATCGCCGTGACGTCTTTAAAAACACAAGGTCCATCGTGAAGGACAAAACTAAGTAAGATTAATAGCTTCTTTCTCCTACTCACTCGGTTTACAATATCCATTCATTCGAGATCTTGTAATGAGATCTGATTTTACTTGTTACGCAGTCAAAAACAAGTTTGATGTAATCGCCTTTAAGTTACACTAAAACTTGTACACGGGAATCCGTCCCTCCAAATCCAGTTTCCACCCACATTGTTCTTTTAGAGAAGCGTAACGTGATTTAAGAACAGTCAACTGTCCAGTCCAATCTCTAATGTCCGAGCAGTGGATTTCCCCTTGTTTCTATAAATTAAGAAAAGAGTGTTTTATTGTTTATTTTTAGATAATCATGAAGATTGCCATACTCGGATTGTTAGTCATTGGGGCTATAGCCCAAGACCAAGTAAGTTAACTAGTAAATCATATATAGTAAATGGATTTCTATATGTAAACTGATTATTTCCCTATAGAAAATGGAATTTCAACTAATTTCGATGGGAAATTTCTATTCATAAGTTCTTATTTTCAGACCAAATTCAGTGGTACCCCAACTCGGTTACCGGTAAAAAAGATCTACGTACACGGTAGGCCAGTTTACGTCAGACAAATGTTTGTAACTCCTCTACGTACCTCGGCAGTCAACGGTTCGTTCGTGTGATGAGTGATTATCACCACGGTTGCTCTTCGCCTGCGTGATTTATGACTTCTTCCTTCCTTCCGCTGATTGCAAGCTTATTTTGAAATTCTCACTCTTTTTCTTTTTTGTTGTGGTAATCTTTAATTTTAACACTTTCTTGCACTAATCAGCTTGTCGAGCTAAAGATCTCTCTTTTTAGCAGATTCCTGGAAGAGGGTCAAAAGATGTCCTGGTCTATTTGCTGGTCTTTTTGGAGGAGGTGGATTATACTGTACATTAAATAATCTTTGAGACTTTTCTGTCTCTTTTAAATTTTCTATTGAATAAGTTCTAGGTAATTATGAATATCGCTTCTAGGTGCTCCTACGTTTACTCAACCAACAGCCCCCAATCCTTATCAACCCCCGAACCCTCAACCTGCCTGGCAAGGATACGAAACCAACATTCCTTCCTATGGATACCAACAACCAGCCCCTGCTCCCGCTCCGGCCCCTGCTCCAGCACCGGCTCCTCCTCCTCCTCCTCCACCACCACCACCACCTCCTCCACCTCCACCCCCACCTCCACCACCACCTCCTCCTCCACCCCCACCACAACCTGCTCCTCCAGTAGATGACGCCTTTGGAGACCTTTCAAATCAGGAAGGATACCAAGAGAAACCTAAGTACCCCCTGGCTGATTGCTACACTAACCCCCAAGGCTTCATGTGTTGCAATAATAAACTCGAAGACATCATGAACAAAGCCTATGATGAACTTTCAAAGGCTAGACCAGATTGGAAGAGCTGTAACATTCAGCAGATTGCTAACAAGGTTCAGAATCTGACTGAAGCACATTTCAACACCTCCTTTGAGGTCGTGGCTGGAGTTGGAGACTACGCTTCAAAGAGTCATTTCTACCACAATTATATTTGCAAAATTGAGAGAGACAACAGATTCATTATGGCTTATGCTACTCCCAGAAAAACTAGGCTTCCTGGAGACGACTACCTTCGGGGAGGATATCAAGATGGACTCAATAATGCTCCTTCTTACGCTCCTGAACCTTCGGCTGCTCCTTCCTATGGTCCGGAAGAACAATCTCCATATAAGCACTACACTTACACCTGGAGAGCTCGTCGTTAAAACTCGCTTATTTTCGAACTATATTGCAATAATTCCTTTGTGCATTATTCATTAGAATAAATATCTCCACATTAACTTTTGACTAGTGAAAATCAATTTTGTTACCAACTTGACACGGATTTTCAGATAAATTTAAAAACTCACAAATATTCTTTTTTGTTATCCATCAGAAATTTCAAGTGTTTAGCTATTTCCTCTATATTCTTATAATCGTCAAACGTGTGATGAGGCATTTCTATTTCAAACCGATAATGGTGATTCGGAAAATAAAAGTAATACTAAATTAGGCACTTGTTCACTAATGCCAAATATTCAGTTATCACATTGAATTTGCTTTTTGTTTGCTATATTCTTACAAACTTATCTTGAGTTTTCATTGATACCCAATATTGTCGATGTAAATCTGTTATTCTCTAACCTTATATATCAACCAAGAAAAAGCTCGATATTAAGGAATTTTTCTAGTCGTATAAGAATACAAAATTAGGAAGTTTAACTATCCATAAAAATGAAACCAAAGAACCTAAAATTGTATATGAAACTTTAGTTCATATGAAATAAAACTTATCTTAGAACTACTACAGGATTATATGTTCGTTATTAAGGAGCAGAACATCAAACTTAACATTACTTTTGGCTTGCTCATTAAAATAGTTGGTATGAAATAAAAGTGTATGATTCTGCGACAGAAAAGTCATATAATCCTCTCTCAAAATCTGATGTTTATGTCCTAAGCATTTCTGTTCCGGCCTAGTAATCTTAATTTAAAAATTAAAAACCTAATTATTGGGTGCTCGGTTTGTCAATGACAAACGCTGAATTACTTCGTCAAATCTGTTTTGTTAATAGATGTAATGCTATAAAGTTATCATGAATTTCATTGTATAACCACTTTTAAATCTCCAGAGAGTAAGTTTAACTTCAGTACAATCATGAGATGAGAAAATTTACGACAACATTGCAAAAAAATTCTTCCGTGATGTTACATCAAACATTGTTATTTTCGAAATTTCCCTACTTGATTATTTTGTAATTGGATGTTCATTTATGAGTTTTTACGGCTTTTAAAATGTAACCTCTAGACACTATTCTCTTTTACTCTGGAATCTGGATTGGAAAATTTCATTACTAGTGAATTCCCCATATCAAAAATTCTATAGTTGGCCATTCATTTATGACGTTTTCTCAACTTTTAGGCTATTATCTTGATCTCGTATCCTGAAGTCTTAAAACTCTCATTATCAATGAATTCAGCATGTCAAAAACCCAATACGTTACATATAATTTCTTTATTCGGTAATTTTTTAATTATCAAAGAATTTTCCTTGTCTTCTCGGATTACCATGAGAACCAGTTTCTCCGTTCCCGTTGCTTACGTGACATGATTTTGATTTCATGCTTTATCACATTTCATAAAAGATGTTGAAAACCATTAATATATGCAAAATTCAGCCAGGGTACGAATCCCTTGAATATTAATAATTGACAATATAGACCATTAGGCTTTAGAATTCCTCTTTAAAGCATGACTTAAGAAGTCGATATTTGAAGACAAGTTGGAAATTTTGAAGAGTAGATACAGTATTAGGAGAAAACATGAAAGTTTTTAATTTTTTAATAATTTTAGAATGACTTGATTATCTGTTAATTAAATGCGAATATTATATAGTACTGTCAATTACTTTAACAACAGATAATTTTAACCGTATGAAAAATTTTTACAGAAAACGGTGCGAGAATTATAATTTTTAGTGCACAAAAGTACTGTAAGTTATGTATTTTGAGCTAAAAAATTAATTCTAACTACAAAATTTACAAGCAAATTCAATAATCAATTAGATCATCTATAAACTCTAATTACTGAGTGACAGTAGTCTGGCATAGACCAAATCAACTTGTCAATAAAGGACTGACTAATGTTAATTCATTGGTGCTTGATCAAATCAAGATTTTTGTTCGAATTTCTGATCTTTCGATCACGGCACTTTCTCTCAATCTCATTCTAGATGTGTTCAATGAGATTCAGGTCTGGGGACTAAACCAACTAATGAAGAATATTAATTTTGTGGTTATAAAATCATTCCTTCACAAAACTGGAAATATGTTTTTTTCGTTATCGTACTGGAATAACCAACTATGTGCTGTATTTTGACAAATAAAAGAGAATATATAATCCTCCAAGATCTCTCCATATTTCAGTTAATTCGTTATACTATGAATCGTGTTAGTAGTCTAACGTTGAAACTAGAAAGACACTCTTCAATGACAGATGTATCACCTCCATGCTTGACTATCAGAACCTGATGCTTTAGATGGAATCTTGTATTAGTAATATATTCAACTTGATAAATTTCTTCAGGACAAAACAGATGAAAGACTAATTCGGCACTCTAGAGTATTTTCACCTATGCATTAAAGAAATCACGCTCTTTGGTTCTTGGACGAAACAAGCAGTTTCTTAACTTTATGGTAATCACAAAGATCAGCTTCAACTAGTCTACGTAATGTCATTTTTGACTCTAATAGAATTGATTTTTGGACTGAGAATCCCATTTCTGATATATGAAACTAAAACCAGAAAGTTGCTTCCAGCGGCATCTGCACTTAATAATCAACAGCTTTTGAAATCTTTTGGTTTGTTAGATTTTCTGTGAAGAATTAAAGTTTCTATTGCTTTAATAAACCACATTCATTTTGAAACAGTTCTCCAAAATCATAAAAGATTTGATTATATTACACTTCTTTCTCTCTTAACTGTTGTGGACGCATAGTCTCCATGACCAGAGATATTCAGAATACCGAAGATTCAACAGTCCCTTCTCTCCACTGAGGAGTATAAAAGGCAACACTTCCGTGTACCAGGAATCCTCATCGGGTGTAGCTCTGATACTTAGTAATATTGTTCCTATTCTTATATTTGTGTCTTATTGTTAAGTAAAGACATAACATTAACAAATAACTTTGATGCCTTTTCCTTTGAGATATAGAAAGTACTAATTTTGATAAACCATAATCAAAATTGCAATGAGAGCAGAAGGGATGAAAAACTAAAAATTACTTTTGCAATATAAAATTTGCAATATTTTTGTTGTACCGCTTCCTGTGAAAGTTTTTTGATTTGCTTAAAATTAGCTGTTGTTAAAGTAATTGATAGTGACTATATAATATTCACGTTTCATCAATAAATAATCAAGTCATTCCAAAATTATTAAAAAATTAAAAACTTTCATAGCTTTTATCTAATATTGTATCATTTATAAAAATTTAAAATCATTTGGTTTTCATTTAATAAAAATACAAAACTCTAAATTTCAAAATTCACGACTTTGGATAATTGGATTTTGAAGATTAATTTCAATTATGATTTCTAATTTGGAGTCTATGTGTTTCATTATCCCATTCTAGATATCGCTCGTAAAAATAAAGATAATTATTTGTTTTTGTGTCAGGACTCCATGCAAAGAACATAAAAATTGCGTAGAATGCGTCTTAATTTAGATCTTTCGTTATCGGATCTTATGTATCGATTAGCAGAAATCCTAATCTATGAAATTCTTGCTAATATCCTGACAATATAAATTCTGATGATTTAGTCATTCGCAAAAATTAAAACAAAAAACCTAAAGTTACATGCAAAACCGCACCTAATAAAATAACAAAGTCTATCTGACGATTATTAAAGAATTACTTCTTCGACGAAAACAATTTTAAATTTTGCATCATCTTAACTTTGAATTAAAAGTGCTTGATTCTGGAGCAGAAGTATTATATCAAGCAGAATAGATGACGGACTTTCCAGATCGTCGTAATATCTTTAAAAAAAAGATCTTTGTAAAATAAATCAGAAGGAAGAAGTTAAAGTTCTTGAAAGACAGACAATTATTGTTTCTCATATATCAGTTATGTATTCTAGTGAGTTATTATATTACACCAGAGCGTAATTAATTACCAATAAAACGAGAAAATTGAGAAGGTATTTCGTAAACAGCAGGAAATCTCAGCAGTTTGGCGCGAACTACTCCACTATACACTGACATTATGTTTTTTCTCATTTATCAATAACAGGCTATCCATGATAGGTTTTACATCCTTTTTTGCCGATCACTTTCAAATATCCTGCTATCTATTAAATTGATTAGAGTATTGATTATTTCTTAACGTAAATTTTCCAACATCCTAAGATGTTTTTTTTCAAGTCATGAAAGGTGTTATATTAATTTCTGTTTTCCCAACAAAGTAATTTAAATATTTTCTATTGAATAAAAATCTGGAGAATATCTGGGCCGGGATAAAAAAGGAATTTTAGTTTTTTCCAAATCTTCATCGTATGACTGGATTTCTTTGAATTAGACATTATCCTGTTTAAAAACGAATCTGTCATTGGTACCGCTTTAATCCACGCTGGATCTTCTTCTGCAGAAAATGATCAAAAGCCTCTGTTGTTCAATATACAAGTAATAAAGCCGATCTTCAGCTTCCCAATTTGAAAGAAGCCATCCGTACCGTAATTGAAGATATATTGAAAAAGTTCGAAACTCTTTTTATAAATCATATTAATAATACTTCCATTGTTAGAATCATTTGAATCCAGCCATTTTCCAGCAACAAAAATGAATTCAAAAAATTAAACAAATAATAAATATGATTTGAAATTATAAATTTCCAATTCCTGTTTGTGTCAATTTTCGCGGATTGAAATCTGGATCTCTTGCGAGTAGAAAGGATTTTTGATGCTGTCTTTAATTTCGACAACAAAAGATAGAGAACTATGGCAATGATTTTATCGAAAGTTCTAAAAAAGTATTTATCTAAAGTATCTTTCGAGTTTTATCAAGTTTGAAGCTTCTCTGAACGCTCGTCGATGATCTTTTTGGGTTCAGTTCTTGCAGACAACTAGACTTCTCATAATACTGCTTCCGATAAGAAACCAGTTTAATTCCAATTTCTGAATGATCAGTCTCATTGGCGATGCATCCATAAATTTCTCAAGATTGTCAATATATCCTTCTTTATAGTTAATAAATCTGTCATCAGGAACCATAATGTAATAACATTAGTAAACAAAAATAATTAAATTTGCATAAAAAAATTGAAAGCATCACTCATGTCGCAACTGTTTGCGTCAGATTTTGGAATTTTGAGGATCTCCTGTGCGTTTTCGAAACAATCTCCGAGCCTTCTATTTTATCAGTAATTAATTGTGCCTTATCATATTATAATAACAACTCGTTGAAATAAACAGCTGGTATATGGAACATCATAACCAGTTATGCTGATTTCGAGGACACGAGCTTCTTTTTTCGATTCATTTGATTTATAATATCTGTTATTCTGCGAATTCGTGATTGGATTTCAATCTAGTTGTTACGCAGTCCAAACGAGTTCGATGCAATCGCCTAAGAATCGCATTGCAACTTATCAACGAGAATCCGTTTTCTGAAATCCAGTTTCCATCTATTATGTTCTTTTCAAGGAGGCGTAACGTGATATACTAAATGCCCATCGTCCAGTCTTATCCATGATGTCCGAGCAGTCAATTGGTTCCTTGTTTCTATAAATTAAGAAAAGAGTGTTTTATTTTTAATTTTTAGGTAATCATGAAGATTATCATACTCGGATTGTTAGTCATTGGGGCTATAGCCCAAGACCAAGTAAGTTAACTAGTAAATCATATATAGTAAATGGATTTCTATATGTAAACTGATTATTTCCCTATAGAAAATGGAATTTCAACTAATTTCGATGGGAAATTTCTATTCATAAGTTCTTATTTTCAGGTCAAATCCAACGATACCCCAACAGATTTATCAGTAAAAAAGTCCCACATCCACGGTAGGCCAGTTTACATTGAAAAAGTCTCTGTAATGACGAGTGATTGAGATCACTGTTCTTCGCCTGCTGGAATTCCGACTTCTTTCCTTCTCCTGATTACATGCTTTTTCTGAAAATTCCACACTTTTTCTTTCTCATTGCGGTAGTTTTCAACTTTAACACTTTTTCCTACACTAATCATCTTCGTTCAGCTAAAGATCTGTTGTTTTAGAAAATCTCCAAAAGAGAGTCGAAAAATGTTGTGGTCTATTCTCTAGCCTTTTCCCACAGCATGGATCATGCTGCAAATTAAACAATTTTTAATACTTTTCAATCTCTCTTCTATTTTCTTTTCATTTAGTTTCGCATGATTACGAAAATTAATTCTAGGTACTCCTACGTTTGCCCAACCAGCAGCCCCCAATCCTTATCAACCCCCGAACCCTCAACCTGCTTGGCAAGGATACGAAACCAACATTCCTTCCTATGGATACCAACAACCAGCCCCTGCTTCTGCTCCGGCCCCAGCCCCAGCCCCAGCCCCAGCCCCAGCCCCCGCTCCTGCTCCTACTCCTGCCCCTACTCCGGCCCCTACTTTAGCACCGGCTCCTCCTTCATCCCCACCTCCTCCTCCACCACCTGCTCATCCAGGAAATGACGCTTTTGGAGACCAATCAAATCAAGAAGGATTCAAGGAGAGACCAAATTATCCTTTAGCTGAGTGCTACACTAACCCCCACGGTTTCATGTGTTGCAACAACAATCTCGAAGACACCATGAACAAAGCCTATGATGAACTTTTACACAGCAGAGAAAACTGGAGTAGCTGTAACATTCAGCAGATTGCTAACAAGGTTCAGAATCTGACTGAAGCTAAATTCAACACCCCCTTTGAGGTCGTAGCTGGAGTTGGAGACTACGCTTCAAAGAGTCATTTCTACCACAATTACATTTGCAAAATTGAGAGAGACAACAGATTCATTTTGGCTTATGCTACTCCCAGAAAAACTAGGCTTCCTGGAGACGACTTCCTTCGGGGAGGAAATCAAGAAGGATTCAATAATGCTCCTATCGTTTCTGATCCTTCTTCTGCTCCTATCATCGGTCCCGAACAGCAATCCCCATACAAGCGTTACACTTACACCTGGAGAGCTCGTCGTTAAAGCTCGCTTATTTTCGAACTATATTGCAATAATTCCTTTGTGCATTATTCATTAGAATAAATATCTCCACATTAACTTTTGACTAGTGAAAATCAACAATTGCACTTGATTAGGGTTTGACCCGCATCTCGCTTTCAACCAGTATTCCTTTCCCATTCTCCGGGAACTTGTTTGACTTAGGTCCTTCATTTCGGTTACTTGAGTTCTGACTGAGAAGTTTGGTGGCTAATTGACCGACGGGTTCACAGGATTTATCCCATCTTTCAGCCAGATTCTCATTTGGCAGAAGTTTTATATTTGAGACTGCTGTCGGGACAGAATCCAACACATGAGCAAGTCTGCAAAGCTGACAGAACCCCCAAGGTCTTTCGAGAGCATCATGCTTTCTTCCATCTAGGTAAATAACGGCGTAGTTTCGTCTCCATTCAAAGTATTTTCTGAAAAGTGAAAATCAATTTTGTTACCAACTTGACACGGATTTTCAGAATATCCGGTTTTAGATAAATTCAAAAACTCACAAATATTCTTTTTTGTTATCCATCAGGAATTTTAAGTGTTTAGCCATTTCTTCTATATTCTTATAATCATCGAAAGCAATAAAGGAATGCGGAGGAACGTAAGGTTCAATGATGGATCTTTGGAGAACGATAGGGATGACTGTATGACCATATCCTTGATTCCACAGTTTTTCCGTGATATAATCTTCGCAAATGGAATTTTCTAACGCCATATAAAAATGATAACTGAAGATGGTCCATTATTTGAGAACTTAATTAGATAAAACCCACTCAGTGTCAATAGAATTCTCACAAGAGGTTCCTTTGGCACACTTTAGAGGTCCGCAACCACCATAGATATCTACTTCAAGATACTTTTGTAGTTCTGCAACTAAAGCTTCCCTACGGCTTTGAGTTCCACAATGACTAACAAACCAAGAAGCTACTTTTGATTTGTTCTTAACTAACGTTTCATCGGCAACAGAAACTTCTGGAGAAATTCTCGATTGCTTTGCCAACTTGACAGTATATCCATAAGGAGAAGCAGCGGGTGAATCATGTCTGAATCCCAAAGTCATGTTGAAGAACGTACCGGTGCCCCCAAGAGAAGCTGAATTCTGAGGGGATTCTTGACTGTAGTACACGAATAATTGTTTTGATTTTCTGGGAAGTGTACTTTTTCCTTGCATAATTACGATATCAGCGTTTTCTATGTTATTACTAGTAATTTCGCAGTTCCAATCGGGACATCCACCAAGATTCGCATTTGAGAATCCACCTGTACTTGCGACAGTGGCTATTATTTTTTTCGATTCTAAAAAAAGTCGCTATATTGAAATTAATCCAGAAAACGTACTAATTATTTTGGGATCAAGAACAGTTTTGGTTTCCAGAGATTCTGCATCAGGATGGGTGAGAACAGCTTCAATAAACAGCTTTTTCCCTCGATAATCTATGGCAAATGCATATTCATTATCTTTGTCTTCCTTTAATTGGATAATTTTAGGATTCGGTCTTCGTTGTTCTGCTTCTATCGAGTTCCTTCTGGCTTCCAAAAGCTCCCTTCCAGCAGAGTGAATTCGGTTCGATTCTATCAGGTCGTCGAATTTCCTTTCCTAGAAGTATTTATTAGATGAAACAAACAAATCATCCACTTGCAGGTTTGATGAAAACTTTGTTACTTATGAAATACGAAGGCACATAGAGCACCACATAAAGAACGATACAGAAGAACAGCAATGGTCTCCAACGAAACGGCACTGTCTTCCACCGTCGAATCATGGTAGATTCGAAGGAGACCCGTTTCTCTGATTCACGTCTACAAAACGTAGCATTAAAAACGAAGATATAGTAAAACTACTTTGTAATTACAAAATTTGCCTAATGTTCCGAGCGAGAAAAAATATTTCACAAGGAAAATAAAGTTCTCGAATAATAAAAATCATTTATTGAAAAATTTGTCTTTTCCACATAAAGCCAGTCAAGTGATCAGGCCCATTGCAAAACTGTACGTCATTTGCCACGTATGAAAGAAAACACACGGTAACTTTTAGGCCGTTAAGCTGTAAGGATTCCGAGTTTTCCGAGATTTGCAAAAATACAAAAACGTTAATTCTGAAGGAGTTTTCTGGATAGTTCTAGGTATTTTTATATAATTTGAAGCGTTTTGGTATATTTGGGGCAAATTTCTGTTTTTATTCATATTGAATAATAAAATTAAGTCGTTTGAATAGTGAAACCCTTTTTAGCGCTTCAGACCGCTGTTATTCGAACATAATTTTATTGATACTTATTTTTCGTTCACTCTGTGCCTACTCACGTGGCGAAGCGGGTGGCCTGAAACAAACAAAAAGACTGATTTTTCAGTGAACACGACATCAATTTGGGGGTAAAAACAACCGGTTCTAAAGCTGATCTGGACAAAATCATAACAACCAAAAATGAAAATTTATATGAATCACTTTTAGGACAAGCTTTTGAATCAATTCAATCGAGAATCATGGGAGCGCCCGTGCGGACCCGAGATCGATAAGGTCTTGTTTGATTATAGTTGAGGGAACTGTTCCAAACGATGAAAAACATAGTTGGTCAAAGTTGCCCTGGTGATGAATAAGTGGATTTTTAGAAACTCTCAGAGATAGTCATTTTTTAAAAGCAGTGTAAAAAATTCATCATTGATGTCAATTGTCCTCGATACAGAAACCCTGAGGACATCTTCTAAAATCATAGATATAAGGTGTTTCCTGGAAGAATCAAAAGATCTTTATGGATATTTCCGAGTTTTACAAATCTCCTAATTAAAGAAAAGACATTCTTCGGTATTTTTAGATTTTCATAAGAAAGCGAATATTCTAGATGTCTTCTTATCTAAGGGATTCTCAGAAAGAAACCAATTTATTCACTGAGATTTCCACCACAAAAATTCGGATGAAAGCATGGAAATTTCCAATTAAGTGCTTCAGGTGGCCGTCAAGCAGCTAGCCAAACATTAGCAGCCTTGACTCTGTTCAGCCGCCTTTTCCGTATCACCTTTTTTGCCTCGACAGCTGGTTAGGAATTGGCGTTCTCGACAAGCTGCAATTTTCTTTTCTTAGTTTGGAATTTACAAATTTGTCAACTTGACGTCGTTTCTTGGGCAACAAACTAATTGCCATAGCAGGGGGTTCTGGAGGTTATCCTTATTTGGGAGTTTATGAAAGCAGAAATATTGTTTGTTATTTCAAAGGACGAATGTTGCTGATGCAGAAAAATTACTTTCTTCCAAAAGTGAAAATGGAAGTAGTTGTTAAATGAACTTGAAGTGAATATTCAAAAACTAAGAGATTCTAGAATTCTTGATTTTAGATATTGGTTCCAGAATCTTCAATAAGATTATCGAAAATTCCCGAACTTTCTATTCAACTCTGGAAAGCTCCAAAAGTATTTATAAGATTCCAGAACATCTTAGAAGCTTGTATTCAACTCTGGAAGATTTTAGAAGCTTTAATAGAATTTTAATAAAAATAATATAAAAAGTAATTTCATAAAAAGGAAACAATCGAGGACACATGTCGTAACGATGAATAATATAATTATTCATAAAAATACAAAAGATAAAGTAAAAATATAAAAGAATAACTTAATTAAAGTTTTTAATACATGATTTTCATGGATATTTCAAGAATACTTTCAAATTTGTTATTAAAAATATTTTTCATAATTTATTCACATAAAGCATAGATTTAACCAAGATTGTTTAAAAATTTTGCAATTATTTTTCTGATCTTAGGTACTAAATTCTGTGATAGTCAATAATTTATTAATTTAGATTTCGATTATTATTCATTTTTTCTAACAAGAATTCCATCGAAATTTCTAGAATTTCGAGAAACTATTTCAACCAAAAATCTGAAAATCAGTAGTTTCGAAGTTTGCTAGACGATTCTGAAAATTCATCTCGAACCGTTTCCGTGTCAATACTTACTATTAATTTTTATAATATGTTTCCAAAAATCCTAAAACTTTTCCTTGAGACAGTTTCATAATAGTGCTTAATTTTTATGACATTTTGATTTTTTACATCTTAAAATTAAATGCATATATTATTAATTACAGTCATTTCTCTTAATTATTCTTTCTCATTTTCAAAATTTCTTCCTGTTTTGCCTTCTGACGCCGGATAATCTCGTCAGCGACACTTTTCCTGTCATAAGCCCACCCGATGTAGGCGAAAAAGTCGATGAATCCCTTCGTGATATTCAGCATCAAAGGCATTTCACTCGTTCTGTAGTCTTGAGGGAACGTATGATGATAGTTATGACCTCCTTCTCCGAAAGCCGTTATCGTAGTCCACGTCGATTCCACTGGACTGATGTTGACATCATAGGGTCTGTATCCAAACATATGAGAGACGGAATTAATGCACCAAGTCCCATGAAGATTAAAGACGTATTTCAGAATTCCTGCGGTATAAAAGGCAATTATCGGATTTTCTCCCCAGAAATAAACTGCAAAAGCAGTCGGGAAGAGGAAACAACAGAGGGCTACAAGAGGGAGGTAGAACTTCCTTTGGAAAGTCAGAACAGGATCAGCAAATAAATCAGACAAATCTAGTTTGCTTCCCATTTCAGTTATTTTCGGGTGTTTTTTCTGTAAAAGCCATCCCATATGAGAGAAAAAGAATCCCCTGTTGACGTTATGGGGATCTGCATCAGTGTCGGTCCATTTGTGGTGGCAACGATGGTCTCGAGACCATTCGATAACGTCATTTTGGAAGGCCATTGAGTCCATCAACATGAGAAGAACCCTCAGGGGGAAGTTGGCCTTGTAGCTCTTGTGGGACCAGAGACGATGGGCCCCGGCAGTGACTCCGACTCCAGAAATGACCCATCCAAGGAGTGCTAAAAAGTTCAATATAATAATTTGTCAAAAAAATCAAGATATTACTCCATACAACAGTTTGCCACTTGGCTAAGAAGAGAAACTGGTAGAACCCAACGATTGCCCCGATGTGGAGAAGAGTAAAGAGAAACACGTTCTTCCAGATGTACTTTGGCTTGAACGCAGTCTTCTTTGCTTCTTCATTGAGCTTCTTGGTCACTTCGAAATCCTGAGAAAGAAACTGATCTTTAGTAAGATCTTCTATCTGGATAGGGGAAGTGATGGTTTGGGTGATGACAGCCATGACTCTCTATAAGCAATTAATTAATGAAAATGCCAAGTGAGATCAATAAAAGTGAGGAACATTTCCGTATTAAAAAAGACCATTAATCTCGGATTATTTGGAAAAAGACAAAAATTTCGTTCGGGGACTATTGAACAAGTTTCTGTTTCCATTGTTTAGTAATTTAATTTAAAAAAGAATTATCTTACAGTATCATTAGATAAATACTCGTCTTAGTTTATATTAATCCTAAATGTATGAAAATCAATCGAAAAATAAAATGTTATTCGAAATTACAGAGAGAAAAAAACTCGGATGTTTTTTAATGGAAAAATTACCTCCTTTTCGAGGGACTTCAAAGCTAATATGACTCGTATCTCCTGATATTCTCGAGAAGAGAACATTCAGAACTTCTACTCCAGTGGCTTCTTTTATACCCATTGTCTCTGATCTTACGTGCATCATTCTGCCTCCAAAATAAAACAACGGTAATCTGCCCACCTTTTGCCCTTTGAACCTATGAGGTGATGTTGATCGAGTAACCAACCTTGTTTTCTTGAAAAAAACAAGAAAAGCACTTTTGCATGAAGGACAAAGAACAAAATCGCCTACAGGCTACTAATTCTGTATCTCGGTTATAGCCATTGTCCATCGGCTTTGAAAAAAAGACAAGAGTAACAAAGTCCATCGAAGAAAGTTGGACCTTAGAGAAGTTACTTTGGTTTTTAGTGATAAGGATTGGATTCTAGTCAAGCTGAACCGGAGAAAATGAAGAGGAATGCCTTGTTATCGACAGATCTGTAATTAATCTTTTACCTGCAAATTATGGTTTGATACGGATATTGTTTTATTGATTAAACAAAATACAAACTGGTGATTCATATTTTTAACTTTTTTAAAATGACAACAACCTAATTCTGTAATTGCGTGCAACATCTCAAGTGACAACGATCTGATATAGAGGTACCAGTTCCGTTATCACAAGATTGGTGGCCGAAGATACTCACTTTTAAGCACTTCCTGAATACCTAATCTAGAGGATCGACAGACGTTCCTTTAGTACTTTAATTTCAAGACCTACAGAATCATGAAAAATGGATGTACTCTGATCATTTTTTTTAAAATCACATTCACGTGAATAGTTGAATCCGATAAACTTAAAAGCATCGCATTACCATGAAAATTGGAATGCTTGACACACAACTTTAAATATTAGTTTTAGCGAAAATTTCTAGAGTATTCCGATTGATGATGGAAAATATAGAATTTCTTGTATCCAGAATCCTTAAAGATTTCAAAAACATCCAGTAAATTCTACAAAATTTCAGAATATTATATAACAGTCTGCAATCTTGTTCAAAAACCATAGTCAAAGAAGTATCATGAAGTCGGATTTCTTTGCACATACGTAAAACAACTCAGTTCTGTATATAAAATTGTTCTTGTATTGTATAGTAAAGTAACAAATTAGAAAAAGTATCTGGAACTCATGTAGTTGTCGAAATTCTAATTTTATTGTTGAAAAACTACTTTTATTTAAAAACAATTTTTATATACTCATTGAACTTCGAACTTTTGTATATTTCGAAAACATTAATTCAAATATGATTTATTTTTATTTTCAAAAATCGAAGAACATTCGTTTAATTCAATATTAAAGCACTTAATTTTTCTTTTCATCTTAAAATGTCTCTTATTTCCCTTATTTAATCCGAGAATTTTTGTAATTAACTCCATCCTTATTACCGTATTTATCGAATGCCATTCTATGCTTTGCTTTTTTCAGCACTTGTGCAATTATTTCTCCAACGAGTATTCTACTTTGATATATTATTATTCCACCACAAAGTCCATCAAGAATGGAATGAAAATTCCATGTTTCCGGATGTTTAATCTACTTCAAAGGTCGGTTGATTCTCTAATGATGTAACTTGACGAATAATTGAGGGGGTTTGGTTTGAGATTTCCTTTGCAATGATAACTGCTTGTAAACTTTCAGGAGTAATCAGAATTCCAGGAAATATTTCTTGGGATTTATGTGTATAAGGAATGTAATTGATAGGGACGGTAATCGATTTGTTGTGGCTGTAACTTAAAGTATACTGTTTCCAATAAGCTGATTAATTTGTCAGTTGATAATAAAGGTCTAATGATCAAAAGAGCTGATAACATCTAGATAGGATCATAACGTCATAAAAATATGAATTTCTTGGAAACAACCTCACAAGTAGAAGTAATATGACTTGATTCTTGGTTGGTTAAACATATTCATTTTCAACTAACGTAATAAGTTTGACAAAAATATTCCTTTACGTTCTATGTTAATATGCAGCACTAATTCCTACTAATTACGACGTAATAAGTACCCTTATATTTTTTGAAAGTGACAGAAAACAGAGTTAAATAACCTAGACAATAGTTGTCTTTCAGAAGGGTTCAAAAAACCTCATGTTCTTTAATGTTTTCGGTTTTTGTCGAAATAAAAAAACAAAAGTATTTTCGGCTGTCGTATTTTGTGTATAAACCTTATTTTTTATCAATTACTGACAATTAGAATAAAAAAGTTTGAATATTATCATTATATCTATTGTAAAATAAATCACTACTAACCACGGGATAAAAATTACACAAAGCGAATCGAAAAAGATTAGTTATTCAAAATCCATCATTGTTAATAGAGGCAAAAAAATACTGTAAAACATACGATTAATTAATTTTCTTAGAATAATAAATTTATAACTTCAACAATATTACAAATAATATTTAATGTGGTATTAATCCTTTTAAACTACTGCATATTTTATTTATTATTGTCATATTAAATATTGATTCAAAAATAAGTTCAATTAAGTATTGTGTAATTTTGTTCCTAAATTAAGTTGCAATTTCAGCAAGATAACAATCCAATTATCTAGAATCATGGTTATAAAATTCGGAAAAGTTGCAAAAAAACCAGTTATTTTTCTGAGTTTCAAATATTAAACATCAAAAAACATGAACACAATTTCTTGACATAGGAAGGCTCAACAACTTTGTGTCATTTTTGTGTTCCAATCGATTTATAAAAAGGCTTTCAAAGAATTGTTCAAGCCATGTCAACAATACATAAATTTTGAAATTCTTTTCTATTTCAAAAAGTAAATCGATAGTTAGAATGGTCAAATTTGATATTCACAAAATTGGTCCTGGTGAACTTATCGTTTTGTTTACTTTCTACATCTATGTATTGTTTAAGTTATTTTCAAACTTCATTGCATTTTCGATTTTGTTTGGATCTATTGGAGCGCTTTATTAGTAAGTTTCAGAAATATTATTTTCATCAGCACTAACCGAATTATTTTTAGTCATCTAGATCAGTACAATGAATACTGGCATAAGAAGGGCATTCCAGGTCCTAAAGGAAACTTTTATAACGGGAGCTTCATGGACTTGTTCAAATCCATGCATGAATTTGACAAAGTCAATATTGAGAAATATGGCAAAATCTTCGGAGCTGTATTAAATGGAATTCCTGATCTCCTAATCCAAGATCTGGATTTACTCAAAGAAATTTTAATAAAAAATTTCGACTCTTTTCCTGATCGACCTGATTTGGGAGATATTAATGAAAATGATTTACGAGCTTCAGTTTTAACTGTAAAAAAAGGACATGATTGGAGAAGAATCCGACGTCGAATTACTCCTGCTTTTACTTCTGGGAAAATGAAAAAACTAATTCCAGCAATGCGATTCTGTTCAAACGAATTGGTCAAACATCTCGAGAAGTATGCCGAAGATGGGACTGATGTTCCCTTGAAAGAGTGGGTCCTTGATTACTAGGTACTAATCTTTGGATTCTATTTGTTTAGTATGCTCTCAAAGTTGACGATGAATATCATGGGAAGAACGGTGTTTGCTGCAGATCTAAATAGTTTTGATGAAAACGAAAGCTCTCTCTTCCTGTATTATGCAAAAAAGGTGTTCGAAGTCAAATTGACAGATCCGATAGTTGTTCTTGCGTGTAAGATTAGTGCATAAAATGATAGGTAATGTAACTCCGAATTTAGTGTCTTTTCCTAACGCTTTTCGGGCTTATTCATGGTTAACTGGGAAGACCGGCTTTCAAGACGATATGCTGGATTATTTTACTAAATCTTTGACAAATATAATGGAACAGAGACTAAAAGATCCACAAGCAGCAGACGTCAGTTAATTTTAATGGTTTTTATATAAAAATGTTTTTGCAGAAATACAACGACGCGTTTCAACTTCTTTTAAATGCTCTAGATGACAATGAAAAGATTCAAATAGCTACAGAAGATGTCGATATCGTATCTGAAACAATTTCTCAACCAGAATCTTCCAAAACTCAGCAAACGCTCTCTAAAGTTGAAATCTTAGCTCAATTATTCCTCTTTCTAATTGCAGGGTATGAGACAACTGCAAGTACCCTCCATTTCGTCTGCTATATTCTGTCTCAAAAACCAGATATTCAGCAAAAACTTCGAGAAGAAGTGCTACAGGTCTTGGATGGAAGGGAAACCATTGATTACGAAGATATGTCGAAACTACATTATCTCAATCATGTCATTTCGGAAACTCTCAGAATGTATCCTCCAGCAGTCAGATCTAACAGACTTTGCCAAAAAGACACAGTAATTAATGGGCTGGAACTTAAAAAAGGGAACTCTGTCAGCTTTAGCATTTATCACATTCATCATGATCCTGAACATTATCCCGATCCTTTTGAATTTGATCCAGAGAGGTTTTCTCCAGAAAACAAGAACTCTCGACATCCACTGGCTTATCTGCCGTTCGGAGCAGGACCTAGGAACTGCCTTGGCATGCGGTTTGCGGAGTTTGAGATGAGATTAACCCTTGTTGATCTCATCAAGAACTATAACTTCCTACCTAGTGAAGGCATGCCAGGGTTACCGATTCCTATTTCAACCGCGTCTCTTTTAAAGTCAACTGTCGAACTAAAGTGTAAAATTGAGAAAATTTAACTTTTCATATAGGATTTCTCAACATCAAAACTTACAGCAACTGTATTTTCGTTTACTCAAAACTATTTGAAATTTCATAAAAATTACGAAACATACTAATACATGAATTTTGACATTAATTTTTTTATAAAACCTCACCATCATTATCCATTTTATAAATTTGTATCCTATTTTTAGCAGTATATTAATTTGTTCTTCATCTATGAGTTGATTTTGTCAAACATCTGCTTACAATACTAAACAAACAACTAAGATCATATATATATAAATTTTTCTTATTTATAAAAAATTAGTGGAAATAAAAATTAAATTCGTTTGTCATTTCTGTTTATGGAATTATATATTTTTAGGTTGTGCGATATTAGTGTCCTGGGCAGTTATCTTCCAATTCTAGGATCAGAACCAAACAAAAGTACTCTTAATGGAGTAATCGGACTTATAGGCTTTGAATCCGAAATCAGAATCAATAGTTGACCTCCAGAATCCATGATTCTAGATGAATCTCAATCTATGGGAATCTAAAATTTCAGAGCTCTATAAAAAGTGAAACTTTGCTTAAAACGGCTTTTAAATTGCTATATAAACATACAAAGTTATTTAACATGATGTTTTAATTTTTGAATTAAAGTTGTAAGAAATTGGAATATAAACGCTTGGGACATTGATGCCTCAACATGTCTTTTTAATCTATTTAAAAATATCGTTTC
The DNA here is from genome assembly GCA_009193035.1 of Halicephalobus mephisto. Taxonomy (NCBI): domain Eukaryota; kingdom Metazoa; phylum Nematoda; class Chromadorea; order Rhabditida; family Panagrolaimidae; genus Halicephalobus; species Halicephalobus mephisto. The sequence continues at coordinate 764,973 of SWDT01000010.1, read as the reverse complement.
CATAATTAGTCCGATATCTATTAGTTTTGATTCTTCTAATAGGAATTCTCAATACTCAATTCCTTCGTTAGGTGTAACTACAAATAACATAATTAACTGTTTTTAAGGTCGTTGAAAAATGCATACATTTTCCCGTCGGAAGCGATTTTCCCTTCTAGTTTTGTTAACTTTTTTGGTTACTATTTATGTTTACATTACTAATGACAACCAAGTTACATCTATTCCAATACCTTCAAAGGGTCCAGATCAAATTGATTTCTCCAAGAAAAGATTTGATAGATTCATCTTCCCATTAGGTATTAGTGCTTGTACTGGCCTCGGGAACCAAATGTTCAAAATAGCATCTCTTTATGGGATTGGACTTTATCCTAACGTCAATAGGACTCCAGGCTTGAATGGAGTTTCAGTTTGTCTCAGGAAGTACATGAGGGAGTTTTCGAAAACATTTCCTAATGTTATGAAACTTGTAAAATTTGAAGTGAGTTTTACCGAATAATAATTTATAAAAATTCTGAATTTCAGGACACACATCATAAACAGTATGTAAAAACTATGTTTGGGAAGCGAATATATGAAAACCCAGAAGTGTAGGACATTCTTGTTAGGAGAAACAATGTTATCTATATTTTATTTTTAGAATCCACGATGTCCCTGATAAATATCTTATCATTAATCACGGATATCTCCATGCATACAGATACTTCAGTTACGTTATGGATGAGATTCGTCAACTGTTTGACTTCCATCCAGATATCAAAGCTCAAGTAGAAGAATATGGTAATCAACTGTTCATGTCCGACAAATTATCCCATAAAATGTGTGTCCACATACGAAGAAATGATTTTATAAGACATCGATTACTGGAAACAAGAACAAAATTTCTGATTCCAGCAATGTCCGCTGTGCAGAACTTTCTTGCAGAAAAATATTCTGGGAAGAAGATCTCATTGATTTTCTTTACTGATGATGAGAAATTTGTTAGTTCATTGAACTTTTCAAAAGCTGATTATTTCAACATTTATCGTCCCAAGTTGCCTTCTCGAGGAAGTGTTATGTACTTTGGAACCAAATACTGTGATTCTCTCTTGTTGTCGGCTACTGGATCCACATTTGCTTACTGGATAGGAATCTTAATGCCAGAAGGAAAGGATATTTTCTATAACCGACGTGCTTTTAAAAATATTGCCAACGATATGGGGACCCATTATATCGACTACGAAAAATTCCCTAAGCATTGGAATATTCTCGAGTTGCTTGAATTAAATAATACTGTAATCATTGATAATAGATGGAATTTCGAAAGATATAAGATATCTAATCTCTGAAAAATAAAACTTCACTCATGGCGTTGAGAATATCATTTTTATGCAATTGAAAATTACCGTCTTCCTATTAATTGACTATGAAGGGAGATATTGAGAATAACCTAGAACAATTGTATAAACAACGTGTATGTAATTTAGTCGTTGGTCTCATTGAACGACTGTTTGCAATTTTTTTACTTTTTTATTCATAAAAGCAAATAATATTGACCAATTTATTAGTTTTCCCCTTAATTTCTCAAAAACGATTTTCCCCGAAAAGAGTCAAGAAACAGATTTGAAATAACATTAACTTCTTACATAAACATTTTTTTGTCAGAGATAAAGAATGCGTTTGATTAGTTTCCTAATCTTTAACTGAACATGTAAGAACTCAGCTTTTTAGGAAACTTTCTCTCTACTTGTTAACTCTAGTGAAAGTAACTTTCTCAATCTTCAATCATCTGGATTCAGCCATGATTCTGCTATTCCACGTTTCTCTAATGAATTTGAAGGATTCTTATTAATTGAAAAATGATAATACGTGATTTTCCCACTATTTATTGCAACGTAATTCTGAGAACAATTGCTTATATGAAGAATACAAGTTTCCTAAAACATCTGTTAATAAATTTATTTCAGAAGACGTGTTAAAATTCCTTATAAAAGATATACTATAGATTATGAATTAAAACAACTTTAGTTAGTTTTTTTACAAACATCAGTCGTTGTCATCAGTTTAAAAGGTACACTTTATTCCATCTTTAACACGTTGACGACCGAGCGTGTTTTTGACTGGCAGCCAATTGGGACCAGCCGTTTTTTGGCGTTCGTTTCTTACGACTCATTTCTGGGTCGTATTGTCCCAACGCGCCACCAACTTACGACCCAGAAATGACTCGTATTGTCGTCAACGTGTTAAAGTAGCCATGTGACGACATAATCATTCTCTTTGTCACCTATTTATTTTCCATTTAATCACTTTTACAAAAAAAATCACAAAATACAACGCGACTATTCTTTTAGACTCTTCTAAATCTCTTTAAATCTTCCATCACACTTATGTGCGAAATTGCCACCGTGTTATGTCTTGTAGGTTGAACAGAAGGTTTAACCCATCTACCACAGAACAACTTAATCACTGCTTCCCTATACGGCTTTATTGTCCAGATCAACACTAATCCATTTGCACTGCTGTGAATTGTAATAATTTGAAAAGCAATCATGGATACAACTGAAAAAGTCATCATATGTTAATAATTCTTCAGTAACCTAACCTTTCATCCTCTTCACATTGAAAAAGACCATTAAAAATAATCCAACACATGGAATCATCAGCATCATAAAGGGGACTATGCATTGAAGACAAAGGGCAAACAGCAATTGCTTCTGCATTTTAAAGCTGGCTTCAGACAGTACTGACTTTTTCTTCATCAGATCATCGTAAGTTTTATAACTGAAAAAAAGAATAGTGGAAAAACCAAGAGTCATTTGACCTGCAGCTATGAGATAATATGCAGAAGTTCGTAGAGAATTAACTGCACTAAGACAAGATTCCGTCGAATAGAGGTGAAACATTTCAGGTGCTGCTTGCTGTATAAAGGACAAACTTGTGTTTTTATCTGGGGAACCAATAATAGATATCACCAAAGAAGGAGCTGGGTAGATGACTGGCAGAATGAACATCATAGCAGTGGCCCATTTGCTTTCCATGAAAGTCATCTTTTCGGAAATAACTCTATATCTGTACAATATCCCCCACAAAATAGCCATTCCTTGGAATGACAAAAACAGATGAGTTAGCCAATATTGAATTTTAGAACCATAGTAGTAACCCCAATGCCGACTCCAAATCCCTGCTGCACAAAATCCTGGTATGGGAAGTGTTGGGAAAGGAGCATAAATCATGTTCAAATGAAAGTCAAATAAGGCTGTTGTTAACTGAATAGCAAGTAAGTACCACCTGTAGACTCCCATACTCTTTGTTGAATGAAAAAAGATACAGTAAATGGCAAGAGCATTGACCACAAAGCAGATTGCCGTGTTGATATGCAACCTATGTCCATAAGCAATCAAATCTTCAGATGTGTAATTGTCGAATTCCGATTCAACAATCGACATCTTTGAAGGAAAAGTATTAATAAACGTCACAAGGTTCTTACATCCAACATATGGTATACTTTAGAAATTTGATTTCTTTTCCCATTTCAGAAAATTAGATTTCGGTAACCTTAGTGCTAATTTTTATGAAAGTCGTAGGCATGAAAAACAGAATTAAATTGTCCATTGTCTAGACAGAAAGTTCAAAGCTCCACCTAGCAGTCGACATCTGAGAGTCGATATCAAGGTATCACCAATAGTCAATCTTTGAGAAAAGCCACCTATGAACCGATTCGAGTTTACCTCTTGTCAAATCAAGTTCTTTTCTCTCATTTTTCTAGACCCATATTAAGGTAAACATGCTTCAAATTCGTTATACAGTAGGACCTTACAGTCTTCTACCTTATCACAGAACTCCAAGATGTTACAATATTATTCCTACTTTTCTTCCTACCGAGCTAACATTAAAATAAACCTCAAATTTGTAATTAGTGCACATAGTTGAATGGAGAGTGCAGTTTAAATCTGTTTATCGACTTACATTCTATCTTTTCATGTAATATATATATGATCTACTATATTTTTGTAAATCGAGGAATCCAAGGTGGAGAAAATTTCTTAAAATCTGTAATGATCTTATTAGCTACATTCAAATTAATTTTACATGTGGAATCAGTCTTTAGATTCTCCAAATAATAATAAATCAACTTTTTACTATATATAATTAGCAATCACGACATTAATTGTATCTAGCAACAAAGATAAATTGCTATTTATCACTAATAAATGAAACGAAATTGAAAATAACAGATGTTCTTGTAAAATTAACATTCAGAAAGATAAATTTAAAATCAAACAGAATGTGCCAAATGTCAACTTAAAAGCTCATGGATATGTTACAGGTATGATTTTAATGTTGATCTTTTTAAACATGTGCATACTGAAATAGTTTTCACATATAAACGCTTCCGGTGTTCACAATAATGCATTTTTCAAAGTTTGTGAGTGATAAGGTTGAATAAGAGATAATATCAACTTTCAAAATAGTTTTCTAAATTTTTCTATTTTGCTTGTTCTTAAATGTAATATTCTTTTTCATGGTATTTAATCATTTCATGTATCAATTAATACATTGTTAAAATTCTTTTATTTGTTACAATTTAATAAATTTACAAAGTTTTGCTGACCGTTGAAGTAACATTCGTCTTATTTTGAACTTGTTTTAAATGATTAACTTCCTTGAATTCATTTATTTGTACTGCCGATATAATATTCTGATGGATACTCGAATGTTTATCCAGAGAGGTTACAGTGTTGTTTCTTCTTTTCCATCTAATGATCATCAAAAGGCGATTTCGATAAGACGGGATCAACAACATTGTCATTATTGCATTAGCAGCTGAATGAAATGAAATGACATGAACTGCGATTTGGGAGAATACTGTAAAAGTGAAGGTAATTTAATCAATTGACCTTATTACTATTAATAGCTATAGGAAATTCGAATTTCAAATTTAAATTAATATTGTGATTTGCATGTAATTTTTAAAATAGTCAGCAGGTGCTTTCTAACCTATTTAAATTTAATTTTAAGTAACAATTTTAGAACAAGTTGTTCCTTTTCGTTCCTTAAAATTCCTATAAAATATAAAAAGTGATATAAGCTGCCCATTTAATGTGAATAAAATCGAAATTGTTACTTTTATAAAGCAGAAAATTAGTTTGAGGTTGTTGCAAATCGTTAATGATTGGTGCATTACATCGATTCAATTTAATAAAGTTGTTTTAATTTCCAAGAAATTTCACTTGTTTCCTTTAATGATATGGGAATTATACAAATTTTGAGAACAATGAGAACATTTAAGCCAAAAATCAAATTTAAACTGGTTAAAACATACTAGTAGATTTGTCTAAATATTATGCGTCAAGTACAGACTTGAATTTGACTGAACTTTTAGACTTACGCACAAATTTAATGAATTACCTTTGACACTATCAGATCCAGCGACAAATAAGACTACAATCCCGCAAATGGGGACTATTAAGAACAATAGTGGAATACAGCACTGGAAAAATATGGCAATTAGTAGTTGTCTGTGCATACGGTAAGTCCTGCTGCTCAGAGAGATCTTTAATTTCTTCAAGATTAACACTGTTTTCACACACAGTACAAATGAAGTAACAGACATAATAAACACTTGTAGAATCAGTACTATACTGTAGATGTAATTTAAGGGTTTTAGTATGACGCCATCGCAGGCATTTCTGATGAACATGTCATAGATCCCGGGATAATGAATTCGAACGTCTCGATAGATTTCCTCCTTTGGGTCGTATATGGTAATTAAAAAGATTACAGTAGGAAGAGGGTACAGTAGACTAATAATGAAGAGGATAAACATTCCTTTGAACGAATTCCAGAATTTTAATCTTCCTATTATAGCATAGTAACGGTAAAAGAAGCCATACAGAAGAGAAGTGGCGCAGAAACTCATCAGAAAATGTCCAAACACCTGGAAAGTACTTGATTTTAACGATTTTTAAGCTTTCTCACTTACAAAGTCGATTCTCTGTCCACTTATCCCCCAATTCCTCGTGAATATCCCTGTGAAGCAGATACCTATATAAGGAAACAAGAAAATAGGAGCAGCGATGAAACTGAAGTGGATGTCAAAGACGAATGAACAGAGAATCATGAACAACAAGTAATATTTGTAGAATCCCATCTGTTTGGGGGAATGGACGAGAATCAAGTAAACGACCAATCCATTAGTAATGATCGTTATCAATGAATTAATGTGGTATCTGAACGATGCAGCCTCAAGATCGGAGGAATAATAAACTACTTTTAAATTGACATCGCTTGAATCCATTTGGCTTTTTAAAATAATTTAATGCAGGATAAGTTTGTGAAAAGTTCGCAAATAAGAAAGCAAAACTGGAGTTTTATTATTCAAAACACCAAGTTCACACATGGTACAAAAGCTTTGAAAACGTAAGAATTTAAAGATTAAAGTCGATGAAAAGCTACAAGTTATTTATTGATGCATTTAATCAATGAATTTTTCAATCAGAGAAATTATTATTTCAGCAAAATTACATTATAGTTAATAATTTGGTAATGTTCTGACTTTCGATTTTTGTTTAAAGTTAAAATTGTGGAATTATTGACAACAATATTCATTAAATTGTACTAGTTTTCTGAGTATGAGAATTCCTTCAAGTTTCTTCCAGTCAACAATTAAACAAAGGAACTATGAAGAAACTTAATGAACTTGGAAGTCCCTAAGACTTTTAACTTTTGTTCGTTCCAATTAAGACGAAGCTCTGAAGGAAGATAATTGATTTCTGAATTCGCAGATGAAATTACTTTTTGAGATGAACTACATATCAAATCTAAGTCCTTAAAGAGTCTATTCAATATTTATAATCCAATTTTCTGAGTGCCTTTCTGAAACGAGATAATTCATGAAATCCGTAAATCCAATTTCTCATGTTTCTGATCATTACTTTAAAAATCTTAGTAGAAATCTGTAATCAGTGTGAAAATTATATTTAATTAAAAAGAAATTGGTTAAATTAAAGAAACAAAAACTTCTGAAGTAGTTGATCGTAAATGTAATAAGTAGCAAGTACATTTGTTTAAGTTTCGACGATATGCAACATGGAATTTTGAATTTTTATGTTTTTTACTTTAGAAGAACCTTGAACAAAACTGAACATCGGATTTTGAATAATTATTCCGTAATCTACAAAATGAATTATGACTCATCCCAAAATACTACTATGACTAAAGTTACTTCCTTTGTCAATTTTCTTAGTGAGAAGATATGGCAAATCCCTAAGTTACGTGTACAAAACTACTGAATTTTTCTGCTTTTCGTAGACTTTCATCATTTTTTCATTAAGCGTTTAGGAAACTTATTCTTGCCTAAGGCAACGGTATAATTTACTCTTTTTTCTAAAAAATTAATAAATAGAATTTTAATTGAAAATAGATGATAGTTGTTTATATAAAAGTTGGGAAACGCTCTCCACGAAATATATTTCATCTCAAGCATGATTTTGCGAATATTTTCAACAAAATGAGGCCGTTATTTGTTGAAGAAACTATTAATCATGTTTTTGTAAAAGTTAGAAAATGTTGCGAAATTTTCCAAAATATCTAAAACATCTGACTTCTAATAGTACCTGAATTCTATATCCCATTATTGGTAGATCCGAGAACTTTCCCATGATTCTAAGAAGTTTCAGAATCTCTTATTTGATTTAGAAGATTCTTATGAGATTCTGGAATTTCTAGTTTCAAAAACTGTTTTCTTAATTCTGAAAGATTATAAAAATTTTCCAAGATTGAAAGACTAAGAGTTTTTTTAAGATTTGCGAAGACTTAGAAATTTCTCATTAGATTCCAGACGATTACGGGAATCTCTATGCACTAGTACCCTTGTTTCTGAAATACGACCTGTGCTATTTACTTATTTAAAGTGTAATTTTTTCGAATAAAAAAATGTTAAATTCAACTTTAATTATACTGTCTTCAAACTTCCTGCTTGAAATGGCATCCTAGTTCAACATGTTTTTCTCGTCCAGTTGTTCTCAATTGTCCGTTTAACTCCCTCGAGGCAAAGAATTCGAAAAGCTACTCCTCTCATGCGAACTAGAAATAAGCCCATCTGGTGCTTTTTTGAGGCAGTAAGAACAGCAGAATTCGTACAATTCCAAAGCGGAATTAGTAGTCCTGTTTAATTTAGGATATTTTTTCATTACACCCACGTGAGCCAGATGTATTTTTACCTTAAACAAATGCAAAATTCATATATATGGATTTTGTTGAAGTAGGAGTTAAAAGTACTTTCTTAAGATGACTATCACTTTCAATGTTTTCGCGTTTTTTTATTTTCAAATTTATGGATTTTCACAGCTAGCTGTAAATTAAAAAATAAGTGAGCTTTAGAGAGTTCATGTAGCGGATTCTTGGAATGAAAAATATTTTAATTAATTTAGTAATTGAAAACCAGTTATTTACCATTCTGAAACATGTCAAATATGTACCTAAAATCCATGATTCATCTTTATTAAGCTTCTTTTGAAACGCGTAAATTAAAAAACACACTATTGCCAAAATTAAAAATATTTTTACGAATTATTTTAATAAATTTTCGAATTTTCTAGGAAATTCAGAATTATTAATTTCAGATGGTTTCGGAAATTTCATTAGACTTTAAAATGCTTTAGTTTTTCAGTTACATTTTTGGAATTTTCAGAAATTTGTCGTATTCTAAAAACTTTTTAAAATTTCAATATACAAAATTTTTTATTACTGTTAAACCAAAGAACAACTCTGATTTTTGAACTATTTTTCTATTTCTTATTTTTTAATTTCATCAATTTTATTAATTCTATTTTGTAATCCGAAGTAAATCTTCAGTCGATAAGAGCGATTTAATTCGTTTTCCGAAAGTGTCCAAAAAATGTTTAAATTTAATTTTCCTTTTTATTAAATATTTTTTGTTTTTCCAAAATATCTATTTTCAGACAAATTTTTGACGAAATAAATTTCAGATTCTGAATCTGCATTTCGAAAGCTGTAAAATAATACATATTATTTTTAAAAGTATAAAGTCAAAATATTTTTTCCAAAAATAAATTTGATTTAATTTTTGTGTTTTTAAGATCAAAAAGTCAACAAGTTTTTTTCTAAATATACATTATTCTTCGTAATTCAATAATACAGTATATCGTATTTACTTTTACTTTACTGCCTTCCCAATTACACCGACTTATCTTTTTTCAATTTTTCATATGACTAGTATTCATTTTGAATTCTTATAAATTTTTCAAATTACTGTAGTTGAATATTCTGACGCTCGCAAGACAAACGCTTCCATCCGTTAAACTTTTTTTCATTATTGTGTTTTTTCTAAAACTCTGGGATAAGCCTCATTTCGAAGACAAGAGGATTTCACACTGAAACCATTTGCAAGAAACCGAATGTGTTTGAAAATAAGAAATGCTTGGTTGAACTTGTTTAGAGACTAAAGTTTTAAATTGAGTGAAGCACTTTTAACTTTCCTAACTAGAATTTTCTGAAAGTTGTTGGAATCTAATAGAAAACTTTGGAAATTTTAAAACTTGTTCAAAATTTCTGAAATTTCATGGAAATAGTTCAAACATTTCGGAATTTAGTAAAATTTTCAAAACTATATAAAACCGGAAATTTCATGATTTTCTAAAAACTCCATAAATTCATGTTCAATTTTCGCAAGAACATCTATTTTTACATTAACTGAATTACTGTTTCCTAAAAGTTTTCAAACTTTCCCAGGCTCTGATGTAATTTTTCAAAGTAAACATAAAGTAGTAATTTTAGAAGTTCCTAAAAAATTCCGAAAATTTTTCCAACATTTCCATAACGACGTTCATTTATAGTTTCTATAACGGTATTTTTCCCAAGGCAATTCTCGTTTTACGATGTTTTTAACAAGCATTGGTCCTTGTGGATTATGTCGAGAATGATATTCTTAGTTATAATCCAGAAAATCCATCCTATCTTCCAATTTTGGAAAGGACAAAATCGTTTTCAAAAATTAATCCACTTTTCGAGTTTCAACAAGGCTGTATAATTTGAATTTCCCTTCAAGAATAGATTTGTTATAATTTTATAAAACCCGTCGTTTTCGTGAATTTTTAATATAACTTTATTCAATTTTCAAGAATTCCGAATATTTGTCGTTTTTGAAAAATCAAAGTGAATTTTTTATTTTTTAAAAGTAAAAATGTAGATATGACCGTAGTTTGGATCTTTTAAAAGTTACTGAAAATTTGGAACTTAGGAATCTAATAAACGTTTTGCAGAATAGTTTGCAAATTTTTGATGTCAACATCAGAATTCGGAAATCCCGGAAATTCGTGCTAAGACAATTCCGTGATAAACCGTATTTTTTATTTTTACAATAGTGTCATTTTGAAGGATGTCAGAATGAAAAATTTTTAGAACTTTAAAAAATACTAAAAATTCGTGTCAAAACAATTTTGTAACAAATTTTATTTTTTTAATAATGTAATTTTTGAAAAAATATCAGGAACTAAAAATTCCGAAATTTTAAAAGTTGGAAAAAATTCGAAATTTAAAAAAAATTAAAAAGTCCGAAATTTTAAAAAAATTTGGAATTTTAAAAAGTTCGAAAAAATTTGCGTCAAATTTTCTGACAAAATTTATTTTTATGGTGTAATTCTTAAATATCAAAAAACTCAATTTTTGAAACTTTAAAAATCATAAAAATTCGTGTCGAGATAATTTTGTAACAAAGTTCGTTTTTTACTTTTACGAGAACATACAAGGAAATTTTTCTTTGTTGTTTGGCCAGATGTGCCATTTTTCAATTTTTGCTGTCTTTTTAGTACATGAAGTGATCTATTACTCTCTGACAGCCGTGGTAAATTTATCTTTTTCTTCTTTTGACCAAACAAGCCGGGGTCAAGAGGGCTTTCCCGCGCACTTAGCAATCCAACTTGGCTTTTTTAATCGATTTTGATTGGCGCCAGACTATTCATCGTGTTTATTTTCTTCGTGCCAGATTCTTTTTTAAATATATTTGAATATTTTTAGAATGTTAAAGATTTAAAAAACAAAAATGAATCGACAGTGGCTTCTGTTTTGGACGATTTTTCTCTGTATAATGGTACGGTTTAACGCCGATGAAGTCATCCCAGCTGAAGCTATCGGAGCCGCAGTTCCTCCGCCGACAGAAGCCTCTTCCGTCAGTTCCGTGACTTCAGAAAGCAAAATCCTGGATTCGAGTATTCAGAGTCCTGTGGATAAAGACGATAAAAAATTGGTAATTTTTTAAAATTAAAAATCATAAAAAATCCGATTTTTCGCAGTAGAATCAATGAGAATTTAAAATATACGATCATATCCGAAAATAAACAACTCTATTAATTTACAAAAATCAAAAAATTTCAAACGGTTTAAGATTTTTTGATTTAAAAATAAAATTTTTTAAAAGGATTTTTTTAGGAAGATTTGAAAAAATCCATCCAAGCGAAAGTTAAAAAACTTCGACGTTTGAAACAAGAAGCTCGTCAGATCGAAGCCCAACTGAGAAAAGAAAGGAAAATCAAGGCCCTTGAAGGTGTTCCTCCAGAAAACCAAGCCGTTGTTCTTCAAAAATGGAAAAACAGAATGCGAAGAAGAGTCAAAGCCATCCTCAAGAAGGTTAATAAAATGGAGAAACAGATGAAAAACAAAAAGGCCCATATCCGGAAGAGGATCGAGAAATTGTCGACATTGCCTCCTCCGGAAGCTTATGGAATAAATATGAAAAAACACAAAAAACACGAAAGAAAAATGAGAAAAAATAAATCTACAACCATGGTTAATACTTTTACAACAACCTTGGCTCCTACCACGATTGTCCAAAGTCCAATAACCAAGAAAGTTGTCAACAAAGTCAAGAGATCCCATAAAGGAGAAAATGGAGACCATTGCGAAACCCACAAAGACTGTGCTCCTGGACATTGCTGTCACCGATTTGGACTTTCTGGAAAATCCGTCTGTATCAAACATGAACTTAATCCCGGATCGCCTTGCACGAATTCCTGCGCTTGTGCCGGAGGCATGAAATGTGTCAAATTCCACAATTTCAAAACTTCTCCAGAGGTATGTTGTTTTTGATAAAAATCATAGATCATGTTTTGTTTTCAGCAAGAACCCCAATGTCGACAATTAACTCCAGATCAACTTGCCCATTTATCAAAATCAATCCACAAACCCCATCAATTCAGGATTCCCTTACATTTTTAAATAGTTATTTAAAATTTTTTGTTTTGCCTTTAATTTTAAATAAAACGTAAAATCTATACTTGTTAGTTCTCCAAAAGCCTACGTCACAGTCTCCACCTCGGACTCTCCTGATAAGGACGAATTGAGCCAGAAATAAATAAGCATAAAAGCAAATCTAAGATCGATCAACAGCCATCAACCCAGAAAACTGTTGAATCATGAGGTTTCGAGAATTCTTCGTTACTACTGTATTTTTGTTACTGGTAATTTCCAGTTTGGTAGAAAGCAAGAAGGTCAAGCAGAACGAAAAAGTAAAAGCGGAAAAAGTCAAAGAAAAAGTTGTAAAAAAGTAAGTTTACAAATTTGGTTAAAAATAATTTTATTTATATCCATAAGTATTATTGAAATAAATTAATTTAAAATAAAACAAAATTATGTCGAAATTAATGTTATCGAATTTGCCAAATTAGATAAATTTATTTTTAAATATTTGCTGTTTATTAAAAAATTATTTTTGCAAAATTTAATACGAGATTAACTTTTTTGTTACCCAATTTAATTTATAAAATTTTCCCCCTAGGCACTTGATAAAATTAAATTTTCAAAATTACTGTAATTATTCTTCGTCATTAAGGATAATTATTCAAAAAATAACTTCACTAAAAAGAACAGACGTATTTCTAAAAACTGCTAAATCATTTTTCCAGGAACCTTCATCCCGATCCCCCGAAGAAAAAAGAACCCAAAATTGTCATCCAGAAAGTCAACCATGTCCAAGAACCTCCAGTAATTGAAGAACCCGAACACATCCCTGCTGAAGAGGAAGTGACTCCTTCATCTGCAAAGAAAATCTCAAAACTAAAGGGAATGAAAGTTTTAACCGAGTATGAAAAATGCAAGATGGAGTGTAAGAAACAGAGGGACCAAATCAACACCAAGGAATACGTTGCTCAACTTGAAGAAGAGCTTCGACGGGCAAAAGAGCATCTGGTAGAACAAGAAGCTGCAGAAAAGGAAACAGAGCATTCTGTAGCCAGTGAAACGGAATCTGCTTCACCCACTGAGACCACAAGTAACGTCGAGAAACCCGTTGTCGAGACAGAAAAGGCAGTTCCAACATCCAAAGAAAAACCTATTGTAGAAGTGAACATCCATTCTAGCATGGACGACGAACTGTAACTATTTGTAAAATACGTAGCTAGTTGACCTAAAAATGTATTTCAATAAAAACAAAACCTAATCCAACAATTATGAGGGCTTTTCAGATTTCGGATTTCGGGAGTACTTCATCAAGTATTCTTTCCGCTTTTGAGCAACCTGGTGAGCTGTTTCTTCGTCTGGTAGACCTGCTCTCTTATCAATGTAATCGCTCTTCTCGATGCCATAAAGCTCTTCCAGGGTCATGAGTTCAGACCAATGAGGGTACTTCTTTCGTCCACTGGGAGCAAGATTTACGGACCATTCCTGTTTGGCTCTGAAGAGTATAATTACTCTAGATGGATATTACAACTAAACAAACTTTTGGATCGTAGATTTGACGTGTTCCATTGGGTCAAACGTCTCCAAGGCCTTCATGAGCTCGTTCATCTGAGTGCGGAATACCTTTTCAGCTAGCATCTTCTTCTTCCGATGATACTTTTGATATTGAAAGTAATCACGCTTGCGTCTCTTTCTTCTTTTGTGCTTTTTCATCTTCTTCCTCCTAATTGTGAGCATTCTTGGACCAGCAATCATGGGAGTTATCACAGCATTACTTGGATCCGTCATTGGCGCCTGAAGATTGTGTTTCATATATCGATTTTGCAAAATTCACCTACCACAGGCTTTGTTGGTTCAACTTTTTCAATGATCAGACTCAAAACTGTTGGGGCTTCCATAACAACTTTGTCTGGAGTCGGGAAAGAGTAAACCTTGACTGGCTTCTCTACTGATGGTAGATGAACAGGGGTGATCACTCCAGGAAAGCTGCTGGATGATGGAGACGGGGCCTCAATGATTCTCTCATATCGATACGGTACAAGGGGTACTGCTGGTTGTTGATTCAGAGGAGTTGAGGCTGAAAGGAATAGGTAAATGGAGAAAACAAAATACCGATAAAAACCTGCAAGTTGAGAAGCAACAACTCTGCCAGTTTGTCTGATGGCAGGAGATATGATCCGTTGCATGATTATCTTGAAAAAATCAAGACGAATTCATGGATTCAACGGACAATAAGCCAGTAGAGAGTAAAACAATCAGATCGTAACTGAATCAAAGAAAATGAAAGGAAAGAATAGCAGCTACTGTGGGCACAACGCCAAACGCACACTTTTTGATCTTATAAAGTTTTCTCGATTAGTTCAATGAATCATTATTTTTTACTTTTGCGAGTACATAATATGAATTCTAATACATTAGAGATGTAATAGTCTTCAAAAGTAATAAGATAAAAAGTAGATATTGAAATTTCTTCACTAGAGTTGTGACATCGTTGAGGACTGTTTTTGACTTACATTTTACAACGAAAAAAACCGTCGTATATTCCTCTGGTCATGATTTGCGAAATTGATTCTTGAAGTTAATAAATAGCTCATGACTTTGGAGATAGGCAAGAGAGATATAAGAGTGAAAATTATTCAGATTGGTATTTTGTTTTGGAAAACCAAGTAGACATGAATCTTAAATTTCATTTTATCTCGAGTTTTGGACCAGATAGAAGGCTTACGACTATGTTTTATCTTGAGATTTCACTCTGTTCTTTAGAAGTCTTCCAGATCTACTTGTTACGGAGTTTTGCTGTCAGATCTATAAACCTGAAAAAATTTCAAATCTGATAGTATTCCAATTTAACGAATAAAAAGATATTTTTTAAAAAATATTCCAATTCCATTCCCGATATACTCTATTATGAAGATTCTTATAACTTTGTAAGGGAATGCTGCGCAAATTGTACTTTTATTGTCTCCAAAAGATTAAACAAATGTCTTTGAAAATTCCACAATATCCTCAGCCATATTCATGCAAGTGTGAAAATGGATGATAAATATGTTAAGTGCGTCTATGTCTACGATCAGCGAGCATGAAAAATGATGATTATCATACGGCTAATGACACGCGAAAATGCCTAATAAGAAATCATTAGCAGTATTGTCAACAGTCCAGATACGTTGCAACACAACAAGATACTCAACACATCTATAATTTGTTTCTCACACATATACATTTATTACAATGATATACATCCTAGTAAAATACAAGTAACAACGGTTTGTAAGCTTCACTACTATGAATCAGAAATAATTTCATATTTTATATTTCAATACAGAGATATGGATTTATTTCTTACTCCTGTGTGCTCGTTTATAAAGATATAGGATGAGGTTCGCTATTTACAGCTCTGAAAGGATAACAAAGTAAGAACAATTGATTTGTACCACTAGTATTTCATTAAGAAATATACAACAACTCTCAAATAATCTAGATGATAAGACTGACTACTCGTTACATTGTCATATTAGTTTATTATGCACAGTAGTTGTGAAAATAGTATTGCAAGTTAATATAATACAGTTGGAGAATGAGATGACATGACTTCGGGCTTGTAAATGGATGATCCATAATTTAGCTCTTAAACAAGACTTCATTAATAACAATTATGCTGACCTAACAAAAGCAGTGGACATTTTATTCATTCTAAACTTTCGAAATCCTCTTCTAAAAAGCAGAATCATCTGATTTCGATATGTTTTAACAAAGAACAAAATAGATAATGCGTTCATCGTCGGAAGATACGGGAAAATAAGTCCCGGTATTGCAGAAATTTCTGGATTAATTTCCATTGGTCCATATATGCATATCACAAGGAATAGCAATGGAAAATTGATCACCACGAGAGGAACGATGGCTTGAGCTATTAGTGTTCTCGTGATCTGGGCTTGAAGCTCAAAATATCTTTTTCTATTGACTTGTGTACTTTCTTGAGCTTTGAGAAATTTGTAAACTTTGTAATTGCACCAAATCATCACAGCATAATTGCTTGCGGGTACTAATAAAGCAGGTGTTGTCATCAAGTACATGTAATATTCCGACTGTAAACATGGTATAACTACAGAGAGATCACTACATTTTATTTAGTGGCATATGGAAATTCTCTTCAAGAACACCCGAGCCTGTATCTTTGGATTCTACAATATTCCGTCATCTTTAATTCTTTTTTATATTTTTAGAATTAATGAAGGTTTAACTAACGTTCTGCATAAGACGGCTTGAAATATGCCAAATTCCCTTGATTTTCATCTAATCAGAATACAAATAAAAAGAGACTGATCGGATGTTCTTGAAAAAAAAAACTATTTACACCATTGGATGAAATGAACTCCTTGCTTTTTAAAACAATTACAATTGTGAATTGAAACCTACCGTATTTGCACTAAAAACAGCATCGACTTTACCATTTTCTTTGCCAAAATACGGGGCTATTTCTTCTGTAAATTGAAGACTCTCTAGATCATAATAATAGTAGCAGTAGATATAACTTAGAGGCAAAAAAGAGGCGAATACCCCGGCAAGTAGTAAACAAATAAGTTGCATTTTCACTGAGAACCTACCGCCAAAACGGAGGGTACAGTAGCGGAAATAAAATAATGTTGATATTCCTCCGAGAGAGAACCCCAAGGAACCTAACCAAATAATATAACATACAAAGCTGATTGTTTGGTTGAACGGAAATACGGTATTTGTAAGTATCGTGATATGGTGACTGTGAGCGACAATTATCTGGAATTGAATCGATTTAAAGAGATTCTAGTTAAGAAAATCTACTGGCTTTGTGACGAAAGTAATAGAAGTACAATACAAGTCCATGAATACGGATTGTAGTAGAATTTGGTTATACTTTTTCAGCTCAGTGTTTTTCGCAAAGCGAATCAAAAAAATCAATAGCACGTTTAGAGACATCCCCAAAATACTAGCAACGTAATCGTTGTAAATGTGAATACTTCTGGCATTAACCATTGTTTGTTAATTCAGACGTTCACGTGTCGAGGAAATTACTCTTTCAGCTTTCTGGCATTATTTGTACTGCCTTCACAAGATTGTGTGGCAAATCCTTCCAATGGCTAATAGCAATTGGTTTTGTAGTTTAGGGGAAAGTGTATGCACTTAACAACAGTTTATGGAAAGTTGTGATCTTTTACATTCGAATATTATCAGGGAAAAATTTAATTAAACTATATTGTGATCGACGAAAATCCTTTTTGTTTAACTGTTTTGTTGCAATCCAAATTGTTCCGATTTATTTCACTTTATCGTATAGCATTCAAGTCAACTAGATTAAAAGTTCAGTATATTGCCTTCCAAATTAACTGTAATTCTTCATATTGATGATATTTGACCAACAATAGAATAAGCAGTGTTTTCTTTGACTAAGGAAATTCTTATCTTTGTACTATTGGATGCTATTTGTTATGGTTCAAAAAGGTTAAATGATACCTATAATAGAATAATAATGAAGAATTAATTTTGCACACTGAGGCAAAATTAGACAGTTTATCTTTAATTCAGTATAATTTTGATAAGATTAATATAACCTCTTAAAATTTGTTATTATCAGAAAAACGAGTTTAAATACAATTAGATATAAGAATTGTCTTTGAATCAACACTTCCTTTTGCTAATCTCCATTATCCAGTTCCTTTTATTGCTATGTAAGTCATTGCATTACATAAGAATGCATTCAGTAGATTGGTTTCCAATCAACTCTGTCGCGGAACGCAACATATTCAAAGACCGTAGAGGCCCGAATACTTCTAAGGGCGAGTGATGTTAGGCGCCAAATCTTGATATTTAAAGAAAGCCAGTTCATACCCCAGCTGGTTTTTTTGTATAGGAACAGAAGTTAATTGTTATTATTATTTGATTAGTGTTCATTTATTATCACTTGTAATTAAATCGCCCTTCTAGTCATATTTTTCTGTACTTGCTGTAACTGATAAATAAGTGGTAGTATTTCCTTACTGGACTAGGCAGAACGGTGTTGAACAGGCTAGTGTCCACAACAGAACATCACATTAGATGCTCTTTGTAATAACTATATTCTGTCTTTGCAATGATGGCATCAAACAGAATTTTTGCTTTTGAAACGGATACAGAAACACCATTCGTGAGGATACAGTGATCCAGATCTCTGGCATTCTTCCCACAATGGAAAGTCAACTCAATAGGTTCTTTTCTAGCTCATTCTACATCAGCACTCCTTGAGAGAAAGAGGTGCATCCGAATATCCACTGCATTTTAAACTTATCATAACTGTGAGAAATAGATAAATTAATATTACTCTTACCCTTACGTTGACGCATAGGTTAATTATTAAACCAGACAGGCTCTATAAAATAAGAAGTTGGTAAATGACTTTATAATTTATATTCTGAATAGAATTAGTATTCCGTGCGTAAGAATCCCTTAAATGACTATTTATAGCACAGCGATAATAGTAGTAATTATTAGTAATGACTAAAATCTATGCATAAATACCTCTTTATCAATCTGAAAGTGATTTATATGGTCTTAAAAACAATGAGCGACAGGGGTTAAAACTAGTTTCATGTTCGAATGAACGCAAATCTTTCTATAGCCTGTCTTTTCCCTTAACTCTTGATCAAAGGTCAAAACCTCCTATAGCCATCATTGTACGAGCATATCTTTTATCCAAGTTACTCATCATTACTAACTCGTTTTACATTCTGACGATAGAGACGAAACTGAATTGTTTAACGAATTATAAAAATTTGCAATACTGCTCTGAACAGATTAAAAACACATATTTTCACAACTGTTGGACTCGGTATTTTTGGTTATATAATCGAGTGTCTCTTTGGTCGCATCCAATACGTTCTAGACACATCGAACTACATTAATATTCTTTTCAATGTTTTTTCCACAATTGCCAATAAACTGAATTGTTTTGGCGATTTCCAAATAGATGATATTAATTACTAGCTTTTCTATATCCCGGGAATTCTCTTTCTTAATGATATTAGTTAATGTACATGATCATGATTTCCACCTATTGTTGAAGTCATGAACTCTTTCTTGGCCAATATCCAACCTGAAGAAATATTCATTCAGTCTCGTCTTTACTGAATCTTGTTTTATATATTCCAAGCTGTGTTGAAATACATAGAATTCTCGGTATGGACTTCCGAAGAAACAGAATTCTAGTTTACTTCCGGTCTTCTTGGCACAGAAAGAACCACTCAACATAGAAATGTAGTTGTACTTTTTTAAGATCCTCATTGAACTTAGGAATCTGCTTACGTCACTTTTTAATCTTGTGTACACTCCATCGTAATAGAATCTGTCAACTTGGAAGACTTCCTCACCAACTACGAATGGGCAGTCGATGACGAAGTGTTTCATCAATTGTCTTATAAAAGTCGTCTTTAACCTCAAGTACTGCTGGAGATCGGTATCAGGCATAATTTATTTTATTTTTATCTTCATTTTTGACGTTTCATCGTTACTTTTAAAAGATTTTCACTAGATCGATTTAGGAACTTAGATGTCACTCAGAAAGTCACATCAAGACAGCAGCAATCTTAGCACTGAGATCGAGAATCATGTAACTTTTGATGTTATTCATTTGCTTGATTATCTCCTTTACTTCAGCTTTTTTCGTTGAGACAGCAAGTGTTGAATGCAGAAGAGCAGTTAAAACTCGCTGAAGAGCGCAGAACTGAACTTCAAGCAAGGGTCTATCTGATCGTTTTTCAGTTTACTTTCTACTATATACTTTCCAGGTCCAAACTCTCGAAAATGAAGTCAAAACCTCAAAGAAACCCTCCGGACAGTTAGATGAGGTACAGTTACTTTTTTGCATTTTTGATCCCTTGTAAATCTGTTTTTTTTTTCAGCTTGAGACTCAAAAGAAGAAGTTAGATGATATATTGATAGAAATCAAAGCTTTGCAGATAGAGAGAGATATGCTTCAGAAGGAAATTAACTCCGTGACAAATGAAAACAAAGTACTTGAAAAATTCGAGAGGAAAAGCACTGTGGTGAGTGAGTTACTTTTCTGTCGTGATAAATATCAATCGCTTTTAGTTCGACAAACTAAACCGAGGAACTAAAGCAGTCGAACAAGAAAATGTTGAATTGAGAAATCAGGTGGGTTTGAAAGAATTATAATCAAAACTGTCGATTTCGAACCAATTTGAATTTGAAAATCAAAGTCTGAATTCTAATCAAACTGTCGAGTTCGGAAGGTTCGAACTCGAGAATTGAAGATTTCCAAAAATCGACAGCTTTGGTGGTGATAAATGATGGTTCAGGTGGCTGTTGCAAACGCGGAAATCGAGGCACTCAAGAAAGAACTTGTTAAGATGAGGAACCGGCCTTTCATTAAGTTTCGATGTACTATTTTGTGATAAATGGTTATTGTGGGGTTCCATTGAGGGAAATATTCATATTGACATTTCAATAAAATTCTGTGATTTTTGAATTTCTGAGTAATTGGGTGATTTAGACCATCAGTAAGAGTATACTGAGGTGTCTACAAATAGTACAAACATTTTGTTATTAGTACTGAGCACAAAACGGATCAATAAACAACTTCGGATATTAATTTGCGAAGCAAAGTACATACTGATGTGTTTTCTATCCGACAATCAACAGAATTCTCAGCACTGGATTTCATTTCTGGTGTTATTCGAAAAACCTTGTTCTATTATCGGTTGAATTGAGAGATTGATGGCTTCTTAACGTAGACGTTGAAAAAGACAGGATACACTGAGATCCGAGAAGGAACGACGTGAAAGTGGTTCAAGAAGAGAAAAATATTCATCCGTTGTCGAGAGATTTTCAAGAAGAATTGAAGAAGAAAAATAAAATTCCAACAGGAGAAAATTAGTGCTCATTAAAAAGGCGAAAACTGATTCAAGAACAGCAGAATTCGTCAATAGTCAAGAACGATATCGAAACAGAGAGAAAATAAGACTTCAACAATGGAGAAACAGTTCTTATTAGAGAAAATTCAAAAAAATTAATCAATTTTCGAGAAAGATATCCAGAAAAATCGAATTTGACAAAAATAAAAGAAACTTCAACAACGAAAGGGAAGTTTCGAAAAAACGACGACCAGACGGAACTCCCACCACGAAAATAAAGTGCGAGTCGTTTTTTAACTGGCCAACGCGGAATTCGCACTCACACCTATGCCTGAAATTTCTTTGATTTTTGCCTTATCTCCGTCCTAATTTTATTCTCTATCCTCCCTCTAGATTTGCTGATATATCGTTTTCGATTCTTTAATCCAATCCAACAGGTATAGCCCCTAATTTGTGGGGAAAACGCGACAGTGTTTGTCAGACGGATGGACGAGAGAATGCCTGGGCCTGGTTGACGGCGAGCCTCGCGATCAGACTGTTTGCCAAAGGAAGAAAGGATGGAGGCACGATTGAGAGTTAGCCAAATGACCTGACTCGCTGTTTTCGGTATTCCTCTTTGCGCAGATTTTCAGCTGTTTACACAAGATCTCTCTTCCTCGATTGACAACTTGCTCGTTCTAATGCTTAACTTTTTCTCCATATATAGTTTTCAGTCTTTCCACTTGATCTATCCTCCTGTCGGTTTTTTCCATCGGTTGTTTCTTTGATATCTGGCAAGTTCCGTCTCCAAGTCGTGATAATCGTTATCACTAACGTGGTTGATTGACAGTTCATAGTCTGTGCCAATGTCGTTATCGGTTTGTGTTCGTGATTGTGGATTCAGAGATGCCACGTTGGCCACGCCTCGGAACAGTAACGAGCTGTTCCCGAGTAGCACTTAGTCTGTCCGAATCGCGATGCACTTGAGCTCGCTGACAGACTGTCTAACTGAAAAGCGGTGGTCGCTGTATTTCCGTTCGCTCTCACGCCACAGGCCTCGTAAATTCTGCCTTTCCTATTTTTGCAGTTGTGAACAAAATCTCATACGTGGCCTGCTTTTATTTTTTTCAATTTCAATGGTTTCCTTTATCGTCCGTAAAAGATCTTAGGTCAAGGCCATCGGCATCTTGAACGATCGCCTTTTGCGTATCTTCGTGAACAGTTTAGATTGATTTTACTGGGCAGTGATTGTGCCTAATTGGTCCGTTTTCAGAATTTTATTCTCGAGCACGAGCACTCACGACTCACCAGGAACCTCTTTAATCGGCTAACGCGGACCGGATTTGCCCCAACGGAACCGTCACGACAGGTATTCTGACTACGAGTCTAGGACTACTCCCGGAATAGAACCAAAAATGGATGCATCTAATGGAACTCACTTTGCCAATGGTCATGATGGCCTAAATGGCGATGGTAAGTTGTACTCTCGTCGATATATGAACTAGACGGAATTTCAGTTGGTTTTGGACTTGCCCCTGGTGCCGAACGCTTCCATACCTCTGCTAATGGAACCAATGGCCTTGCTCCTACTCCTCCTGCTGCTGAAACCGCCTCTCAATCGAACAATGCTCCTCGCATCATGGACTACAGTGTTGATTTCCCTCAACTCCCTGATGCTCCGATCGCTACTAAACCAGTCGTGCCTGTTTGGGGAAGTGCTGTCAGATCCACTACTGTCACTGCCAAGATCACCTTCAATGCTAATGAACGCGCTAGCAAACTTGGGAAACGCTTGGGTGACATGTCTGAAGAACAACAAAAGTGCAACACCATTGCCAAGGACACTAATGTTAAGATTGAACTTTCCGAATCACGTGACCAAAGTTTGACCATCTTGATCACGGGAAAGCAGAGCCAAGTTGAGGAAGCTAGAACTCGCCTTCTTCGTGAACTTCAAACTCAAGCTAATCATGAGATTCATGTTCCGAAGGAATTCCGCGGTGCCTTAATTGGGAAAGAAGGAGCTAACCTTCGTAAGCTGGAGCAAGATTTTGCTGTCAAAATCTTCATGCCTAGCAGAAGCGAGAATAGTGATGCTATCAAAATTCACGGACCTCCAGAATTTGTCAACAAAGCAGTTCGTCATATTGAAAACAAGGTTCATGAACTTGCAAGACAAGCCACTGAATCTCTTCAGATTCCTCGTAGCTTCTATCCTTGGATTCGTGGACCTGGTGGAGAGAACATTGATCGTTGGCAGAGCCAATACAATGTGAAGGTAAACATCCCTCCTCCATTGTCTGAAAACGAAACAATCGTCGTTCATGGTGAACGCGATGGAGTTCATAAAGCCGTTGCTGAGATTCAGCACATCCATAATTCCAAGGTGGTTTTTTGATTTTTGTATGACTCTGAAATCGGTGTTTTCAGAAGAATGCTGCTTCTATCACTTGCAACGTTCCAAAGGCTCAGCATCGCTTTGTTCTTGGAACTCGTCGTTCTGGACTGGATGAGATTCTTCGTGCTACAGGAGTTGCTGTCGATGTTCCTGCTGAGAATGATGATTCTGATGTTTTGACTCTTCGTGGAGACACTACTAATCTTGCTGATGCTCTTTCTTTGGTGTATGCTAAAGCCACTAGCATCATCAGTAAAGAAATCAAGTACGAAGAATGGCAACGTCGTTTCTTGATCGGACCAAAGGGAGCCACTTTGAATCAACTCGTTCCAAAGCAGGATAAGCTTAAGATTGACTTTGAAGATGGTGGAATCATCTACCTTGAAGGTCCACCAGACCAAGTGAATGTTGCTGCTGAAAATCTCCAGAAAGAAATCAATCGTTTGACCAAGGAAGTTGCTTCTGAAGTCATCAAGGTCCCAGCCAATCTTCACAGACACATTGTTGGTCGTAATGGAGCCCTTGTTAACAAGCTGAAATCAGACAATGAAGTTCAGATCGCCATTCCAGAAGAATCCAAGGGGTCTGATGAAATTCGCATTGAAGGAAAGAAAGAGGGAGTCAAGAAGGCCATTGCTTCTATTAAGGAAATTGTTACTCGACTGGAGAACGAGAAATCCCGAGACATCATCATTGAACAGCGGTTCCATGGACAGTTGATTGGAAAACACGGAGAAAACATCAACAAATGGCGTCAGGAGTTCCCAACTGTGTCCATTGCTTTCCCAGATTCTCTTGTCAAATCTGATATTGTCAATCTTAGAGGAGATAAGAAGGAAGTCGACAAACTCGCCACTTTGATGACGAAGATGCATAAGGATTTGCTGGAGAGCAACTATCAGGAGACTGTTCCAATCTTCAAGGAATATTACAAGCATATCATCGGGAAGAACGGAGCTAACATCAACAAGATCAGAGAGGAGACTAACACGAGAATTGAATGTTCTTCTGAAGGTAATCCTGATGGAAGGTTAACTGTTATTGGAAAGCAAGCTAATGTTGAGAAAGCCATTGAGAAGTTGAACAAGATCCAAAGCGAACTTGCCAGCATTGTTACTGTTGAAGTTGTTATCCCCAACAAGGTCCACTCGAGACTTCTTGGACATGGAAGAAAGTTGATTAGGGACATTGAAGACGAATTCGGAGGAGTTCACATTGTGTTCCCGAAAGAAAAGAACTCTGATAAGGTTATCATCCGTGGTCCCAAGGACGATGTTGCCAGAGCAGAGAAGGCTCTTAAGGATGTTGCTAAGCACGCCGAAGAGACAACTGAAGAAGCCTCAATCCCAACCAAGCCGGAATACATTAGATTCTTGATTGGACGTGAAGGAGGAAATGTGAAGAAGATTCGTGAAGCTTATCCTTCTGTGAGGATCATCTTCCCCGAAGCCGGTGGAGAGCAAAAGATCTACTTGATTGGGAAGAAGGACGAAGTTGAAGCTGTCAAGAAGAGCTATGAGAAGCAAATCAAGGATTTGAACGAAACGGTGGAGATTCAGGTTTCTGTTGACCCGAAACACCACAAGCACTTTATCATGAGAGGAGCTGAGGTCATCAGGGAAATCCAAGAACAGAATGGTGGAGTTGTCATTTCTTTCCCTCGTCAAGAGAGTGGGGACGACAAAGTTACCATCAAAGGATCCAAGCAATGCGCTGAAAGTGCCAAACAGAGAATTGAGGAGATTGTTGATGATTTGAATGCTCAAGTTACTGTCAACGTCTCCATCCCCGAGGTCCATCATAGAGCTATTGTCCCTCATGCCAATGAACTCCGCACAAAGTTCAATGTCCGAATCAAGTTCCCAGCTCGTGGAACTGCTAACGACGCGGATAAAGCTGTTGATGGAATTTCGCCTGCTGATCTGGTCACTATCACTGGACGTGATACTAAGGTCGAGGAAGCAAAGCAAGCTCTAATGGAGTTGATTCCGATCACGAAACCAATCAGTGTTCCACTCGAATTCCACAGTAACTTGATCGGAAAAGGAGGGGAAGCTGTTCGTTATTTGATGACTACTCATGCTGTTCGTATCAAGATTCCCTCTCCTGATGAAAAGAGCGAGGAAATTACTGTCACTGGTGCTCCTGCTAATGTTGAAGCCTGTTTCGAAAACATTCGCGAACGTCTTGCTGCCTATGAATCCCAAGCTGAAGATCGCAAACTCCGCTCATTCCAAACTACCGTTAATGTCCCGTCTAAATACCATCAACGTTTGATCGGCCAAGGAGGCTCCGTGATTCGTGAGATGCAGAGTCGTTATTCAGTCACTATCAAGATCCCAAGAACCGAAGAATCGTCGGAAACTATCACGATTACTGGGTATGAAGAGAAGGCCAATGAATGCAGACAGGAAATTGAGGATACCATCAAGGGACTTGAATCTATGGTTTCTCATGATCTCGAACTGGATTCTCGTATTCACCCTCGTATCATTGGTCAACGTGGTCGCACTCTGAAGAAGATTCAAGACGAGTTCAAGGTTGAAATCCGCTTCCCTGGTCGCAATGACTCGAATCCCAATGTGGTCGCTGTCGCTGGAAACGATGAGGACTCTGTCTATGCCTGTTGTGAAAAACTTAAGGCCATGGAAGAGGAGTTTATTGATGATTTGATCGAACGCGGACAATATCTGTCCACTAGAAATGAACCCGTTGAGGAGCAACGTCCCAGTCAGCACGTTCAGATCCAAGGTGCCCCATGGCAACTTGACAATGAGCATTTCCCAGCTGTTGGTGGATCTACTGGCGCTGCTCCAGCTACTACTGGTGGAGTCTGGGGCAATCGTCGTTGGTGAATTTTCTAATGTGACTGTTTCCGGAACCAACAAACTGATATATCTTTACAATGTGCCTTGATTATTCTGGTTGAAAATTGTTTGTTATTATTATTTATTAAATACTACCGTTTCTCTTTGGGCCCTTTGGTTCTGTCACCGAAAACGAGTCACTACATTATTTGTTTGAGAGAGGATTATTAATTAAATATTTGGACTATTTGTATGTAATAATAAATTAAGGAAGTTAATGGAGCTGATTGAAGGATGGGTGTTGGTGGGGAGGGGTCTTAGTGGGCTTTCGATTTTCTTAAACTTTGGAAATCTCAATGAATATGTCAAGTGGAGAATGTAAAGTGAGATGAGAAATTATTTTTGAAAATAATTAAAAATATTTTTATATAAAAAATAATTCTAATTGAATAATAATAAAATTTAAAAAATTGAAAATATTTAAAAACGTTGAAAAATATCTGAATCTGTAATGTTGTCATCGATGAATTTACGACGAGAAAAATTTGAATAAAGTTGGTTTAATGTTTAAAATGTTTATTTTTATACATAAAAATTGCAAAATAAAATTTTTTTCAATGACGAAATTAACTAAAACGATTTTATTGAAAATTTTGAAATTATCCTTAATTTATTTTTTTTGGAATTTTTGTTGAATCCAACTAATCTTGTCTACAGTAATCAATCGAAGAACAAGAATCCCGAAAATTCCAAGAGAAATGAAATTATGATTCAGAAGACGGATTAGAACTAAGAAAATCAATTTTTTAAATTTTACTGTATTGAGAGGATAATCGAAATCTATCTTACAGTAAAAATAAATCCAAAAACAAAGAAATATGAGACGATTACTGTAGGGATGATCTTCAAAGTTCATCTGTAGAGAAATTTAAATTTTAAAAATGGAAAATTGAAGACAAATGAAAACAAAGATCTGAAAAAAATTCAAAAAAAAAATTAGTATATTTATAAATTTTTTTTATCGACGAAATTCTACTTGTTCTCAAAAATGACATCTTGGGATTTATACGGTGTTGGAATTTTTAAAGAAATTAATTATTTTGATATTCAAAGTTATGGAAAAATCTATTGTAATTTTAATCACCAAAAAGCGTGTTCAAAATGCAAACAATTTTTCCTCGTAAAGCACGTTCTTTGACTGGATTTCAACGCTGACCGATCGATCAAAGAGCTTAGTGTGACCGTCGAGGACTCAATCACTCAACTCAAGGACTTTTTTTGTGTTTGACAACAGTCTGTAGAGTGTTTCTTTCTTGAAAAATTGAACTCCAGGATGACTAATATCTCTAAAAATTGAATTCTAGGATGACTAAGATCTCTAAAAATTAGATTATAAGATGATTAATATATCTAAAAATTAGATTCCAAGATAACTAATATCTATAAAAATTGAACTCCAGGATAACTAAGATCTCTAAAAATTAGATTTCAAGATAACTAATATCTCTAAAAATTAAATTCTAGGATGACTAAGATCTCTAAAAATTAGATTTCAAGATAACTAATATCTCTAAAAATTGAATTACTTTTAAAAAATAAAATAAATTTTGGATTTTTATGCTTATTTTTTAAAACTTATTTTATTATTTATTTTGTGATTTGACCTTGAGTCGACTTTGGATATAGGTCAGAATCATTTCGATTCGTCTTCGACACACTTTTCTTCAACGTGATGCTTTTGTTCTGTCGATTTTTGTTCGATGATTTCTTTGATTTTTTAATATTTTTATATTTAAAATCCTTTAACTTTCTCCAAAAAATTAAAAACTTTGACTTTACCAAAATTTTTTGCTTTTGGTTTTTGGATAAAACTGTAAAATATCATAGAAGATTTTAGGATTTTCAAAAATCTATCATGTCTTTTGGAAGCTTATAGAAACACGTAGATATTAAATCCTTTGAAATTCTACTTTAATTGAAAAATTTTAGAAATTCATGTCAAGACAATTTTCGCAGAATTTTACTTTTCTAATAAAATAAATTTAGAAACTTGTAAAGTCACAAATGCGAAATTCGCAGTTTTGATCCGAAATGGAAAATTTCAGAAATCTGTATTGAAACAATTTTTCTGAAAATTCGTCCTAAATATTTTTTTTGTAATACTGCGATTTGACGCTGGAAAAAACACAACTGTAAAAATTGTAATTTTCGATCTTGAGTAGAAAGTTCTGGAAATTTGTCGGAAAAAATTTTGAAACTTTGTTACAGAATATTCTTGGAGGGGTGATGATTGTCCGTCTCTGTTTGTCCAAAATAGCAAACCTATAGATTTCTCATTTTTCGTGTTAGATCACAAATTTCTTAGTTTTTATAATTATTTCTTGTTAAATCCACTTACCATTGCTTCAATATATTTTACAATTTTCATATTTATTTATAATTATTTAGATGCATTTTTACAGAAAGCTATTGAATATGTCCTGCTATTATCATAGATCTGTTTAGCTACATGATAGTGCTTTACAGTAAAGTTTTATGTGTCGATCTATAAGTTCGGGTGAAAAATCATGTGCTTAGTGACAGAAGTTAATTAACGAGTGGGTCATGTCTAAGTTGGAATCAAGAGCTTGAAAAAGGCTCAAAATATACAATTATTTCGGTTATTTATTCTTATGTCACTAAATATTAAGTAAAATGATCAATTGCTTAAAACTATTATTAATCGCATCATTACAATTACGGTAGTTGACGGATTCAGAAAACATTCTTTAAAATGCTGATAAGATACATTGTAACGCATGATTTAAAACAAATCTAGTCTTATTCAAGTAAAACATGAGTCTTTTCAGTTTCTAAATAGTTTATTATAAAAATGATAAAAGTAAATTTCTACTAATGATTTGGAGAAAATTTTAAAAATCAATAAAATGTTTTTATGGTTCTAATATGAAAAAAGAGAAGTTTATGGGTTTGCCATTTTGGGCGAGCCGATACAGACAATCGTCACGTTACCATTCTTGATAACTCAGTCTGACATCCATTAGACAAAATATCACCATGGAGACATAAGAGTTGCTATATGATAAATTTTCCCCATGACATTGTGCTACTTTTACTCACGTTGGTTTCAAAATTCTTTTGTTCTTAAATCAGTGTTTTCTTACTTAATCGAGATATTAAGTTAATTTAGCTACCAAAACACCGATATAAAAACTAAAAACTGATATAAATCCTAGGAAATAGGGGAACAGCCGTCATACAGTCACAAGAGCCGGCGTACGTCTCTAATCAGAAAGACATGTGACCGGAGCTGTTAACTTTTTGAAACTTCCGAATATTTAATTCGATAGTTCTGGTTGTAACTTGTCTTGCTTGTTTCATTCTTGTGCTTAACGTTTCGCGGATGTTAGATAAAAAAAAAATAGTATAAATTATTATTTATAGAAATAATGACTGTCGGTATTGTCAGATCGACAGTTAGTTGCTTCAATCGTCCAGCTAGAGGATTTCAACTTCCTCTATGGGTAGAGCTCTGGTTTGGGATCTCTGCTCTGATCTGCACACTTGACGTCATCTACACGATGCTTCGTCCGTTGACAAACAGAGGAGGTCCTCTAGCTTGTATTTACGAGCCATGTGAGTTTACTATTAACATTTTAAAAAAAAAATTCCATATTTGAAAAATTTGAATTTTGCATAAAATTTTTTATTACATTTTAGTAGAAAATTGTGAGACTTGCCAGAATCGTGGAATTTTTGATAATTGAAATGAAAAATTTCGGAAAACTTAGAATTTTCTAGGTTTTGTAAATTTTTATTGAAACAATTTTACAGCAATTTCTATTTTCGGTTTTAAAATTGCAATTATATGGAAGTCTGGGAACTTTCGAAATTTTATTTTTTAAATTATCTGAAAAGTAAAGTTATAAAAGTTCCTAAATTCGTATCTAGACAGTTTCGTAAAAATTTTCAAATTTGAATTTTATAAACATAAATTTTGTGGACTTTTAAGGGAACTGGTATGCTGATGTTGATATCCGTTACGCTACGTCTTCTGACATTGTCACGATGGCCACGGGGAGAGTTATGGTCATAGAGATTGTTTTGAATATCATAGCTTTGTTCTTGAACAGAACAGGATCAAAACACACTTTGATTACTGCTTTTACCACGAATTCTATGGTGTTGTGGAAGACCATCTGGTACATGGTACTGTACATCAGAGTCCCCGAGGGGAATCCGGAGTACATCAACCCCACGGCTTCCTTACCGCAAGTGATCTTCTGCTTCGTCATTCCCAACTGCGTCTGGATTCTGATTCCTTCTCTCGTCCTCGTCAGATTATGGAAAGATTTAACCGTCTACCCCCCTGGCCAAGCCGTCGAGTCCCCCGCGAAGACAGAATTACAACAACCTTCTTACTACTATACCAAAGCTCCTACTGCAGAAGACGAAGTCTCTGAAAATAATTTCTCTGCTTGAGAATCTACTTCCCACTGTTTTCTCACTTGAAAAAACACAAAGGAAACCAAAGAAAAGTAAAACGAGCGTCTCGTCGGTGTCAATTTTAATTTTCCGTCTCTCATCCTCTTGTGTTTCCATCCTCATGTCTTCTTTAAACCTTGGAGAATTGAAAACGTGTCCAAAAATAAAATAACTTAATGTTAGTCTAATAAAAGATAATGTAGATTACTTTCAAAGAAGAAATTCACATTTTGAAAACAGATTCCAAATCATCTAAAAGTGCAATTGTCTTCAAAAATTAACTTATTCAAAAATTTTCTGTAATAAAAATTAAAATTTTCGTGTTAAGACCTAAGATTGCTCAAAGTAATTCAAATCTGTTTTTGTGTTGAGATTTAAATTTTAAAAAATATACTGTAATTAAATTTAAAATTCGTGTTGAAACCAAAGATTACTTCAAAAATTATTTTGTAATTAAATTTATATTTCCGTCTAGATCAAAGATTGTTTGAAATTTTATATTGTAATTAAATTTACAATTCGTGTCGAGATTGAAAATTTAAAAAATATACTGTAACTAGATTTACAATTCCTACTGAGACCAAAGATTACTTCAAAAATACATACTGTAGTTGAATTTAAAATTCGTGTTGGGACCTAAAATCCTTGAAAAATAAATACCGTAAAGAAATTTGTGTTTTTGTGTTGACATGTAAGACTATTAAGAAATGTACACAGGAATTAACTCATGCTTTCTTGTCGAGACAAAAAATACTTAAAAAGTGTACACTGTAATTATATCCAACGTTTGTCCATATTCACAATATGGAAAAAATATTGTGGTCAAAATTGCACTTTCGTGTGAAGACTCAAAATTGAAAAATGTATTTGATATTTAATTCTTGTGAAGACTTAAAATTTGCGTAATATCTGAAGTCACATCCTCTGACGAAGACCCAAAATTTCTGAAAATGTGTATTATGTTTGAGATCACTTTTCTGAAGACCTAAGATTCTCAAAATATTTATTTAAAATAACTTTTCCGAAGATCCAAAAGTCTCAAAAACATACATATTTAAGATCACTTTTTTGCAAATTCAAAATCCTAAAAATGTTTAAAACCATTTTTCTTTCTGAAAACCCGAAATTCCCAAAATTGTGTATTGTAACGAAAGTCACGTTTTCTTGTAAAGACCCAAAATTTCCAAAAATTTGTATTTCGATTAAAGTCACGTTTTCTTGTAAAGACCCAAATTCCCAAAAAATACACTTTCCAATTAAAGTCATGCTTTTTGCAAAGATCAAAAATCTTAAAAGAGCACTGTTTCATTTCCAAAATGGCACATTTTCGAATGATTACTTAATGATCGTCTAATCTAATCTTTTTCCTAAGGCATGGTCGTTCTCTGTAGTGACCAGTTTGAGTTGCGTCTTCGAGTCCAACTGGAATTGAAGAAAAATCAAATTACCTCAACTTCCAAGTCTCTTTATCTCTTTTACAAGTTCCTGTTTGTTCTCCAATATTTTTGAACCATAATCTTTATTTAGGATTTCAATTTTATTTTAGGCTAAATAAACGATGCTTTTTGGTCTTTTCCAAAAAGTCGCAATTTTGTTAATCTCAAGTTGACGACTAATGAAAAATCGTAAAACCGGATGTCAAAAGGGAAATTGACCAGACAACTCTTACGTCCTTAGATTCCTACATGTCTAGGCCCTTCCTCGGTCCGGTCCCTCTTCCTGGTGTCAACATTCAAACCGAGATTATTCAATTATTTCCAGCAGAACTACGTAGAATCTTCTAGAATTTCTTAAAAAATTATAAAACTTTTGAGTTTAGAGATAGTTGTAAAGTTTGGAATATTTCTGAATCTAGCGAAAAGTTTCAGTACTACAATAGAACTTGGATATCAGATACCTTTGTTATAACATATCTCGCGTTATAGCAGACGGTCTGAGTGAGTTTGGTTAGTCTGTTTTCAAAGTTATCCCTGCTATAACATATCCTTTCTTATAAAATACGCTTTGGCCAGTCCCAAATGGGTATTTTATATCCAAGTTCGACTGTATTTGAAATCGAAAGTTTTGAAAGCTTCTAGAATGTTGTAGAAATCTGTATTGAGACGACTTCTTAACAGTACTAGTTGTAATTTTTACAGCAATACAACTCTGAAACCAGTATCTAAAACTTTGGATTTTAGAAAGTTTTAGAAATTTGTGGCGAGATAATTTCATAAAAAACTTATTTTTATAATGTAATTTTGGCATTGACATCAAAAAATTTAAGCTCTGAAAGTTTCTAGATAATTCTGAAAATTGGTTTTTGACTAATTCCATAACGATAGTGATTTTCGAAATGACGTGATTTTTATTAGAACTTGAGTAATATGTTGTAGTTTTTTTTTTCATATTATTGGGCATTTTCAATAATTGTATTTTTGATATTTACTTTTGAAGAAGTTTTAACCTTCAGTCTAGATTCTACATATCTTCCCTTCAGGCAAGATTCATTGTTTAACGTTCTTAATAACAACGAAATTAAACACACATGTGATGTTTGAAAATGGCCATAATGTTACTCTACGTGATATTATTCAATCAAAAACTTATTCATTTTTTATTCTTTTGAAAAGAAACATGGAACTACAGTCATATAAACACGGCTCGTAGTTATATGAAAGTTTTTCACTATGATGTCAATATAATTGAAAAGAAAAAAATTAACATTATTTTCTCCGAATTCCGAGTAATTTTTCGGATTATTAGATATCCGTGACTTTTCGGAAGGTATTTATTAAAGTAGCTTTTATATTGATTACTTAAAAGCCGGATTTATTTTTAGTACCTGAGGCTTTAATTTTTTTTAAACGAAAAGATTTTTTTTAACTTTAGTTACGGCACGAAAGATAGCTTCAATTAATTTCGAGGAAATAATTTAGCTAAAACTTATTATTTTTGATAGACTTTTTCAAAAGGAACTTTATTTCCTGTTTCACCTATTATATGTAAAAGAATTGAAAAATATTAAGAGCCTATTGAAAGTAAAATCAAAAAGAATATGACCACCTTTCGTGTCAGAACCAAAAGTAAAAAACTTAGTCTGTTTTTTAAACGTGAATTGACGGTTATTTAATTTTTGTGTCCCAGACTTTTTTAACCCAGACATTCGTGTTCAAAATCCGACAGCTTTAATTCGAAAAATAAAACCAATGTTAATTTTTGTATCATATTTACTTATGATAAACGTTCAATTGCTTTATATTCGTTAAATGAATTTTATTATTCATAAAAATTACAACTTTTTATGTAATTTTAAATTCTTTGTCTCATTTTTATGTATAATTAAATTTTCTGATTCCATGTTATTAGGAAATCGATAAGATTATCTCATATCAATGTTTCTTCACACAAAAAAGGGTACATTAAAATAATTCTAATTTGTTGGATACATTGTATTCAATGTACTGATTCATTGAATACAATGCATAAATATCATACTTAATGCACCAGTGCATTTAATATAATGTATCTAATACATCAGAATCGTTGTAACCTATCGACATATTGAATATAATGCATAAATATCATACTTAATGCATTTAATATAATGTATCTAATATATCGGAATTGTTGTAATCTATCGATATATTGAATATAATGCATAAATATCATACTTAATGCATTTAATATAATGTATCTAATATATCAGAATCGTTGTAACCTATCGATACATTATGTATTATATACCTTTTTGTGTGTTCTGATCGGTGCAAGACTAGATAACAATAGACTTACACTAGCACTTAGATGTCAAGAGGGACTTGGAACAAATTTATAAAATCATATGTAGTAACAAAAGATGGGTTTGATGGGGCAATTGAACGTTGAAATCAACAGACTCTTAAAGTTAGTATTGTTTGTAGTTTTCAGATTAAAGCTGTTAGATTTTGTACACAAATATCCGGTACATAAGCGTCGCATCTCGAAACTAATCCCAATTGGCCTACTTTGAAAATCGTTCACATATAGCTTCCGCTTAGGATTAGATAAAACATCTTCAAAAAGAACGTTTTTCGTGGTCCTGTGTAAAAACGGTAAGTAAGCAATTTGTAAATCGGCCAAACATTCATTTTTAACCCCGTGACTTCATTCAACTGTCAAAATACACGTGCAGTTCCTTGTTATTTGAGTCCAATTTTATTTATAATTCAAACTTTGTCTGTAAATTGAGAATCTTTGTAAATCCATTTGGCTTCAATACTGTTTGAAATTCAATTTGATGCGTCTCCAATATTTTTCCTCTTTGACGAAGTATCTCGATTTTAAGAATTACCCGAGAGAAAGTTGATCCTAGAACAAGTCGAAGAAACTCTGCAATTCAAACAAACAAGTCCGCTTCCGTGGACAGTCGAACCAATTTTGCCCTTCTAGATGCTCCAAAAGAAAGGAAAAATGTCATCCTTACCATGTGCAAAGACCAGTCCGCGTCTTTATGAGATCCGTTTTTGTTTGTATTAGAATCTCCCATAATCAAGTGAAGTTTGCAACTTTCGGGAATTTCATGGAAATTTGTAGAACCGTTCATAATCTCGTGGAAATTCCTGGAATTCCCCATAATCCAGTGGGAATTTTTGAATCTATCTGAAATTGAGATTCTAGAAGGTTCTGAGAATTCTTGTTGTTTTAATTTTTAAATAACATCGAGTTCGAAGCTTTGTAACAATTATAATCCTCTGGAAATTCCCAGAATCCAGTAAATCCCCAAATCGAGAATCTTGTAGAAGTTTCTGAAATCTCATGAAAGTCTGTAAAATTCCCCTGAATCCAGTGGAATTTTCGAATCTATCTAAAAATAAAATTTGGAAGTATCTAAAAATTCCCAAAAATCCACGTCGAGACAATTTCCTAAGATTGCCGATTTCCGTTTTTATAATGATGTATTGCTGCCGGATATTTTTTAAGGAACATTTTCTTATTTTTCTTATGTTTTAGGTTATGATGAATAAATAACTATTCAGAATGGTGGATACTATTACGGCAGTCTATTGTGCAGCAGAATTACTCTTGGCAGTGGAGATTTCTTTATCGAATTTACTTGTTTTATGGGTATATTTCCGTTGTAACCAAGTCAGAACCCCGACGAATGCTTTCATCTTCAGTTTAGCACTCGTGGATTTCCTCGCTGGATCCGTAGGGATCCCATTTACAGTATTCAGTGTCTTGACGAGAGCGCCACATTCATTCATGCCTTGTTTGGCAGTCCATATTATTATGTGCGTTTTCTGCACCATTTCCATCTTCCATCTACTAGCTATAGCTATCGACAAATATATCACAATTTGCTGCAAATGTCAGCTCCTTCATCAAGGATCCAGACATGGAAGAGCCATGGTGTTGATCATCATGGCATGGGTGTTCGGGACAGGGATCGCCATCTTACCCTTATTTGATGCCTTTGGATTTGCTAGTAATACTGTTAAAAACTGGAACGGCGAGTGCCATTTCACCTCGGTGAGTACTATTAATGTAAAAGTTTCTTTGCAAGACCAAAAAATAATACACAAAAGTCGTTTTGAGACCGAGAATTACGTAACAGTTCAATTTCCTCTCATGTGGTTATTGAATACCCCAAAGTGAATTTCCTAATTGAAAACGCTTTAGAAATCCATTAAAGGTTTAGGTAAACAGGATTTCGTGTCAAGACCAAAGAAGAAATTTTTTAACAAAAATATCACTGTCGAACGATTGCAAAAAATATTTTTGAAAATCTTCCAAAATTTTTTCTCAATTCCATGTAAAATTAATTTTTGCTAATTTTTACACCTTTGAATCTATATTACTTTCAAAAATATAAAAGTAAGCAAAAAGTGAAATTTTTATCGAAATTAATGCAAAATAACGAAGACATTAATTCATCAACTTTTGAACAGCAAAGTATTTGTTTTTTTAAATAATCCAAGATTAACATTTTCCAAAATTCCATAACATATCGATTTGAAGATGATCTTTTATTTTTTAGGTAGTGGATTATCGATATCTCGTCTACGTCATTTTCTTTGGGACCATTATAATTCCATCATTAATCATTGTATTTTGTTATGCATCTATTTATTCCAGAATTCGTTATGACGAAAAACAAATCAAATGTCTTCTTAGAGCTTCTGAAAGACAAAGAAGGATGAATAACCGACGGAAGCTCATCAGGATTTTGCTCATCTTAGTGATCACCTATGCTGTCTGCTGGTACCCCCTCTACTTTATCAATACTATGGATCTCTACTTTCCTCAATATCACTCTACTGTGGGGATGACTCTGTTTACAGTAGTCCTGTCCCATTTTGGGTGTGCAGTAAATCCGTTGATATATGCTTACGGAATGCCCGGGTTCAAACAAGCCCTGAGGAAGTTCTTCAAGATAGGGGATCCCAGAGCGAATACTCCCTTCAGAGCAACTTCCACAATAGGGCATTGCAGTTGTTTGATGAAACCTCACGTGTCGGAAAAACAACCCAAGAAGGTCATGAGGACAGTCAGCAACAACATGGTTCATCACAAGAAAAGCCATGTCCACTTTGAAGACACAAAACGGAAAATCTCCGAACCTTTGACTCTCAACACTAGTAATACTGATTTGAATTTATCTCCTATCAGAATTGTCAAAACTGACAATGGATTTGAAACGAGGGAATATTTTTGTTGATCTCTGAATTTAATTGATCTCACTTGATAAACATATCGGATGACAAAGCTTGACGCAATTGATGAAGAAGGGTTTACATCGATGTTCTCAAGATAATCAAGTTACCAATTCTCACGATATATGCCTTGCAAAATCGAAAACAATGTTGGATAAATTTCATAATATTTATTAACACCCGAACTTTTGATAAATAACTAAAAATGAAAAATTTTTTAAAAAAAATTCATTTCAAAAAGGTTAAAACTTTGAAATCAAATGTCAAATATCATCTTAAAGCTCATAAAATGCAAATGCAGGATTTGTAATTGGATTTTTTTGAATGTTCTTCTGAAGCAAATAATCGATGAAAAAACGAATTTTCAATATTTGGAATTTTAAATTTCAATATTAAAAAAATCAAAGACCTACAATAAAAAATTCAAATTTTGTTGTAAAAATAAACTACTAAAATCAGTGAATTTAAAAAAATTTAATTTTATAAAAATAAATAAAATTTTAGTTTTTTAGATATTTGCATTTCAGAAGACCATTTCGTAAAAATTTAAAACAAATTTTAAATATGCATTTGATAAGTTTTAAAAAGATTTACAGTATATTTCAAAATCTAAACTTTTCTAAAGTTATTTCCTTGTTAAAGTTACCAGTAAAAATTTGTTTTTGAACCTCCAGAAATCGGTCATTTTGGTACACAAGTATGGATTCGATTGAGGAGGAAGTCCATCATCAGCTGAAAATAAAATATAAAAATTATTAAATTTTGTTATCAAAAGTAATTTTTTGAGTTTTTGTAATACTTTAAACATGTTTTATAAAAAGTTTTATCGATTTTTCGTTTTAATAATCAACTGACAAGAATTTCAACTTGATAAATTTAAAAAAATAATTATCTTCAAAAAATCAAATTTTACAAAAATCAAAAATATAATTAATAAAATAAAAATTATTAAATTAGTTTTATACGAATTTCTGAATTTCGTAAAAAATTCCAAAATTTTCAGTTTCGAATAATTATAAAAATTTAAATTATATTATGAAATATCCAAATTTCTACAAGATTCAAAAAGTAAAATTCTTAAAACTTTCATAATTTCGAAATATTTTAAAAATTTAATGGAATTCTAATTTAAAAAATAAAAAAACATACATCTAAATTTTGACGAGCTACAGATTTCGGATTAACGGCAAATTTATTTCCTTTCTCGTCCAAAACGATAGCGAAAACAAATCCATTTCTGATAGTCAATCCGAGAACTTTTTCCACAACGAAATTTAAATCTTTCAAAGAAGTAGGAAGAATAGCATAATCGTCGATCTTTATAGCTACTTTTCGTTCTGACTGCATTTAGAATTCGCCGTTCAATCGATAAAAAACGAAAAACAAAAGTGAGTTTCGATAACGAAAAATTATTCACGGGACACTTCCGACAAATTGCGAACGGAGTTAAAAGTTTATTTTTATTTATAAAATTGATATAAAAGAATGAACTCCCTTGTTCGCTTATCGATTGGCATTCCGTGAGTGAAATGAGAGATCTAGATAATCAACGATTTTTTTCAAGAAATATTGATTTTTTGCAACTCATCAAAAATTACATAAAGTGATCCTTAATTATGGTAAAATTGTATCTTTTTAGAATTACTAATTTAAAGGACATTTATGAAATTCAATATTGATTAATAATATAATAAAATAAAAACAAAATTAAAATTTATTTCCGAATATTATTGAAGATTTAGAAAATAATTTAATATGCAATATTGTGTATTCTAAAAACATTTATGAAAACAATTTATGATTTTCCGAAGACATATGATCTTCCATTGATTAATTATTTCTAATTTTTATCACAGAAATTAACTTTTATCAAAATTTACTTTTATCAAAATTAACTTTTATCAAAATTAACTTTTATCAAAATTAACTTTTTTATCAAAATTAACTTTTATCAAAATTTACTTTTTTATCAAAATTTACTTTTTATCAAAATTAACTTTTACAAATCAATTATACGACGTTACATGAACTGATAATTGTAATGTTATTCATGCATATTGTGCTGTAAAGTGAGTACGGAAACATCCATGATTGTCGTGTCAACAAGCGTTTTTGTTTTTACTGTTTTTCAGAATAGTTATTACCTTTCCGTCGTCTTCCCCAAACATCAATCTCTTATCTGCTTGCGTGAATTGCGCTTTATCCCCTCAGCTCTCAAAATGATCCAGAATAACTCTCCAGGTTGGGTTGACAAGCGACTTTTCGCGGAAATCTTGGAAGTTTGCTTTCCCTAGCAGTTCAAATCCAAGTAATCTCCAAAGTCGAGACCTCAAGTATTGTCTGTCCGACTATTAAGACGAGGACAATGGATCAAGCTAATCGAGAACGCACTGTTTGTCGAGACTGCGTATCCACTTGGAAGCCAAAACTGTTGCGCAGTAAAGAGTAGAAAAACGCCTCCACATATCCGGTGAACCGGGATGAAACTTGCTGCAAGAAAAATCCTCAAGAAGCAAACTAAGCTTTCCCATTCACTTTTCTTACACACGCAGCGACCAGTTGGCGTTGGTTCTTGCTACGGTAGCAGAGTTCGAGTCTCACCGGACACTGCTAAATTTGAATTTTCTCCATCGTTGACTTCATTGATTCGTCAAGATGTCTCTGGAATACGAAAAAGATCCAGGATGGCAATACCTGCGTATGTCTCGCGAGATCATGATCAAGGAGCAATCCAAGCCCTATGACTCCAAGAAGAACGTCTGGATCCCGGATGCTGAAGAGGGTTATGCCGCTGGTGAAATCGTCTCCAAGAAGGGCGACACTATCGTCGTCAAAGTCGGGGACAAGGATTGCACCTTCAAGAAAGACCTTGTTCAGGAGATGAATC
Organism: Halicephalobus mephisto; assembly: GCA_009193035.1. NCBI lineage: Eukaryota > Metazoa > Nematoda > Chromadorea > Rhabditida > Panagrolaimidae > Halicephalobus > Halicephalobus mephisto. The sequence continues at coordinate 724,693 of SWDT01000010.1, read as the reverse complement.
CACCAAAGTTCGAGAAGACCGAAGATATGTCCAATTTGACTTTCTTGAACGATGCTTCTGTCTTGCACAACTTGAGATCCCGTTACGGATCTATGCTCATCTACGTAAGTATTTTGTTATTTTGTAGAAAAATGAATTTTTCAATAGTGCTTTTCCACAAAAGAGCATTTGTGAGAATTTTAAAAATTATATAAGATTAACACATGTAATTAAAAATAAGAAATATAGACAACAATTGTACTATTATTTCTTAACGGTATTATATAATTTTCTATCAATTTATTGCTCCTAATTTCTGTCCAAAAATGGTTTATCAAAGTCGAACTTCAGAAACTAACTGTAATTTAATTTAGACCTATTCCGGTCTTTTCTGTGTTGTCATCAACCCCTACAAGAGACTTCCGATCTACACCGATTCTGTCGCCAGAATGTACATGGGCAAGCGTCGTACTGAGATGCCTCCTCATCTTTTCGCCGTTTCTGATGAAGCTTATCGTAACATGATCCAAAACCGTGAAAACCAATCCATGTTGATCACCGGTGAATCAGGAGCTGGTAAGACCGAAAACACCAAGAAGGTCATTGCCTATTTCGCTTCCGTCGGTGCCAGCCAAGCTGAAGGAGCTACTCCTGCTGCTGATAAACCTAAGGAGAAAGTAGTAACTCTTGAAGATCAAATTGTCCAAACCAATCCTGTCCTCGAGGCCTTCGGTAACGCCAAAACTGTCCGTAACAACAACTCTTCTCGTTTCGGTAAATTCATCAGAATCCACTTCAACAGAGCTGGTCGTGTCGCTTCTTGCGATATTGAACATTGTGAGTTTTTTGTAATTTTAAAGAAATAGAAGTTACTAAGAATCTAGTCAGTTTTATAAGCATTGCTCGGGAATTACGCATTTTCTATAGAATAACTTATTTTTGCTCGCAAAAGTGATGCTCTTTATTTACTTAAAACTATTCTTGAAGATCTTTTTGATAACAAAGACACGGAATATTACTGTAAATAAGGTTGAAAATCTACTAAGAAACCATGAAAACAAATGAGTAGTCCCGATGTGACATTCAATAAGTAATATTCATCTTACAATTAACTTATATTTCAGATCTTCTCGAGAAATCTCGTGTCATCCGTCAAGCCCCTGGAGAACGTTGCTACCACATCTTCTACCAAATCTTCTCCGATCACATCGTTGGACTTAAGGACAAACTTCTCCTTAACCGCCCATTGAAAGATTACTGGTTCGTCGCTCAAGCCGAGTTGACCATTGATGGGGTCGACGATAAAGAAGAATGCCAACTTACTGATGAAGCTTTTGATATCCTTAAGTTCTCTCCTGAAGAGAAATTCGATTGTTACCGTCTCATGGCTGGTATCATGCACATGGGTATCATGAAGTTCAAGCAACGTCCTCGTGAGGAACAAGCTGAGGTTGACGAAGCTCATATTGACGAAGCTCAACGTGCTTCCAAGATGTTCGCCGTTGACCCTGACCAGCTTATCAATGCTTTGACCAAGCCCAGAGTCCGTGTCGGTAATGAATGGGTCTCCAAGGGCCAGAACGTCGATCAAGTCTCCTGGGCCATCGGTGCCATGGCCAAGGCTCTCTACGCCCGTGTCTTCCACTGGCTCGTCGCCAAATGTAACTTGACCCTTGATAAGAAAGGACTTTCCCGAGACTACTTCATCGGTGTCTTGGATATCGCCGGTTTCGAAATCTTCGACTTCAACTCCTTCGAACAACTCTGGATCAACTTCGTAAACGAAAAGCTCCAACAATTCTTCAACCATCACATGTTCGTCCTCGAGCAAGAAGAGTATGCTCGTGAAGGAATCGAATGGGAGTTCATCGATTTCGGTCTCGATTTGCAAGCTTGTATCGAGCTCATTGAGAAGCCTCTCGGTATCATCTCCATGCTTGATGAAGAATGTATCGTCCCTAAGGCTACTGACATGACTCTTGCTCAGAAGCTTGTCGACCAACACTTGGGCAAACATCCTAACTTCGAGAAACCCAAGCCTCCGAAGGGAAAACAAGGTGAAGCCCATTTCGCCATGAGACATTACGCCGGTACTGTCCGTTACAACGTCCTTAACTGGCTTGAGAAGAACAAGGATCCCCTCAACGACACCTTCGTTGCTGTCCTCAAGCACTCCAAGGGCAACGCCCTCTTGAACGAAGTCTGGGCTAACTACACCACGCAAGAAGAACAAGCGGCTATGGCGAAGAGCGCTGCTGGAGGCAAGAAGGGCAAATCTGGTTCCTTCATGACTGTCTCCATGATGTATCGTGAATCTTTGAACAACCTCATGAATATGCTTCACAGAACTCATCCTCACTTCATCCGTTGTATCATCCCCAACGAAAAGAAGAAGTCCGGCATGATCGATGCCTCTCTTGTCTTGAACCAACTGACATGTAACGGTGTGTTGGAAGGTATCCGTATTTGCCGTAAAGGTTTCCCCAACAGAATGATCCACAAGGATTTCGTCGTCCGTTACGCCATCTTGGCTGCTAAAGAAGCCAGATCTAGCCCCGATCCCAAGGTTGCCGCCGACCACATCCTCCACAAATTGGAGACGGATGGAGCTCTCAAGGCGGAACACTACCGTGTCGGTCACACTAAGGTCTTCTTCAAGGCAGGAGTTGTCGCCCACATCGAGGACTTGCGTGATGATCAGCTCAACAAACTCATCACTCTCCTCCAGAACCTCTGCCGTTGGTACTTGGCCAATGTTGAACGTCTTGCTAGATTCAAGCAAATGAACGCCTATTACATTGTCCAGAAGAACGTTCGTGCTTGGACCATCCTCCGTACATGGGACTGGTACAAACTTTACGGATGGCTCAAACCTCAGCTCAAGTGTGGCAAGTATGCCGAAGAAACTGAACGTTTGACCAAGGAAGCCAAGGCTTTGGAAGAAATCGTGGCTAAGGAAGAGGCTGCTAGAAAGGTTGTTGAAGCCGAATACAAGAAGTTGAGCGAAGAACGCGAGAAGATGTTGACTGAATTGGAAATGCACAAAGCTGGATCCGCTCAAATCGAACAAAAATTGACTGGATTGTCTGCTGCTAAGGCTGAACTTGAACGTAATCTTGCTGACATCAAGGACAAACTCAGCGACCAACAACAAAGAAGTGAAGAAGCTCAGCGACAAATGCGTCGTGCTGAGAAGGACAGAGACAACTTGAATGATCAAATTGCCAACTTAGACGACACTCTCCTGAAGGCCGAAGAAGAGAAGAAGAACAAGGAGCAGAAGATCCGGGAACTCCATGATGAAATGGCCAGAATGGATGAGGAAATTGCCAAGAGCAACCGTGAAAAGAAGAAGAACGAAGAAGAGAACCGTAAGATGGCTGAAGCTCTCCAAGCTGCTGAGGAAATGAATGCTCAAGCTGCACGTAACAAGGCCAGAATGGAGAGAGAAATCGAAGACATCGAAGATTCTCTCGAACGTGAACGTCGTCATCGTAGCGAAATCGAGAAAACTCGTAAGAAGCTCGAATCTGATTTGGCCAGTTCTCAAGAACAAATCGATGAAATCAACGCCAGAAAAGCTGAAGTCGAAGAGAAACTGAAGGCTACTGAAGAAAACCTCCGAGGACTTTCTGCCAAGCTCGAAGAAGAGACTACCGCCGCTGCAAAAACTCAACGTGAACTTAAAGACCAATTGAGCAGAATCGCCGAGCTCGAGGAAGAACTCGAACACGAACGTCAAGGTCGTGCTAAGGCCGACAAGACCAAGGGATCTGTCCAGCAACTCTTGGATGATGTTAGCGATACTCTTGATGAAGAATCTGGAAAGACTTCTGCTCAGAGCGAGCTCAACAAGAAGAAGGAAATTGACCTTCTCCGTCTCCGTCAGGAAATCGACGAAGTCAACAAGAGCCATGAAAGTCAACTTGCTCTTATCCGCAAGAAGAATGGTGATGACGTTGGTGAATTAACTGAGAAGTTGGAAAGTGTCCAGAAGAGCAAGGCTAAGGCTGAGAAGGACAAGGATGCTCTCAGACGCCAGCTTGACGAAGCTAACAGCCAAGTCAACGAAGAAACCAGAAATAAGGGTGAGCAAGACCGTTTGGCCAAGCTCTACGAATCCCAAGTCAACGAGCTCCAGGCTAAGGTTGATGAACAATACCGTCTTATCCAAGAACTCAATTCTACCAAGAGCAAGCTTCAAGGAAGCAATTCTGACATGGAGCACTCCATCGAGGACTTTGAAAGCCAACTCACTGGTCTCAGCAAACGCAAGGCTCAGATCCAGGCTCAACTCGAGGACACTCGTAGAACTGCTGATGAAACCCACCAAGAACGTCAAGAAATCAGCGCTGTCGTCAAGAACCTTCAACATGAGATCGATTCTGTCAAGGAATCTATTGAGGAGGAGATTATCCAGAAGGAAGAAATCCTCAAACAACTCTCCCGTGCCCGAGCTGAAACTGCTCAATGGAGAGCCAAGTTCGATGCTGAAGGTCTCGTTGACGCCAATGAATTCGAGGAAGAGAAACGTCACCGTATCAACAGGAAACTTGAACTTCAAGATTCCCTCAATGAAATCAACAACAAGCTCATCACCGTTGAGAAACAGAACTCTCGCTTGATGGCTGAAGCTGAAGATGCCCGTTCTGATGTCGAACGTAACCGTGCTGTCATCAACCAACTGGAAAAGAAACAGAACTCTTTCGACAAGATCATCGAGGAATGGAAGAAACAATGCGATCAATTGAACATCGAAATCGACAGAAGCCAACAGGAAGCTCGTCGTCATGTTGCTGAAGTCTATGCTCTCCAACAAGCTTCTACCTCTATGCAAGAACATGCTGATGAACTTCGTCGTGAAAACAAGACTCTTTCCAATGATGTCAAGGACTTGAATGAACAACTCGGAGCCGGAGGAAGAACCGCTATGGAAGTTGGCAAGAAGGTCCGACAGCTCGAACTCGAGAAGGAGGAACTTCAGCATGCATTAGACGAAGCAGAACAAGCGTTAGAGGTTGAAGAAAACAAAGTACAAAGGGTTACTCAGGAAGTTGTTCAAATCCGCTCAGAAATTGACAGGAGAATACAAGAGAAGGAAGAAGATTTTGAAAACACCCTCAAGAACCATGCCAGAGCAATCGAATCCATCCAGACTTCTCTAGAGAATGAGGCTAAAGGCAAGAACCAACTCTTCCAGGTGAAGAAGAAGCTCGAGGGAGATATTAATGAACTCGAACTCGCTCTTGACATGGCCAACAAGACTAACGTTGCAAATCAAAAGAGTCTGAAGCGATACATCGCTAACGTCCAGGAACTCCAGATGCAGCTTGACGAAGAACAACGTAAACGAGAAGAATTCCGTGAGAACTACCTGATGGCTGAGAAGAAACTTCAATTGATTGTTGCCGAAAAGGAAGAATTGATCAACCAGAAGAATACTCTCGAACTCCAAAAGAGTAAGTTGGAATCTGAAGTCTTGGATCATCGCTCTCAGAAGAACGAACTCGCTGCTGACAACTCCAGCCTTTCTGCTACGAAGCGAACTCTTGAGAACGACCTTCAACTGACTAAGAACGATCTCGATAAAGCCATTATTGACTTGAAGAACGCCGAAGAGAACTACAAGAAGGTTAACGCCGATGTCCAACGTTTGTCTGAGGAACTGACTCAAGAACAAGCTCACTACGACCACATCGATCGTGTCCGCCGTGGATTTGAGCAAACCATCCGTGTAAGTCATTTAGGGTCAAAAATCGATAGATTAGAATTGTTTAGGAGATGCAAGCCAAGCTCGAAGAAGCTGAACTCAATGCTCAGCGTCTTGGCCAACGTCATATCGAGAAGCTCCAAGACACTATCCGCAAACGTGAAAACGAACTGGACTACGAACAGAAACGACACAAGGAAGTCATGAAGCAACTTTCGAAACACGACCGCGAAGTCCGCGAACGACAATTCGAACTCGAAGAACAAAAGAAGAACGCCAACAAGATGTCCGAACTCATCGACAAGCTCCAGCAGAAGATCAAGGTCCACAAGAAACAACTCGAGGAAGCTGTAAGTTGATGTTTGAATAAAGTTTGAGGTTAATATGATATTACAGGAGGAAGTTGCCAACACTAACATTCAAAAGTTCCGTGCTATTCAGATTCAACTGACAGCCGAAGAAGACCGTGCTGAAGAAGCTGAAAACTCCCTCCTCCGTGTCAAAGCCAAATATCGCTCAAACCTTGATGCTAGTGTCAAGAAATCCGCCACCTCCAAACAATTCTAAACCCGATCGACTTCTGATTGAAGAGGGACCGGGATCCGGTCAAAGAAGTGAGACGCTTTGGTTCGACTTTCGGTTCCTTCTTCAGTTTTCGATTTTCTTGAACGATAAAAGATACATTTAGATTTTTGTAATTTTCCTAAACCAAGCTCAATCAATAAAAACTGGGCTAAAACAACCTCAAAAATAATGTGTTTTCGAAATCATCTCGTAATAGCAGAATTCAGAAAAATCATGGAATCACTTGTCGTTGACAAACGTGAAAATTTCACTTCCATTACTTTTATCAGTCCATCCTGAATCGTATTTTGTTTCCATAAAAATGACCAAGTACTGAACAAGAAAAAATGCTTATCAGGAGTTCCGGGAAGATGGACGAGAGTTAAAAATTAAATCGAGCAAAATAGACTCATTGCGAAATCAGATAGTGATAGAAAACGAAAAAAATTATGATTGAGGGAAATTTCGCAAATTTAGATATCAACTTTAATGAGGAGAATTATTATTAAAAAATTTCAAAAATTTGAAAACAAATGAATTGTTAATTGTTTCATCAAAGATGGTAGTTATCTGAAGTGTCATTTCACAGGCGTTATATAAGCTATTATCGCATTAATTTTAAAAAAAATTTATATCGAGCACCGACACAGCAAAGTAAACATTTTGTAAGTGTGGAAATTGCACATTCAAAAAATTCTTCAAAATCCACTTGTGAAAAATTCATTGTTACGTATTTAATAGAGCTATAAATAAATATCTAAAATATAGTTATTAAAAACTGCTAAAAATCCAGATTCCGAATGTCAGAATATATCAAAAAAATAATAATGAAAAAAATAAATTTCTAATTTTTTTGAAGTTGGATATTCTATTTTTTTAAATTTTAAATATAAAAAAATAAATTTCTAATTTTTCCGAACTTGGATATTATTCTATTTTTTATTTTAAATATAACAAAATAAATAAAAATTAATTTTTTATTTGAATCAAGATTTAGATCCAAATTAAATAAAATAAATAAATAGTTTTTTGAAAAATGACTTTATTAAAAATCTAGATTTAACCGTTGGAAGAAAGTAGTTAAAATGCAAATATAATAATGTTTTTTAACTTGGAGACTTGATCTTCATCTCATCTAGGAGATAAAGAAAATCCATAACATCTATTTATTTGTTGTTTCAAAATAAAAAGTTATTTTTGCACTCATAATTGCAGAGAACGATAAAATTATTTAAAAATATACATTTTTTTTCTGATTATCCCACTGATGAAACTGATTGCTACTAATTAATGTACAATCATTATGTCATTTGTAGATATGCCCCAATTTTTATTTCCAAAGATTCTTTTTCGAATATTTGTCGCCACCATTTCTGAGGTAAAACGAATCAATAAAATAAAAACTTTTATCAATTTTAATGATGCAAAAACTATTTACTTCATTTTTTCTTATCAGACTCAATTTTCGATTTCTTTGGTTAGCTTATTGCTCTATCATGAGCTTCTTACGTAAGCAATTTTATTTCTTATGAATTTTAGCTTTGAGGAAAAAAATAAAATTAGCAAAGAATGTAAAAAAACTATTGTGAAAAAAAAGAAAAATAATTGACATAAATATCACATAACATTGGTTTTGGAAGTTTTTTAATTTTATTTATTGTAAAACACGATGAATATTGTAAATCAGAAAATCCAAGAATCCACTTAATATGCCTTTAATACAGTAACTCATGTTGTTACTTCAAAAATCAAAGACTTTACAAATGAGTGAATTAATTCTTCTCTATCAGTTTCCTTTATCGATTGTTTTAATTCTGCTTTGTTCATCAAAAACTCCCAACCAAGTCATTAGATCTTTATAATTTTCCTTTTGCCGAGTTACATAGACTATCGTTTCGAAAAATCCCCTTCAAAAAACACCTCACTCAACTATAACAACAGCTGTCTCCCCTCGGGGGATCATTTATTACTTTAATATTTCTTCTGTAAAGTTTCGATTTTCGAGAGTAGGTTTTCCATCATAAACTTTAGTTTAAAAAGATCTTTTTTTAGTCTTCTTTCTTCCACCTACTCTTTTGGAGTGTCAAGAAGACTATTGTAACTTGTTTTTGTGATTGAAACAAGTTTTTTCTTTGATATATTACTACGAAAAACGGACTGTTTGGCCTTTTGGAGAGAGGGAAAGTAAAAGTATAGAGAGATCAAAAAATTGTTCTAATGAGCCTATATATGAGGGACAGTAATCCTCAGAAGACCAATTTAGGATTACCATTAGTGTAGTCGTGTTTCGAAAACGTAATCTCTTAGGATGTACCTTATTTGTATAATTTTAATAAAACGTATAACTTAATAGTACTAAAGTCACTTTTTATTTCCCGGATATATCCGTTTTTATTGTTTTGATAGTAAAATGTCTTTTTTGTAGAAAATTGTACTCAGTCTTCCGGGAAAAACGAGTATATTTCAAATTACTTTAATACAATGGATATTCCTTAAGTAATTTATTATAATTTGCGAATTGTCTTAACTTTAGTAGAGGACTGAATGTACTATCACATTGACAAGAATTAGACCTACGAGGAAGTATTTCCACACGATCACACAAACTTGAATTTAGTTTTTTCTTCGTAGAATGACGATATATATAATCACTACTTTCTGGTACCAGTTTTAGTGGGTTTCGTTCCATCATTCCACCTGAATGTTTTCAACAAACTTATCTTCAATATAAATTAAATTCCTGCTACAATTTACTGAATTAAAATCTTATGAAAGTTTATTATGAATTCCAAAAAGAGAAACAATGAAAACTTCTAGACAATCACTAACATAGTTGTCAAACGGTTCTTAAACTTAGTACTGACGTCGATCGTGCGCTGCTAGAAAAAAATTTATGATTCCCGATATTATAAACCAAGTATATTTTTTTCCGATACACTGGATACACTGCTTGTAAAATTGGATACAAATATATGTAATTTTCTACTAAAATTAATATCCAGTGCCTGTTTAATTTTTTGTGGTAAAGTTAATTTCATCTTTCACTCAAAAGCCTCTGCCTGTTTGTCTTTCCTTGACCTGTTTCTTATTTTCTTCCCTCCATAATCCCCACTTCCATTACTGTAACTACAGATGGAACAAGACAAGGATTGTCCAACAAAAATTGAAAACTACTGCTCTTAGCACACTTTTATGATTCATTATACTAGGAAAACATTTGGTTGTTCTACTGATAAGGCCAGGCAAGTCACGGGATTCTCAAAAAAGCATCTTGCAAGGGTTTTCAAAGAACAACGATTCTTGCACATTTGAGTCTATTAGAAGTCTTTTCATACTTCTGGAATTATGTCAACAATGATTTTTCGTGGATCGTAAAATAGGTGTTACAACCTTTACAGAACTAAACTGGAATAACTTTGTTGTCTGCCCACAACTGTTTTCTGTGTTGCACGTATTACAGAGTAGTTGCCCTGTTGTTGTTGAATACGATGAGTTGTTTCGATGGGAAATACTCATTTTTATTGAAAAAACAAAGCTTAATGGAAACAGAATTGAACCATCGATTTTACTGATAAACAGAAAACCGCGTGATTTCAGTTTCATGATTTTTAATAAGCGATTTTAATAAAAAAAATGTTTTTATATCTTATTCCCTATGTATCTGCATTTTGAATTCTGTGAAAATTCTTGCAATTGAAGTTTTTTGATGTTATTCTTATTATTAATTACTTTTTCGAAATTTTTTTTGATTTTTTTAAAGTTAGATATCTTGTTCATTTTCTCTACCGTATGCTGAATTGTGCTTCGGTAGGTTGTTCTTTGCTCGAACATTTTAGGCTAACCCTTATTTACTCTTTCTTGGATGATTCATCTTTTACTGTTGCAAGCCTTTAGTTGAGATTAATTTATTTTTTATCACCGCATTTAATATCAAGGTTTGTCAAAGACAAACGTCAATTATGTTTTTCACTTTTTTTCTTCCATAATTCTCCTTTAATGCAGAGGTTTGGCTTTGTGATAAGCTCACAAGACACGATCAAATGAGGGAAAAAGTACTTTAGTCGTGTTAATGTTGAGAGGCGGGGCGAAATTGTGCAATGATAAAATATAAAAGATGACCAACTTTTTGAAAAAGCTATTAGCATTCTAGATTGCAACCATCATCGACATGAGTGTTTCTAACTTTTACGAACCACAATCCTGGGCTGACAATATTTTGTCGGAATTCGACGCTCCTCATGTGAACGATTCCAACTTCAAGTATGGATTTGATAGTTCTCCTCTTAGCCCAAGAACTGACGCTGTGCTTGAGAACTTTATCGATGTCAGCATTAACCAAAACCAAAACCAGCACTATTTGCCGAATCTCCCGACTCCATCTTACGGACCTTCTTCGTCTATCTACTCTCAACTCCCAAATACCCCGGATTCTGGCTACAATGATACACAGGAGTTGTCCGATGACACCAGCTCTCCAGCTTCTTCCCCTGATTGCGAGTCTCAGGTTGGTCATTACCTAAATAAGGAACTTTTTACATGAATCTATTGCAGTGGCGTCTTAGAAGATCCCGCAGTGCCAAGAAACCGTACGAACCTCAGACAGAAAGAAGAGGACGAGGACGTCCTTTGAAGGTCGATGAAGGACCATCAGATGTCATGCAGAAAAGATTCTACGCAAGAAGTTATAGAGAGAAGGTGAGTATCGATTGGCAATTCATCTCAGATCATAATTCTCCAAATTTTCAGCAAAAGAAAGGCCAAACACAGCTCACTAAGGTCGTGATTGAATTATACAACGCTTACACCAAAGGCGAAACTATCGATCCACAAACCTTGGAATTTGCTGCAGAACTTGCGAAGAAGCACTGTGAAAAATGCTGATACTGAATTTTTTAGTTAGTCCTTATAACTTATTTGGTCTCTTATCTTGTATAATACCTCTGGTTATTTGTATCGTTGTCAAGCTAGTCCAAAAAGAATTGAATCTCAAGTTCTTCTTGAAACTAATAGACTTCTATTTCTTCTTGGAGAGCAACTTATCCTACATTATTATTCGTATATAAAAATAAATCGTTACTGAAAAATACGATAGAACGGGATTTAAAAGGGGAAAAAGCGGTTTTCCAGGAATCAGACTTTTGTTACGCAATAACTTGTTTGAAAATTTGACTTTTGTATTTAGTTAATAAAATTAAATGACAGATGATTTCGAAATTATAATCCCCCAATTTCTTCGTTTCTGTTTTGTAGCAAATATCAGAGCTGTAGGTTTCGAACAGAACTTGAAATCGATTACGAACTAATTCGAGCTACAAATCGAGAAAATTGAATTAAAATAAAACAGTTTAAATTTGATAATGGAAGAGTCCGTTTTCGAATTGCACTAATGCGAGTTACGAAATCGAAAATTGTTCAAAATTAATAACTTTAAGAATTGCCAAAAAAGTCCTTTTTTATGAGAGAATTCTGAATTGAACTTTGAACATCTCTTCCGATTTAAAAAATAGATTTTTTTCGATCCGACTTTCGAAGATCCAGATCTATGCGGAATGAAATCAAGCTTTTTCAAATTCGAGTTTGAAACATTACATAATTTCACTGATATTGTATACAAAATTATTTTTAAATACAAAAGAAAATAAGATAATCTGAATTTTCAAAACATTGACAACAACGATACGTTCTTGTTATATTTACTATTTTAATTATTTTCTTCTTTTTTAGAATCACCTCAATTGGCATTCGGTACCTACTGTTTTGTATACGTGAGATTAAAGGTTGATTTTATGCACATTTGCTCCGATTACAATCTTATTGATAATCGAGAAAACGTTAAAGAGAATTATTGAGAAAAATCAAAAAAATTCTTCATTTTAATCTTTTTTCGATTGATGACTGTGAAGAATATTGATAAAAGTCAAATTTCAGTGTATTATAGATTATTTCCCCAGTTACGAAGATTATAGTGGGTATAACAACTTTTTTGACGAATAATATTTAGATTATTACATTAAAGCAGGGATTGTCAATGTTGGTCAGCAAACAACCAAAATTGGAAATGGATAAAATAGTAAGAAAATAAAATTCAACCTTAATCTGCTGTTGTTACAATTTTAGGATTATTTCAAATCAAGTCCAAAAATGAAATGAAAAAAGAACTAGATAGCAGCACATGAACCATTTTAGACAAAACAAACCCAAGACTGCTCCAGATGGATATCCCCTTGTGAACAGCAAGAACAAACTTAACATATACGATTAAGAAGTTATGTCTAATAATATATACCTAAAATTTATTCTTTGAGAAACCGCTCCGCAAAAGTATATTAAAACAATGTCTAAATATTTGTAGAATATGCTAATGCTCGGAATACAGTAGATTAAAGAATTAATTTTTTTATAAAACATTTCTTCCAACTAGTGATCAATTGTGTAAATTCGAAACTACTGTAAAAGCTAATGACGGGAACTAGAGTTTTAATACAACTTGTTGAAAACTAAAAAAGTACCCGTCTCCAAGTAAATTTAAATCAAAATCAGTGTTGGATTCCGTTGATGATGGCGTCCTTGAAGCAAGTCTTGATCTTGTTCAGGACTCCCCAACAAGGAAGATAACTGGCATCTGCTTGGAAAGTGTGATCTGGAGTCATAATGCAGAAATTGAGACATTTATCTCCAGCTCCAGTTTTGTGGACATTATTTCTTTTACAACAAGCAGTATGATCTCCGTCTTGAGCAGCACAGGAGAACAAATCTAATCCATTTGCTTGAGGACAAGGATCAGATCCGAGGAACATCCCGGTCAGGATTTTTTTGGTTAAAATATCAAAATTGCATCTGGATTCGCAGGATTTTGCGACTTTTTTGGTTTTGCAACAGGAAAGGAAAAAGAAGTTGGGATCACGCTGAAATTGTTTCATTGAGATTAATGAATTGGATTTGAAGAATCTTGCGGGATCTGGATGAAACAAAAACGAGTTTTGGTTCTGGATTGGATTAAAGTTGTTCATGGGCTTGAAAAGCAAAAAAATGACGAAAAGTGATAGTTAAAAAATGCGTCATGGTTTCCAAAAATATATTTTAAAAATCCACACAAAACCAAAAAAATTATAAATTTTAAAAAAATCAAAAAAGTTTGTAATTTGTTCCAGAATAATTATTTTTAGTTTTTAATGAACTATTTCAAATTTTGTGTTTTTTTTAAATCAAGAATTTTTATTTTTTTAAACTTACTTTTCCTGGTGACAGATGACTAACAGCAGGTGGTTGAGTGACGGGTCTCCTAGGGGCAACTACACGTTGTTGAGGGACTCTACCGACATTCTGGGAGTTCCTCATCGAATGAGAACCAGAGATCACTCTTCTCTGAGAAGGCACAGGTCGCTGGACTACTCTTGTTCTAGAGACAGGCTGAACCGTCTTACTCGGAGTGAATCGACTAGGGGGTGGAGGAGGAAGATCGAAAGCAGTCTCTTCACGAGAGGGGACCTTCTTGGGGGGTAAAGGAGCTTGAGGTTGAGGCTGGGATTGGGATTGAGGAACAAATTGCTGTTGAGGGGGTTGTTGAGGTTGTTGAAAACGTTGTTGGGGTTGTTGAGGGGGTTGCTGGGGTTGTTGGGCAAATTGTTGTTGTTGATAGTATTGTTGATAATACTGTTGTGGATAATATTGTTGATTGTAATAATATTGCTGAGGATATTGATAAAACTGCTGAGCATTGGCTCCTAAAACAAAAAAGTTTTTAAAAAAAACTTAATTAAAAAATTTCCTTTAAAATAAGCCTTAATTTCTACAGTAATACACTTACCAATAATCCAAGTAATAAACAAACTGATTATTATCCTCATTGTACTAATAGAAGAAAATAAAAGAAAAACCTCCAAGATGGTGATTTTTGTTCAAAATTCTGCGTTTTTTTGCGTATTTGCGCAGGCGGAGTCGACAAAATAGACATGTCTATGACTATCCGGTCTTCTTTGATGGTCGCTACTTCAAGGACCGCTAAACGAACCCGTTTTATATCAACTTGGCCAAAACATTGGCACAAACTCCAGGAGATCGATAGGATATCCAGTTTCCGATGAAATATCCATACAACTAAATACTTAAAATTTATCGAATTTCATTGTTCTAAAATCAAATGTTTTTTAAAACCCAATATTTTGTAATTACTTAAAAAGTTAATGTTGTTTGTCATTCAAGAATTTAAAAATTGAAGAAAAATTCAAGTTTCCTAAGTTGTTCAATTCCAGTTTCACCTTCCGATTAAAGGGCAATCTTTGGCCAAGGCCACATTTCCGGTTATCCTGAAAATCGTTCTGGAAGCTAGACTCCAATTAGGAACATGAAAGATCACACAAAAAAGATGAAGTTGATGATAGAATTGCAAAAGGGGAATCAATATGTAAAATTTTAATATAAATAAAAATTTTTTATATTTTAAAATTATTTTTTTTATAAAATAAAAAACTATACAAAAAATAAAGTTTTTAATTTTTTTAAAAATTATAAATAAAATTTAAATTTCATTTGATTTTTTCAAAAATTAAATTTTTATTTTTTATTTATAAAATGATAAATTGCATAAAAAATGAATTCAAGTTGTTAATTGGATTGCAAAAGGAAATGATAAATAAATTTTTTTTTATAAAAAGTTTCAACATATCGGTTTCCTTTAAGATCAATTATCCGCCTTTATTTTTCTATGACATGACGAATAAAAAAGTGAATTCAAGTTCCTAATTAAATTTAAAAGAAACGACAAAAAACTTTTTTCAAACAAAATCAAAAAAGTTTCATATATCAATTTTTAAACCGATTATCCGCATTCATGTTTTTCTTCAAAATGCCAGATTAG
The DNA here is from genome assembly GCA_009193035.1 of Halicephalobus mephisto. NCBI lineage: Eukaryota > Metazoa > Nematoda > Chromadorea > Rhabditida > Panagrolaimidae > Halicephalobus > Halicephalobus mephisto. The sequence continues at coordinate 709,583 of SWDT01000010.1, read as the reverse complement.
ATTTTAAAAAATAATTTTTAATCAAATTAAAAAATTTCACGTATGAATTTTAAAAAATTTAATTTCAAGATTTTTAAATTTTTTAAAACATATTCTTATTTGTTTTTTCGACCCCGAAATCATTAATCATCTTATTAAAAACAATCTCTGATTTTGTCCAATCTTCTGAAGGATCCAAAACTGGATTCGAAATTACGCTTTTTCCTTGTCGTTGCGTTTATTCCTCGCACAACCTTCCATTGCAATCGGATCAAGCACAAAGGCCCTGGGGGAGGCTGTTGGGTCAGAATTTATCCACATAATCCACTTTGAGATACTGAACAACATAACCCGTAAAGTTGAACCTAGATTTTCAAAACTGACAACTAAAATAAAAACGAAAAAATAATCAATATCCACAGATGTTAGTTAAATTAGAAAGTTACCAAAAAACTTGGATTCGTCGCATAATTTTCCAGAGCAGAGGCTTTTTTCGAGTAGGGAACAAGCTATTCTTTTAAATCCAGAATCCATATCGTATGACCAAGGCAGTCCAACACTACAGTAACTAAAACAAAAAAATCACGTCATTTCGTTTTACACAACTCATACCTCGAAAAATGTTGGCAATTATTCCTTCTGATGTCATAGATCAACCTTTTCTGACTTTTTTGGATTTGCATTGCTCTGGATACTATCTGTTTTCCTGATCTCACAGCCAAAGGATAAATAACTTTAAAAATAACTGGAGTTATCCTTGATTCCGGCCCATAGTTGAGATTACTGTAAACAAATTCGATCCAATTATCGCAATGAACTTTCCCAGGGCCAGACATGACGCTTCCGAGCGAGTTATCTGCGGTCACTAGAAATCAATTGTTCAGAAAATTCTTAAAAAACCTACTGTAATTCTCTAAAATTGCAACAACTGTTTTTAGAGTAATATTCTTGGCAATTGGATTAATCTAAAATACCAAGCAAATAGCAAAATTAATTTTCTTAGATCCCAAAATCGGCAAAAATACAAAATTTAAAGGACCAAATGTCTTGTAACTTATTTTTCGCTTTTTTAGGCTATTTTTAGTTCTCAAAATAACCTAAAATACTAATCAAATAACAAAAACTAATCTTAAAAAATTTTAAATGTTATGAGACTCACTGGGGAGCAACTGCCACATGTCCAAAAAAGTAAAACTTACAATCAGCCATGAAATGAAAGACTTCGCCATGACCAGCATAGATTCCAGAATGATAAAAATTAACATTTAAAGTTTGACATCGAACAAAAATTTCGTCTCCGGGATTCAAATAGTAGTCTGGAGAATATATGACATGAGACGGAAGTCGAGTAAGAGAAATCAAATTTCTATTTAAAGTAATAATATCGCCACAAGGAAGTCCATAATTGTAGTCAATGTCCAGAATCTTGCTCCCCAGAATCTTGGCGACACAGGAAGAGTAGTCGACAGCTTCATTGTAAGTCATTTTCTTATTGTTGAGTCTGATGTGGAAGATCTGAAAAATGAAACATCACCGTGAAAACTAAACCTAGTTGTTACAAAACTCTCAAAATGAATTTCTAGAATTTAAAATTTTTAATTTTAAGTCAGTTTTGAAAGTATGTTGAATTGTAAAAAGTTCCAAAAATTTTCATAAAAATATAATTCAGAAGCTCCAGTTGAATTTTGGAAAGTTCGAGAAATTTCCGAGATTCTGGAAGCCTCTACTAGATTCCAGAAACTCTTTGAAATTTCCACTATATTCCGGGAAATTCCAAAAATTTTCACCGATTTTTGGAATTTTCTAAAAATAATTTTTTTAATTTTAAATTTTTTCAAAATTCTGCTTTCATAACCTTCTGGAAAATTGACAAGACAAAAATATAAACCAACCTTTCCATTTTGCTTGGATTTGACGATCAAATTAACATCAAACTTCTGCAACAATTTTGTCTTGATTATTTCGAGTCGGAACTCCTGATCGAGACAAGTGGTGCCCTTCCTGCATCTTCCTCCAGACATGACAATCCTAAAAAGTGCAATCAATACGACGCCACAAGATGAAAACAATGATTGACGCAAATGGTACTATCCACCGCGATGAAGTTACCTTATCGGAAAAATATAAAAGTAATCATCGATATAAAAATTTTCGATCTCATAAAATTACTACTGAAAGAAAAAAGATGAATACTTTTGCAAACATTTAATTTTTATGACCGAATCTTCTTCGATGACCAATCGTAAAGCAAATAGAAAAGTATTCAACTGTGAAATCACCGAAAAAAATTAAATTTAAAAAATAAAAAAAAATAAAAAGATCAATCATCACGGCCCGGCAAACCCGAAACAAAAAACCGTTTTGCCGCTTTTGGCACTTTTCGCTCTAAGAACACACATTTGTCGAGTCGGGTTTGTTTGATCAGTGGATTGAGAACGACAAAACTGTCTTGTGGAAACTCAATGTTTTTGAGGATTTTTTTCCTCCGGCCGAAAGATGACCAATAGTAGGTATTTACCGTTGATCAAGAGGATTTACGACTCCTACAAGGTCCATCATAGTGTCTTGATGAGAACTGCTGGTGCTGTAAGTGAGAAAAGATTTTCATATATGAATTTTCATTTCTGACCTTTAGTGTCGGGTCATAGACGTTTCTGAAGGCAAATTAAGGCTTGAATTTGACGTTACAGAAGAATACACATATCCTGACGGCAGATTGCATGTGAGTTTTGATGAAATTAGAAAGACTAAAGGAGCAAGGGTAGTTTCAGGGAGGCTGCATCAATACCCTGGGCGATGTGGCGACGATGAATGCGCTTGTAGCGACTCCACGAGGAACGAAAGCTGTCACTATCGACTTCAGTGTCTCGTGGGTTTCTTTCTGTTTGATATACAACTGATAATGGAACTGTAGATGTACTTCCGGAGCGAAGCTGGGGGACACCGTCGTCATCGATGCCGAAGTCGTTAAATCTGGAAAAAGAATCGCTTTTACAAAAGCTTGTTTCTACGACAAAAATACTCTGATGCCAGTGGCGGTTTTCAATCACACTCTTGCTTTTCCTCCTGATGCAGTTAGGAATTAGAAAATCGGTCGGGTACCACGTGATTAGGGTGCTTTACAAAAGTGCATTTGTATTAGTAAAAATAAAATTTAAACCACATATTTTTAAACGGTTTCGAATTTCCGTTTTTATTTTTAAAATTCAGTGATTTGTACGACCTTAGGGTGGAGTTTGGGGTCCGTAGATCAGTCACAGAGTTCATGTTTGATCATCGATTTTTTCAGTTTTTTGTAGTTGAGGAAGATGGCTAACAGCAGCAAATACTTGCCTATCATCAAGGAGCTCTTCAAGGCTTGCAAAGATGTCAAAAACTTTCAACGAGTTGCCGCAGGGGTAAGCTTATCAATTTTATACTTTTTTATAGTTAATTTTATATATTTTTATAATTAATTATATATTTTTTATAGTTAATTATATGTTTTTTATAGTTAATTATATATTTAATTTAATTTTTATTAATTATTTTTTCCAGTGCCGTGTTTTGGATGTAACCGAAGGCAGAGTCAAGGTGGAATTCGACGTGACTGAAGACCTCACGAATCCCTTCGGAACCTTACATGTAAGTTATTTTAAATCTAATTAAGTTTTATATTTTTACAACAAAACAACCTGTTTTTGAAAAACCATAATTACATTAGTTATGATTTTTCGAATATTCATCGGTACTTTCATATATAATTATTAACTTTTGAGGATGGATAGAATTATGTACCTCATATATCTCAATATAAGAGTATTTAGATTTATCTAAGAAGAACATATTTTTAAAAGTTTAATTGTAAAATCTTATAAGATCTCGAAACCGAAGTCATTTCACAAACTGTTTCGTTTCCAACAAGTTCTAAATTCGCTTTGAGACAATTTCGCATTGAAATTTATTTTCATTTATAATATTATGACTAAAATTCCAGTAAAGCTTCTAGAATCTAGCCTAAGATTCTGAAAACATCTGAAACTTAGGAGTTCAGAAATTCTAAAAATCCGTCTCGAGGAAATTTCGTAAAAATATTTATTCTCAAATTTTGTAATATGATTAATAATGGGCATTATAGGGAGGATGTACCTCCACTTTGGTCGATATCGTGACTACACAGGCTCTGTTGGCAACTCCGAAGATGCAACCTGGAGTCACGGTTGATCTGAACGTCTCGTGAGTGTAGTCTGTAGTGTTGTATCGAATTTTTTCTTTTTAGTTGTCTAGCAGCTGCGAAACTAGGTGAAACAATTATTCTCGATGCTGAAGTCATCAAGTCAGGCAGATCCATCGCTTTCACAAGAGCGAACCTCTACCGTAAGACAGACATGACTCCAATCGCCACGGCTCTCCACACCAAAGCTTTCCCGGCCCAGAAGAAGTAAAAATTAATAAAGTTATTGAAGGTTTAAATTTAGGAAAAATGTAAAAGTTAAATTTTCCTTTTGACTGTTATTAATACCTGTGTTTTTCACTGAAATATTTTTTTAAAAATAATTTTTCAAATTTTTTGAATTTTCGTTATTTTTTTAGTTATGAGTACTAGACAAGGTTCGGGTAGGTTCCTCGAGACGGCCAGGAGGTACTGGGCCCTGCAAAGGAAAAACTGGGATGGCAATTTCATGAGGTACACTAAAAGAGTAAGTTTACTGTAATTCGTTATTGTTGTTTATTCAATTTTGTCTCAGTGTGAAATAGTATATGCCGAACCGAATCATTTAAAATTTGAATTCCCAATTACAAAAGACGTATTGAATACTGTAGGAACCCTCCATGGAGGCTGTACAACTACTTTATTAGAAACTTGTATGAGTGTCGGTCACTGGGTCACTAAGGAAGCCGATTTATCTACTAGTGGATCTACAGTAGACATGCACATTCAGTAAGTTTAATTTTTAACTGAAAATACGAAATTTTTTTGAACATGGTAGAAATTTTACAAATTTTTTTGAATTTGTTGGAAATTTTACAAATATTTGAATTTAGTAAAATTTTTGAAGATTTCTAAAAACTCTTACCAACTACATCATGAATTTTGGATTCTGGAAATTTCCGAAAAGTTCTGAAATTTCGTGTTGAGATTATTTTGTAAAAATATGTTTTTTGTTTTTTAAATATGTTTTAGATTCCAAAATTCAGCCAAAGAAGGCGATGTACTGGTTATTGACGTCCAAACAGTAAAAACTGGAAGAACTCTGGGATTTTTCAAAGGCGAAGTTTCCAGAAAATCCGATGGAGCCGTGATCGCCACCGGATGTCAGACTCTCACATTTCATTCAAAATTGTAATTTTCAAAATTTCAAAATTTTATAATTTTATTCAATTGATAAATGATTGACCGAAGGATTACTGTATTTATTTAATGCGATTTCGCTTTTTATTTTTTATGAATTTTAATTTTAACGAAATTAGAATTTTGCATAAGGTTCTAGAATCTTCTGAATTTTAGAATTTTTAAAAATATTTGGATTATTTCGAAATTCAATGAAAATTTTAAAATTCCGAAAATTCGTGTCGAGACAATTTTGGAATAAAAATCGATAATTTTCAAACTAATATGATTTTTTAAAGAAATGGACAATTTTCCGACAGATCCGGAAGGATTTCAAAAATTTTTACAAAAATACTGGGATTCGAGAACTCAGTGGAATGAAAATTTTATGAAGTACTGTAAAAAAGTAAGTTTAAATTACTTTTTAAAATCATGAATTTAATTTTTTTTAGTGTAGAATTGTTTCTGCCAAAATGGATCATACTGTATTCGAATTCGACATTACAGAAGACGTCGTCGATCAGGACGGGCACATCTGGAGAGGAGTGGTGGCGACGGTGATGGACGCCCTCATGTGCATGGGTTACTGGGAGCCCTACAGCAGAGGAATAAAGTTCACAGGAGTCACAGCAGACATGTCTTTTACGTTAGTTGAAGTTTTAAAAATTAAAAAAATTAAAATTCTATGAAAAATTTGAAATTTTAAAATTTTCGAAAGTTTTTAGAATGTTATAAAATTTAAAATTTTTCAGAATTTAAATTTAAAAAACTTGGAATTTCGGAAATTTCTGAGAAATTTTTTTTAAATAATGTGATTTTTGAAACTGAGATTCCAGATTCCTGGACAGTGCAAAGCTCGGAGATACTCTGGTCTTCGTGAATGACACCCTCAAGGCGAATGAAGTCAAAGGATTTTTCAAAGGCGAAGTCTACAGAAAATCCGACAACGTCCTCATTGCCACAGGGAAACAGACCGTCATCTGGAGACTGATATCCAAAATTTAAAACATTTCGATAAAAATAAATTTCAAATTTATAACGTTGATCCAGTGGTCTCGATCCTACTTGATATTTTTAATTTTTAATTCAACTTTAATTTATTAATTTTAGCTTCTACAGTAAGATGACAGAAGAAGGTAGAGGAGAATTTTTTGAGATTTTCGATAAATACTGGTCTTCAATGACGTGGGGTAAATTTTTCATTTTTAAACAAAGCAATTTACTTTTGAAAAATTTCAATTTTTACAGTACTGCGATAATGTTAAAAAGTTATTTGAGGTTTTAGAAATGTCTGTAATATGACGAATGATGTTTAAAATCTTTCAAAATTTCATAAATTCAAAATTCCAGTTTTTGTCCCAAATGGAAAATTCTAAAAATGCCTTGACGAGGATTTTCCATCAGGATATTATGACAGAAAAAAATTTTTCTGAAATTATACCTAATTGAATAGAATCAGCACGTAAGAGCTTCTGATTACGGTTTCTAGATTATTTGATTTTAATCGAGTGCAACCGATTATAAAATTGCAATTCAACAGAAGATTGAATATAACTGAATATAATCAACGTGATAATATTTTTAAATTAGAAACAAACATGGTCCAAACACGTTGATTATACTCAATTAAAATCAATTTTCTATTGAATTGCAATCCTGTCATCGATTGTGGGTAGTTAAAATCAAATAATCTGGAAACCGTGATCAGAGGCTTGTACGTGTTGATTCCATTCAATTAGGCATAATTTCAGAAAACCTGTATTCTGTCATAATATCCTGATGGAAAATTCTCGTCAAGACATTTTTAGAATTTTATATATTTTTAAAGGGGGGGTGAAAGATCCGGCCCCAAAATTTTGAACGCGCGTTTAGCGCTCTCGTGTCGAGACACTAAATTTGCAGCTTTTTGCTTTTCAATGTGCTTGGTTGATTTCTATCTAAAATCACCCGTTTTCTCTCTATTCTTCATCTTTTTCCTCATTCCACCTTTGGCCTTACTATAATACTCATTCCTCGACTACAACTCGTTCGCCAGCCTCCGTTGCTCGACGAGTTTCATTATATCTGAGTGCCGCTATCATTGTTCGGCACTCCATGCCGGATCGACTAAAAAATAACCTTTTGGGACGACAGCAGATGCAGACTTTATGAAAACTCTCGAGAAAAGAGGTGAAATTCCCAAAATTCAAATGTTCTATGTCATCAAGAAAAGTTTTTTTTGGACTATTTTCAATATAGTTTGGAATTCGAGTGATCCCGAGTCTATTCTAGGCCTATTTGGATCAAGGTACGAATGGCAACAAGAAAAGACGTGGGAAAATTTCTTGTCCAACAATGTTGTATTCGACAAATGTATGTAATGCGTAAAATTTCGGCTGACTCTTCATGGATATTTTGGATGTGAAGGAAAAAAAGAAAAATATGTTCCAAAAAGACCTGGACATCTCCACCTAAAAACTCTAAGGAATAATACAGATGACGGAGGAAAAAGCCATGTTTTGAACTCAATCACACATTTTAGATAGAAATCAACCAAGCACATTGAAAAGCAAAAAGCTGCAAATTAGTGTCTCGACACGAGAGCGCTAAACGCGCGTTCAAAATTTTGGGGCCGGATCTTTCACCCCCCCTTTAATTTCCACAATAACATAGTTCTTTGATTAACGTCATTTTCAGAGGGTTTCTATGATTTCTTTTACAATACGAAACTGGTCTATGCGGAGCCCGGGAGGATCAAATTTGAGTTCGTCGTGACAGATGACGTCCTCAACGCCGGTGGGAGTCTCCATGGGGGCTGTACGGCGGCGTTGATGGATGTTCTTCTTATGATGCTCGATTGGAAGCCTTCTACCACCAGAAGAACACAAGGAGGGGTTACTGTAGACATGACAATTGCCTATATGAACGCTGCGAAACTTGGAGACATCCTCGTCATCGACTGTCAGAAGCTTCGGTCTGGAAAAACCCTGGGATTCTACAGAGGCGAAGTCTACAGGAAATCCGATGGAGCAATCATCGCAGCTTCTCAACACACTTATGCACTCATTCCCGAAAATAAAGCAAAGTTATAAATTTAAATAAATTTGTTTTTAATTTTGCATATTTTACCTAAAGCGTTAATCGCTTTTATATAATTTTAAATTTTTAAATTTTCTTCAGAAATATCCCAGATTTGTCACCGATGGCTCAACGAGGGAATCTGAAGTACTTTGAAGCTTTTTACAAATACTGGAACAACCGTAACCAATGGGAGGGATTCCAGGAAGTATTGGCTGACTGTAAAGTCATCTTTGCCGAGCCAGGAAGAATCAAATACGAATTTCCCGTTCTTCAGACCTACAGTAATCCTGTTGGGAATCTTCATGGAGGTTGTGCTTTCACTCTTCTGGATGTCTGTCTCAGTACTGCTATTTTCGATCCAAACAAAAATCTTACAAAACAAACAGGAGTTACTGTAACTATGTCTATCTCGTAAGATTCCACAAATCCACTTAGATAATTGAAGTTTTTAGGTACTTAAATCCCGCTCCAATAGGCGAAATTGTCGTCATCGATTGTCAAAAATTAAAAATGGACAAAAATTTAGCTTTTTTCCAAGGCCAAATCTACCGAAAATCCGACGGAATCCCAGTTGCTGTTGCGAAACAAACTTTAGCTGTCATTGATGAAAAACCAAATCCATAACAGGCTTTATTTTGCATAAAAACCACCAGTTTTATTTTTTACCCTTTTTCGACTTTGTTCCCAGTTCAGTTCCACTTATGTACTTCTTCTGGAGACCGTAACCTTCAATAAGAAGTTCGCAGATGTAGTTGATCTGGTTTCCATTGACGAGAACTTGAGGACCTATGCAGCATTGCACTTCCGGTATTACAGTAGCTCCAGTGGAAATGGCATTTTGAACTTTTTGTGAGAATTCCTTAGGATCAATTCCGAACGCAGAAAGGTTATTCACCAACGAAACAGTTTTCTTGCCAGTTCGAACTTCCACTTTTAGAACAATTTGTGGAATTCGGGTTTTTCTTAGGAATCTTCTTCCATCTGGAGCTGTGATCAAAAAAGCCTTCGTCATTCTGCTTGTGAACTTCTGGACGATGTCATTCACAGGGACTATTTCTGGAGTGAAGAGCTTCATTATCGTCTGCAGTGAATCGTCCAATTCGGCCTTGTTTCCGGGCTTCGATAGTCCTTTGGCATCAATATAAGCTTTAACAATGTCGCTTATTTGATTCGGATGGAGGATTTCACCTTTCTTTAACTGGATATTCGGGTGGAGATTTTTCAGCTCTTTAAGACTGGATTCTGTCAATGTAAAACATTCTGCAATTTTGATTTTTCCCAATTTCGGTTTTCCTTCTTCTGGGTTCTGCTCACCCAAAGGTTCAGCATTAACGATTTCAGGATGCTTCAAGTTGAACTGAAAATAAAAAACTCATTATAGAAATCAAAAACAAATTTTGTTCCAAAACAATTTCGGTATGAATTTATAGAATTTTAAAGAATTAAAACAGCTTAAAAATTTAGTTTTTCCGTAGTGATTATTTCGTAATTAGTAATCTGGAGTTATTTTGTTTAAAAAAATCTAGAAACTTCTGAATTAAGATATATGAATTATAAAAGTATGTTTTTTAGGGTTGATACTTAAATATGAAACTAAAGACGGACATCTAAAAAGCCATCATATCAAAATACTTAATCAAGGCAGATTGTTATGTTTGTATTCATAAATTTAAAAATTAAACCAACCTCAACAATGGAGTCAATGTTCTTTTTTGAAACGACTTTGACGAACCAGTTTCCTTCTCCGGCAGTTTCATTCACTTGATTAAGAAAAGTTGAAAACTTTTTATACTTTGTCTTCTTCATATCGATCTTCTGGCCTTCTGGAAGAGCCTTGAGAATAATTGTAGCGTAGAATTGGCCCACATCCATCGGGAACTTCTGGTCTTTAGGTAAGTGACAGCGAAGGGCATAGAGGAAAACTTTTCGAAGAAATTCCTCCGGATTAGCTTCAACACTTTCAGATTCAGCTTGGTTCTCAGATGAGTCTTCCGGAGGAAGTTCTTCCACGTCTTCTTGAATGGTACTTCCAATGTTGACATTGTTCACGGCTTCAGTAACGCCTTCAACCGCCTCAGATTCTGCTTGCGAAGATTCTTCTTTAGAAGCTCCAAAGTACTTACTTACTTCAAACACAGGCACAGTTTCACGTCTGCCAAAAGTCCTAAAATTTAACAATTAAGGAACTTCATATATGAAAAACACACCAAAGTTTGTCTTGATAAACATGAAGAATCTGGACTCCTTTCCCCTTCATCCCGCATTGAATCATCTCTTGTGAAGACATCAGAGCTTTCCCAATAGCCACAGGACCTTGAATACTGTTTTTCTTGAAAGAAAAAATAGAAACACAAACAACGGCACCAGACCCGAATTCTGGAAGTCCAAATTTCTCATCCACCATCACTCCAGGAAGCATCAGATCAGCACCATTCTGGAGATGAGCAAAGGTACCTTCATTAATGAATAATGTAGGAAACACAGAAGGCACTAACCAAGTCAGGTAGACAGTCGGGTACAGTTCGCCTTGAGTAACTTCGAAAAATAAAGGTTGTTTTTCGCAAATATAAATTGCAATTGATTTTTCTGAAACCATTTGAGCGATAGCAACGGAGAATGGAGCTTTTCCGAACAATTCTGAAGCACTTTCGCCTATGTTCGAAAGCAGTTTTCTTCTGAAAACACAAATTCACCAAAATTTAAACTAAAAATAAAAGACTGACCTGTCAGAATTCTTGATATTTGTGTTGCTTTTTACTTTGAAGGCGTGCTTAAACATTTTGAAGCTTAAATAATAGAAATAAAAAAGAATTAAAACAGGAAATTGGGGAAATTATAAAAATTCAATTGTGAAATCTCGGTGGAGAAGCCTGCTCGCAACGTGCGGAGAAGCACGTTCTTCCGCTAATCGCTTCATCAAATTTTTTCTCGGATCTTACCTGTTCATATATCGATTTAGTTTTTGTCAAATTTCGCATTTGTATAACTTAATTACCATCTCGAGACTTTGATAGCTGTAATATCACTGTTTTAACGTGGATTGAATTTCTATAATTTCGGTTTTGATTGTGTTTTAACCTTTGACAATCCTATCTGTTTCAGTCAGCTATGGGAAACTATTACGTTAAACCAGAGCGGAAGGGTAATAACCCCTACACCCGATCGGGTCTATCGCCCCCACCCATTGCCAAGAAGTCCGGCAAAGACCTGCCTGTCCACAGATACAACGACATGATGAGCTTGGAGATGCATATGGGCGACGAGAGAGCCCGTACTGCAGGGATGACTGCTGCTGAACGAGAATGGAGAATGTAAGCCAGTTTTCACCTTCTAAGCATAAAATTGATATATGAAACCTTTAGGAAGTTTATCAAAGACCAGCACTTGCATCCTGACGAACCGATTCACGTTGACGCTGTCCATCGTCAACTGAATCCAGTTCGAATTCTCTATCGCTGGCCTTGGGATAAGCTCTACCAGCATTTCCTGCGACCGACGTTTGGAATTTATTACGGTACTGCTATCAGGGTTATGGTCCCGAAACTGGCCATGGGGTTCTTGACTCTTCAAATCATCTACTACTACTGGAAGTACGAAGCTAAGGACTGGACTCACTTGCGTGGTGTTGAGACGATGAAGAAGAAGGACGTTTTTCTCCGTGCCAAGGAGATTGAAGAGCAATATCCAGGCCTCATTGAACAAGCTAACTTCGATCCGGCCAAGTACCGTTACTTCGGTCCTAGCTACGACAAGCGTACTGCCATTCTGAATGTCGGCGAAACTTCTAGACCTTGGTAGACGTGAAATAGGAACAGTTTCGATTGAGAACTTTACTGATTTAATGTAAAAAATGAGTTTGCTCAGGAAATTGTTAAATTTCAATCTGTTTTATGCGGTTCTATACTTTTATTTCCCTTGTTTTCTTATGTACTTTTACCATAGTTTCAGAATGACGAGATAGTATGAGACGATCGAGATTTTTGCTGTTAGTCGTGGTAACTATTTTTTTCATTTACTTCATCCATGATTCCGGACCGCCACTTCTGAAAATCAAGGAAAAATGGCCTTCAATAATCCACTATTATTGCCAATTTCTGGAGTCAGAACTCTCCGGTAATGAATCGACGATCCAGAACCAAGATGACTTTAATTTGAAAGGCCTCGTAGTCACGTTCAGACATGGCGAACGATCTCCACTGCTACCTTTAGAAATGAAATCAGTGGTCCCTGATTGTTCTGCCTATTTCGATGTCGATAGAAAAGCCTTTGAAGAGTATGTTGATCTTGTAAACTCCAGAGATTTCCGAAATTACATAGCAATTGACAAGGCATTTGATGGATATACCTGGTATCCAGAAAGATCCAAATGTGTAGAAGGCAACTTGACAGCAGAAGGAGTTCTCCAGTTGGTCAAATTAGGCAATTTCCTAAGGCAACAGTATTCAAAAACAGGTTTATTCAAAGGCAGTCCAAATGTGACAGTCAGTTCATCTCTGTTCTACAGAACATTCCAATCAGGGATCGCCTTTATTTCGAGTTTCCTTTTTCCTCAATCCGACAAAGTACAGAAAATTTTCCTAAAAGCCAGCAACACGACTTATTTCTGCATGAATAAAAATTGCAGTTGTTCAAAAATTGCTGGATTTAGACAAATGTTCGAAAAAGTGAGTTTTTAATATGGAATTTTATATGGAGTAATATTTCAGACAAGATCGAATCTGTATTTCCGGCACTTTCCTGGACTCAGTGAGGAACTGGATAATATGGCGACGTTGATGGGACTTCAAAAGATAAGTCATCCGTTATCTTTTGTGGACGCCGTTCTTGGTCGATATGCTTGCAGAAGACTGCCTTTTCCTTGTTTCAATAACACCAAGTGCTTGACAGTTGAGAAATTTACAGAAACAATAGAAGTAGTTGGGAAATTGGTTCGAGAAATGTTTCCACTTTCGAAGGATTTGAGAAGATTATTTGCTGCTGAATCATATCCTATCGGGCAAACCGTCGCTACTGTTATTCGGAAACTTAGAAAATCAAGTAATTCAAGTCAAATAAGAATTTTTAGTGGTCATGACATAACAATTGTGCCTTTTGTCTTCACTCTCGGGTTGAATGTCACAAGTATACCCCCTCCTTATGGTTCTAGATTAGTGTTTGAAATTTACGAATTGACGTCCAAAACAGTTATCAATGACTCTTTATTTCTTCGGGTTTTACTAAATGGAATAGACCACACGAAAAACCTCTTATTTTGTAAAAGTTTTTATTCTGGACTATGTCCAGCCAGATATTTCGAGTCTTTTGTGAAGAATTCGTTGTTACAAGAAATCGCCAATGTTCAAAGTATTACGGAATTGTGTCAATAAAGTTGTTTTCAGTTTTAAACAAGTAGAAAGTGATTTTTAAGAATTATTTTAATTGGAAAAATAAGTTAGATTTTAAAGAAAATTGGAAAAACTAATAATTTCCTTTAAATTAGTTAATTTTAAAAAGATAATTTCGATTTCAAAAAAATTGAAAAAACTAGTTGGTTTTTTTTGGAAAATTTTATATAAAAAATAATTTAAAATTTTTAAAATTAAAAAACTTCTTTTTATATTTAAAATTAACTTAATTTTTGATATAAAAATAATTTATATTTTGAAATAAATAAGGAAGATTTATATTGAAATTTAAAAAAAATAATTTAAAATAAATTAGCGAAATTGGTCGAAGGTCGCATTGTTTATCGGTATTGACATTTTTTCAAAGTGCCCGGGATCCTTGTCTCACAACGAAAAAGTCACAAGGCAGCTTTTGAGTGCGAGCGAAAGAGCTGTTTGATACGGTGCGCACAATCGCCGCTCTCTTCTGCCATTGGCAATGTTACTTCGCGTTCCTCCTTGGTTCTTCGCTTGAGAATGTAGCTAGAACAGCTATTCGTTATTTCTTTTGCCTCAATAGTTGAAGAAGGAAACCTCCGCTGCTGACTGTGTTGGCTTCTCTCGTGTTCTGCCTTTCTTTTTTATGGTTCTTTGTAGACGCCGAAAATAGCTAGGAGCCTTTGTAAATATGTTTAAATACAAAGAATTATTTAATTTAAGTTAGATTTAATGTGTTTTTTATATGAATTTTTTTAGCTGTTATTTGGCGCGTGTAATACAACTGGCAAAAGACGTCATGTCTGCGGTTTCCGACAACAATCAAGTGAATTTTAATCCTACTTGGTCAGTACCATTATAATGCTGGTGATTTTATATGGATGGCTATTTTTAGGATGCAGTCACCAGCTTCTCGCGGAGACAAACCTGGATTTAATCGAAGTCCACTCGATTCCGATGATAGTTCCAAGGTAATTGAATTTCCCACTGCTGTCGTCAAACGAACCTTTGATTTCAGGAAATGATGGCTCCAGTCTTTGCTAAACATCGCTATGGCCGAGAAGACATTCTCGCTCTGGAGTTGACGGGGACGAAACCTCCAGATGGGTTGCTTCAATGTCCGTTTCTTGTGGAAGAAGGACAAGCTCCGATTATTCTTACTAGTCTCAGCGAAACGGAACTTGTGAGTTTGAAAACATTGTTACCAAGAGGTAATTGCGGCGTTTAGCGTCTTCAACAGAATATCAACTCCAGTAAAGCGTTGAGTCTTATTACTCACCAAGAGCGAATGAGCATCAATGGAACAGGGAATGGATCATCGCCCAATTCTCCATGGATAACACCTGGGACACGTGGAGGTAGGCAGCCTGTCAGTCGATGGAGTGCTTTGACAACTGGGGAGGCTTCTGGTGGATCCACGTACGTAAAAGCAGGAATGGGGAGAGGAAGTGCGGCTTTAGGAAGGGGAGGTGGTGGCAGTGCTGGAAGAGGAGGATTCCGTGGTGGGTTCGACAAGTCAAATCCTTCAAATACAGGAGATAGAACTAGAACTCGTTTCAAGTCTTCTGGAGAAGAGGAATGGACAGTTGTTGGCTCCAAGTCAAACACTTCTAACGATAGTAGTGGGAATGTTTGGCGGGGGACTGGGACGAATGGACGACAAGATCCAGCTGAAGAGAGTAATGGGTTTAATCGTTCTCGTGGTACTGGGACAGCTGCTGGTCCCGTCAGAGGTGGAATCGGAAGATTTTCAGGAAATACTGATAGGTAAGTCTTTCGTTCTGATAGTTGAGGGGTGATATTGGTGCTTTAGATTCTACCCGGATTTCAAACGGTCTGAGTCTCATGAGCCCCAAGAAGACTGGGCTGCAGAAGAGAAAGTACCTGAAAGACAAGTTTCCTCCAATTCACCCCCACGAACGACTATTGGCCAATTCTCCGCTTCGCAACAACCATCTAATGAGGCTGTGACTGATTCCAATACGAGCAAAAGTGCTCCCGAAGCACCTGTTCCAGAACAAGATGTTTTGCATGGATTGATGAATTCGATAACTTCTTCTCCAGTCACAGAATATGAGTCATGGTATTATTTGGATCCTGATGGACAACAACATGGTCCTTATGAAGCTCCTCAGATGCTTATTTGGTATAAAAACAGATTCTTTAAAGAAGATTTACGGTGTCGTCGTTCTGATGAAAGGAATTTCACTACACTTGGGGAGCTTATTAAAATGAATGGTATGAATGATCCATTTGCTCCTCGTCGTCGTTCTGAGCCTCACCAGATGGTGGAAAATACATGGATTGACCAAGAGAGGGATCCAAAGTTTTTGGAATCTCAGAGAGTTATCATAGAAGAACGACGTCGACTTGAGGAACAGCAAGAACGGCTTCGAAGAGAGGAACAGGAGCGGTTGGAACGTGAATATCGTATCCGGATGATGGAACAAGAACTTGAACGTCGTCAGGTAGAACTTCAAAGGGCTGCTATTGCTAAGGAGGAAGAGATAGAAGAACGTCGTCGTCAACTTGCTGAATTTGAACGTCAGAGGGAAGAAGCTGAAAGAAGGGCTGCTGAACAGAGGGCAAAAGAAGCAGCTGAGTTAATTCGTCTACAAGAAGAACGTGAACGTGAAAAACGAGAATTGGAAGCTCAGCAACGTGCTGCAGAAGAAGTCATCCGTCGTGAACGAGAAAGAGTTGAAAAAGAAGCACTTATGCTCCGAAACCAAGTTATCATGGAAGCTCGTCGTTTAGCAGCTGAGGAAGCAGAACGTCAACGAAACCTCACGCTGCAAGAACAAAGGGCTCGTGAAGAACAACTCCAAGAACAGAGGCAACAACAATTAGTGAGGTTTTATTATGGAATTAAGTATAACTCGTTTAATTTTAGTATGAAGCTCAAAAGAAACGGGAGGTTGAGGAAGCTGTTGTTAGGGAAGCTGCTGCTCGTGTTACCGCCGCTGTTGCTGCTTCAAAGATTGCTCCGTGGGTCGCTAAAACTGTCGAGAAACCTCCACTCCATACTCAACGGTCACTTTTGGAGATTCAGCTGGAGGAAGAAAGGAAGCTAGCAGAACAGCGTAAGAAGGAGCAAGAAATCTTTGAACAGCAACGACGTCAACAGAAGATTATGCCTATTGGTCCTTGGTCTGGAACAGTTGCTCCGTCAGTCGCCAAAACCGCTCCTAAAAATGATGTCGCTTGGCCGGCTATTCCTCCTTCAACTCTTCCGAAGAAAGAAGTTCCTAAACCCAATCAACCTTCAACAACCAAGGCAAATGACAATAAAAAGAAAGAAAAGGAAAAGAATAATGATGATGAGTTCAAGAAATGGGCAGTCAAGGCAATTAATCAGTTGAATAAAACTGTATGTGCCAATGTTGAAGCTGAACCTTTTACTGCTTTCATCATGGGAGTTGAAAATCCAGACGAGGTTTGTTTTTTTTGCTTTTTTATCTTTGATTGTTGGTTTTCAGGTAGAGGATTACTTCCTCTCGTACTTTGGTGAAAGTGGACCTGTGAAAGATTTCCACAAGGAATTTCTTGAAAAGCGTATTGAGCTTCGCCCACGTCCGAAACTAAATGACAAGGATGTGAGTTTCTGATATAAGTTTTTAAGTGAAAATCATGTTCAGGATCTCTCTACTGCACAAGCTGCCGTTACGTCTGCCCCAGTTCAGCCCACACCTCCTGCTGCTCAACCAGCTGGCAAGAAGAAGAAGAAGAACAAAGCTGCCAAGACTATTGACATTAACGTACTTGGATTCAAGCCTGCTGGTGACCCAAACCGAATCAACGCTGGCGAGATTGATACCGCTCCTCCGGTTTCTCCTCCAAGAAGAAAGCGTTAAATTGTTGTTTCTGAATGGATAGTTGTTGTTTTGTAGCCTTTAATTTCTAGATACCGGTAAATTATGCTTTATCGGTGTTATCCAGCATCGGTATCTAGTTACCCTATATACCTTGTTGATTCAGAGATCCTGAACTTTATTGTTGTCTTCTTTGGTCTCAAATGACAAAGCTATCAGAGATGGAAAGCCGGGTTTGCTTTTGTACTCGGGGTCTCAGTGATGTTTGTAGATTTCCTCTGAGTGAATTTCAAGATATGAAATGAAATTTGATTGATATATTTAATCGGAAAAGATGACAAAAGTGGATTCTATAAAGTTGTTTGTAAAAGTGATTTTGATAAAAAGTTTTTGATTTTTTACTACATTCCAAATATAGGGATATTTTGCGAATTTTTGGGCGTTAATATGATTTAATTTAATTTAAATATAATTTGTTAGGAAAGTTGCTTATTTATCATAATTTTTATAAGAAAGAAATAGTCCACAGAATATTATCAAACTTTAATTTTCATTAATTCTTTGAATAATTCTTAGTTGAAAAAAAACTAATGAAAAATTTATCTGTGATAATTGCTTTCTTGTGACCATTTTTCATTAGAGCAACTTCTTATCAGTTAGAATATGATTGAAGAAAAAATACGCAGAATCAATTTTTAGTGCTTTGAGTATAAATGAGTAATTACCGTATACTAAACTAAACTAACCTCAGAGAAGAAGGAAATTATGCGAATTTTAAAGCCGATGAAATATTGATTTTCAGATGATTTCTGTAAAATCGATTTTTAATTTTGTCTTACGATTTTAGGGAAATCTACAGCACTGGACGATATGTTGGGAGCTATGTAAAATGTTAAACATGTCGCGAGAGTTGTGTCCGGGAACTTCGTGTTTTAAACATTTACGTTCCAGTTCTGGAGTTAGGATGGAACAAAGTTTTTGTAATAAAGTAATTCAAACTGTGAATTCTGAATTTGAAATCAGAATCAAAAATTGATTTTTAGAAACCTGAGTATCGAAAACTAACCTCTAATTCTGAAGACATCCAGAATTTTATTTTAGATTTCTGTAAAAAAGTGAAAATTTGCCTAAAATGGCTTTTAAATCATTATATAAAATTACAAAGTTATTTAAAATGGCTTTTTAAAATTATTTTTTAGATTTATAACACAAATATCACACAGTCGTATTCAGAATCCTCATATTCAGAAAAATTGACATAGATTACCGTGTAACTGAAGCCTCGGGAACAAAAGCACGACAAAAATGAATAAATCTGTTTTTGAAACAAAAAAAAAATTAAAATTCATTTTAAATTTTTCCAATGCAAGAATAATCATTTTAGAATGCTTCTCAGAACAGTTCAAGTACACATAAAAACATAACAGCTTTATTATTGTACATAATGTGCAAAATTTAAAAATAATAATATACCAAGTATAAAATACTGTATTTAAAAAATCAGTAAAAACAGAAACTTTCGCAAGTATTTAAATATTAGAAATTGCTTATTTTAGTATTTCGAAATGTAACAATTAAAACTTTATTAATAATCAGTGTTTCGTATTATCAAAATTAAAATTCAGAATTAAAAGTACAAATTGAAATTTTTGATGTTAAAACATGATTCATAAGTCATATTAAGATTCGAAAAATCCAGATATCCGATTTTACCAACTGAAATGAAAGAATATTTTACAGTAAGAAAAATTCATAGATGTGTCTTAACACGAAAAATTAGAATTTCGACCTCGAACCTTGAGTTTCGATTTTATTAAATGCACATTTTCACTGCATATGCAGTTTGAAGGTAAATTTTCTACAACGAAAAATTTCAAAAATCAAAGGTTCCATAAGTGATTAAAAGATAATACTAAATTTTTGTTACTAAAATCATCGAATTCGAATCAGTTCGAGTTCAAAAATTAAAGATTTTGGAAAATCAACAGCTTTGTTAATAACATATTTGCAAAAATAAAACAAACAGAAACATTTATCTTGGCGCGAATATATTTTAAATAAAAATACCTATTACTGAATAACTACTGTATTAAATATAGTAACCGTTTCGTAGTAACTATGTACGACTTGAATTTAAACAAAAATATTTTTTTAATGAATTTATTGTAAAAATTCTAATAGACGGGCACCTTTTTGAGGATATTTAAAAATAAATAAGTGTATTTTTGAAGGAATTAAAACATATAAGGATACTGTTTTAGGAGGATTGAAAAATAGACGGGCAGCCCGTCTATTAGAGTTTTTACGGTATATTGTGACTTCTGAAACGGGCAATCTGCAGAGATTACAGATGGCTCAAATTATTGATCTCAAAAAACCACATCTGTTCATGATGAAAAAGTTTTACTGTGAAAAATTTAAAAAAAATTACAATTGAAAAACAACATTATGTGACATGTTATATTTAACCTTCCCTTGCTTGACAGAAATAAGTTTATTATTGTTAAAAATTCCTTTGGATTCTCTTCAAAAAAAAGATTATTTCAGTACTTATGAGATATTTCAAAATGGATAATATTATAACAATTAATAATATTTGTCATTCTATAATTATATAATTTTAGATAAATTAATGTAAAAGTACATTCTCAATAAATATTCAAATAAAGCAAAAAACAAAGAATTTTAGAAAGTTGAGAACGGGGATCAATAACTTATAATTTATTTATAAATTTCTCGTACCTCAAAAACTAAAAATAATAGTAAGTAAGAAACGAAAAATTAAAAAAATAATGAAACAGATTTAACTATATTAACATTATCAATCATCTCTATTTGTTTCATTTTAATAAGAATCTAATATTTTACAGTCAATTATGGGAAAAATATGGAAATTTTAATATTTATCCAACGAATATTTAGACAAACTACAAAAATCCCAATACAATCGTTAACCTCATCACTTTATAAATCGTCTTTATGATACAGAATCAGAGTGACTTTGGGGATTTATACAGAACTATTTAAAGTGAAAATTTTAATATGGAAATATATGATTAAAGTGACCGTAGAACAAATCAATATGTGGAGTTAAGGAACTAGATAAATACAACCAACGAACAAGCGCTCGGAACTTTTCAATTTTTCATGTTTCTCTAAAAATAAAGATTTCTGACTAATTCAAGGAAAATAATATTTTTATTAGTTTTTCTCAATGTAAAATCGATCAAATTTATTAAAATAATAAAGAATATTAAAAAGCATTGAATATACCTTTACAAACTTTGGAATTTACTAAACTCCCTTTTCGATTGTATTTGCTCATTGTTTCTAGTTTTCTAAATTGTCTTTCAAAAACACTGCAGAAAGATTATATAAAAAACAACATTATTAATAATGAGATTATGAAATACACTTTAATATTGAACAGATACTTTTTTCGGAGCACAGGTGTCACACCAAAGTTCCCGTTCATTGTTCAACCGTTCAATATATCCGTTAAGTCTATTTTAGACAGAAACAGTAATCTAATTGATTTCTAAATGACAAAGAAAATCTTTATATATGATGAAATCGTCCTTTATCAGAATATTGATCACTCAAGATAAGAAAAAAGTAACAACAACGCAACTTTAAAAACAATTTGTCGTTTAAAATCATTAATTAGAGCACACGAACTATGAATTTGCGAGCAAGTTTTTGCAAAACCACTTCTATTTCCCCTTTTAACCCCCGTTCTATCGTATTTTTCGGTAATGACTTGTTTTTTAAATACGATTAGTAATGTAGGATAAGTTGCTCTCCAAGAAGAAATAGAAGTCTATTAGTTTGAAGAAGAACTTGAGATTCAATTCTTTTTGGACTAGCTTGACAACGATACAAATAACCAGAGGTATTATACAAGATAAGAGACCAAATAAGTTATAAGGACTAACTAAAAAATTCAGTATCAGCATTTTTCACGATGTTTCTTCGCGAATTCTGCAACAAATTTCAAGGTTTGTGGATCGATAGTTTCACCTTTGGTGTAAGCGTTGTATAATTCAATCACGACCTGAGTGAGCTGAGTTTGGCCTTTCTTTTGCTGAAAATTTGGGGAATTATGATCTGAGATGAATTGCCAATCGATACTCACCTTTTCTCTGTAATTTCTTGCGTAGAATCTTTTCTGCATGACATCTGATGGTCCTTCATCGACCTTCAAAGGACGTCCTCGTCCTCTTCTTTCTCTCTGAGGTTCGTACGGTTTCTTGGCACTGCGGGGTTTGCTTTGGTAACCCTGGAATAAAATTCATATAATATAGTTTCTTGTTTAAATAACAACCAACCTGAGGTTCGTATCCGGGAGAAGAATCAGGAATACTGACATCATCAAACAATTCTTTTGTATCAGCGTTGCCGGCATCTGAGAAGCTTGAGGACTGAGAGTAGATGGATGGAGACATTTCAGGATACGAAACCATCATGTTCTCAGAGCAGTACTGCCCATGATTTTGAGAAGGTTGGATACCATGTGCTATTTTGGGTATACTGTTGTTTTCTGAACTCGTAGAACCGTCGAATTGATAATCCGAAAACGCACTTTCCATTTGAGAAGCGTCTAATTCTGAAAAAAAATTATCGGCCCAAGATCCAGGTTTTTGGGAAGTGAAATGATGCATGTCGACGATCGTTACAATCTAAATCGAAATAACTTATTACAAAGGTTTCCTTATTAATATATTTTTACAATACACGATTTCTTTTCACATCTTAATATTCATGTGAACAAAATATTTCTTAAGTTGACTGTTCTGTGAGCTTATCGCAAAAGTCAAGCCTCTATGCTTTAATTGATAGAATTATCGAATAATGAATGTTATAGAAAAGAGTGAATCTGATTATTCTACTAAGCATTGAAAGTAAATGGAGTGATAAAAACATTAATCCTGGTTGAAGGCTAGGAAAGAAAAAGACGAATCATCTGAAAATAGAGCGAATAGGTACTAGTCTAAAGTGATTTAAGAAAACAAACTAGATCAAAATACAATGCAAAAATTAACAAACCATCTTATTTTCGAAAACGCAAGCAAAATTTAAACTAAT
Source organism: Halicephalobus mephisto (assembly GCA_009193035.1). Taxonomy (NCBI): domain Eukaryota; kingdom Metazoa; phylum Nematoda; class Chromadorea; order Rhabditida; family Panagrolaimidae; genus Halicephalobus; species Halicephalobus mephisto. The sequence goes on along the minus strand of SWDT01000010.1, from coordinate 686,976 downwards.
AACCACTAATAATAATAATGCGAAAAATTGACCGTAAAAGCTTTCATTAAATTCAAAATGCAGATACATAGGGAATAAGATATAAAAACATTTTTTTTTATTAAAATCGCTTATTAAAAATCATGAAACTGAAATCACGCGGTTTTCTGTTTATCAGTAAAATCGATGGTTCAATTCTGTTTCCATTAAGCTTTGTTTTTCCAATAAAAATGAGTATTTCCCATCGAAACAACTCATCGTATTCAACAACAGCAGGACAACTACTCTGTAATACGTGCAACACAGAAAACAGTTGTGAGCAGACAACAAAGTTATTCCAGTTTAGTTCTGTAAAGGTTGTAACACCTATTTTACGATCCACGAAAAATCATTGTTGACATAATTCCAGAAGTATGAAAAGACTTCTAATAGACTCAAACGTGCAAGAATCGTTGTTCTTTGAAAACCCTTGCAAGATGCTTTTTTGAGAATCCCGTGACTTGCCTGGCCTTATCAGTAGAACAACCAAATGTTTTCCTAGTATACTGACTCATAAAAGTGTGCTAAGAGCAGTAGTTTTCAATTTTTGTTGGACAATCCTTGTCTTGTTCCATCTGTAGTTACAGTAATGGAAGTGGGGATTATGGAGGGAAGAAAATAAGAAACAGGTCAAGGAAAGACAAACAGGCAGAGGCTTTTGAGTGAAAGATGAAACTAACTTTACCACAAAAAATTAAACAGGCACTGGATATTAATTTTAGTAGAAAATTACATATATTTGTATCCAATTTTACAAGCAGTGTATCCAGTGTGTCGGAAAAAACATACTTGGTTTATAATATCGGGAATCATAAATTTTCTTCTAGCAGCGCACGATCGACGTCAGTACTAAGTTTAAGAACCGTTTGACAACTATGTTAGTGATTGTCTAAAACTTTTCATTGTCTTTTTTCGGAATTACTAATAGGTTCTAACAAGATTTTAATTCAATGAATTGTAGCAGGAATTTAATTTATATTGAAGATAAGTTTATTGAAAACATTCAGGTGGAATGATGGAACGAAACCCACTAGAACTGGTACCAGAAAGTAGTGATTATATATATCGTCATTCTACGAAGAAAAAACTAAATTCAAGTTTGTGTGATCGTGTGGAAATACTTCCTCGTAGGTCTAATTCTCGTCAATGTGATAGTACATTCAGTCCTCTACTAAAGTTAAGACAATTCGCAAATTATAATAAATTACTTAAGGAATATCCATTGTATTAAAGTAATTTGAAATATACTCGTTTCCCCCGGAAGACAGTACAATTTTCTACAAAAAAGACATTTTACTATCAAAACAATAAAAACGGATATATTCGGGAAATAAAAAGTGACTTAAGTAATGCATTATATTAAAATTATACAATTATAATACAATCTAAGATATTCTCAATTTTTAAGCAAAATTATAGATAGGCTAATCTTTTGAAAATTAGCGTCGCGAATATGTTTATTAGAACAATTTTTTGATCTTTTTATAATTTTACTCTCTCTGTCTTCAAAAGGCCAAAGAACTTATTTTTTGATAGTAATATATCAATGAAAAAACTTGTTTCAATCATAAAAACAAGTTGAAACAGCCGGCTTGACATTTTAGAAGGAGAAGGTGGGAGAAAAATGAACACTACTAAAAACATTGAACGTCGAACTGAATTTCATGATAGAAAACCAATTGTTAAAAAAATTTCAGAGAAAATGTATTAAAATAATAGAAGATTCCCTGAAGAAAGACAACTGTTATCATTATAGTTGAGGAAAATGTTTTTTGAGGAGACTTTTTGGAGTATTCATGCAGTTAATCGAACAAGAGAGAAATTACTTTTTTTTACTTTTATTCCTATATCGCACAATCAAATTTTACAACAAATTACAATTTAAATTTAAATAATTTAATTCCAATTGTCGTTTCCTTTGATCCAGCTTTCCAGTTGGATTCGTGCGTAGGGGGCAGCACGGGTTGGAGAGAAATTGTGCTTCGCGACATCGAACTCGGCCTTCTTGCATTCTAGCGCTTCTGCGAGGTCGTCGCTCCATCTTTTCCGGGGCCTTCCGAGTGGGCGCTTCTTCTTCGGGTTCCATAGGGTGGTCCTCTTTGCCCAGTCGCGCGTTGCTTCAAGAGAGAAATTATGAGAGCTAAATGATTCGGCTGAGATTTTTTAACCACCAAAACAAAACTAAGGGAAACAAAAAATTAATAATAGAAAATTAATTCACTCATTTATAAAGTTTTTGATTTTTGAAGTAACAACATGAGTTACTGTATTAAAGGCATATTAAGTGGATTCTTGGATTTTCTGATTTACAATATTCATCGTGTTTTACAATAAACAATATTAAAAAACTTCCAAAACCAATGTTATGTGATATTTATGTCAATTATTTTTTACAGTAGACTTATCGCATTTTTAATGATTTTATTTTTTGTCTCAAAGTTGTATTACAGAACAACCAGAAGCGTCTACATGACATACTCAAGACGGAGCAAATGAACGAGAGAACAGCAAATGTCTTATAATAAGAAACAACAAATGAACGTTTCCATCGTCATTGTTGATAAAACTTCCTTTAAGTCCTTCAGTTTTTTGACGAAGAATAATGATGACACATTTATGGACAAAATTCGAAAGACGACAAGAGAAAATGAATCCTTAATGATGATATAATGACGCTACAGCAGTTAGGAATAGTATTTTCAAACATAGGAGTAATCAAAGGAGGAAGTATATTTATTTTCTAAATCTTATCACATTTTCCACGATCCTGAGTGAAAAAATGCTTTTTCATTTTGAATAAATCAATAAATATACATTAAGAATCTTTTTTATCTTCTAGATAAGGTCGAGATCAAGTTTCCAAAGCGAGATATCTTCTACCGTAATCAAGATCTAGTTATTTTTCACCAATGGGTAAATCTGGATCTTTAATAAAATTATTTTCCAAGAAACTACTTTTGTAGTTGATTAAGTTTGTTTCTCAATCTTGTTTCAATTAAAACATAAATTTCGATTAATTTTTTTATATTTAAAATGAAAAATAACAATACTTAGAAGAAAAAACAAAAAAAATTATTTTTTTTTCAGTTTTTTCATATTTTAAACACGTTCTATTTTTCTGAATATTAATTTTAAAAAATCTGTTTTTACAGCATTTTAGTTATTTAATACCGTATTGAATTCTTAAAAATGAAGCTTTTCAAAAACGGATTCTGAAAGATTATATAAAATTTGTTCAAACGTTTAAAGTTTATCCAATTATGAACTCGATGTAAATTCCATTCGAAGGCGATAATATTTTTCAAATAAGAATTTGGATATAAAAATTTACAAAAACAACATTTCTTAAGGAGTAATTAAAAACTGTATTCCAGATTTTTGAAATCCGTTTTGACTAATCAATGTTGAAGCATTTAACATTACTTTTAATAATTTTTACAAAAATCCAATTTTTATTCCTTTTTCTCTTATTCATTATTTGTTTTTAAAATCCCCTATTTTATTTATGCGAACGATGCAATCCTCATTCATGCTTCTCTGTTCCGGACCTCTGATAATTTTTTTAAAACGTATGTTCATTCTTCTTGGCATTAAGAAGACTATAGATAGATAAGGAAAAAACTAAAGGTTTCTATTTTCGTCAATAACAGACAATTTCGTAACTTCTCTAGATCTCATTATTACAAAGGATACTGTAAAAAATTACTTTTGAAAATATTTTAACTCATTTTTCATTAATTCAATTTCATAGATAAAGATTTCAAAGTTAAATATATTTTTTACCGTTCAAAAAACTAGGAAAATACAGATCAATACATAATATGAGATCAGGATCTGTTACTTTTCAGAATCCATTAGATACTTTTGGAAGTTTTTAAAAACAAACTTAAAATTCCATGGTTTTTAATTTAAAAAACAAATTTCTACGAAAACAGTTTTCCGAATTTTCGTGACAAAAGTTTATATTAGTGATTTAGGATTGCAAATATATAAAAATTTTTTATAGCATTCTTCTCGTTTTCGTAAAAATGAAAAAACCTTTATTTTATATCTCCATAGGTGAAATAAACGATTATTAATCAAGTAATTTAAAGTTTTTGATCTTTCTGACGTTGCTGACAGCAGACACGGAAACAATTTTAATTCCAAGATTCGGTTATTACTTCGACAAATTATGTTTGATTTTTTAGATCGTAAATCTTTATAATCGTTCCGAAAAATAAACATTATTGGAAGGATTGTCGAGGACATCTCACAGTCAAAAGATGAATTTTAACTTTATTATCGAAATTTTTTCATAATTAAGGATGTGCAGAAAAAAATTTCCAAGGATATCAAATAGATGAAATTTAATGTTAGGCCATGACGAAAAAATAAAAAAAATCCCGAAAATTAGAGTTCTGCAGTTAAGTCTCAAAGAAATCAAAACTCAATGGTAAACTATACAATAATTTGGATTTATTTTTATTGATTTACTTTTTCTGTATTATTACTTGTAAAATGACATGTGTAGATAGAAATAACTAGTTGCAAATTAAGCTTTTCATAGTGCTTTGACACACATAGAAGTGTTCTATACAATCTTATCATTGTCAAAACGAGAGGCTGATTTTCTTTCGGTAATAACATTCATTTAAAATGAGGTTGAATCTATTGAACGTTTCTCGAGATTTTATGAACTCTGTTATTGACGATTTTTGGAGCAGTTCATCAAGTACCAACAACTTCGTTGAAGATTCAGTCATGGAAAGAAACCATTCAAATTATCTTCAGAATGGCCAAAAGTATTTTGATGGATCAGATGACCAAAATTTTTCAATTTGTCAAGAAGGAAATAAAACTCATGGTTTGAGTAACCAAGAAATCCAACAGGATCAAGTTGAATTTTCCTCTGTACTCAAATCCGATATAATCAATAACAAAAATAATCATGGTTTTAATCAATCGGTGAGTTTTGAAAGAAGTAGATACCGTTTCCAAGAAAATCGTTTTAGAACTCAAATAGTCATTATCAATTACCTGTTTCGCAATTATCTGATGGCGCGAATGATCAGTACAGTTACGGGATCTTAAAACAACCATTGGAAGATTCCTCCAGAGGTTATTTGTGGAATCTTCCTTCGTATCAAAAAGGAAATTATCAACAATATTTTTGTTCGCAGAATCCATTGAACAATTCCAATTTGGCTGATCAAATGTCTCTTTATCCAGAACAACAATATCAATCCACAGCACCGTCAACTGGATACTACAACCAAAGTTTTGATTTCGGTAACCAAGATTTCGAAACGACCAGGAATATGACAGATAGTACTCATGTTATAACTTTTAATCATCCTCAAGAAAGAATAGTCCGACAAAGATGGCCACAGGATTCATCACATCAACACGATTATGTTATTCTTCAGAGTCAACAAAATCAACAGGGAACTTTGATCATTGTTCAAGACGATCAGGTTGCTGGATCTGCTTATAAGGTAGTAAATCAGCACGTTGGACAAAGTGGGAGAAATGAAATAAGTCCTGCTATTCATTATCAAGAATATGGTTGTGCTTCTGATTCTTATGAACTTTCATCAGCTGTATCTTCTCAAAATAATGAACTCTGCGAGATTCGCAGAATCTTGAAGAAGTACAAATTCCAAAAATCAAGTCGTGGAAGAAAGCCAAAATCTTCTCCTGACAAAAAAACTTTGAAAAACAGGAAGATGATACAACAAACAAGAGAGAAAAAAAATACATATGCTGCCATCGCTAAAGAAATCCTCCGAATCTTTGATAAAAAAGAGGATCTACACGAGAACATCAAAGATCAGTTTCCAAATCATCGCTCCGCCATTGAAAAAGCTAATAAACATCTACATCAATCGAGATCAGGAAGACCACGAACATCAGAGACACAAAACGCTTTGAAACACCAAAATTATCGTATCAAAAATAATGCAAATACAAATTATATAGAGGATTTTGTGCGGTTTGTTGTTGGTAATTGGGCTGATATTGCCAAGGGCACAAAATTTATTCAAGATTTCAAATTCCATTTGAGAAATTAATTTGCTTAGATTTTTGTTTTTTGAGGTAATAAAGTATCAAAGTTCTTTAGAGATAAGATTTGTAATCATTATTATTTGGTGGCGCCAATACCCGGATGTAATCATATGATTTTGATGTCGAAATAAAGTGATAAATGAAGAATCTGCATTTTACACTAAAACTTAAAGATTAAAAAGAAGGAATCATAAATGAAATTAAGAGTTGCTTGGAAGTAGAAGGAAAATTATTTAGATCTCGAACTGACAATAATTCATAGACTCTGTCATCGTTTCAGTGAATTAAATTTATCTGAATTCGTCGTAATGTATTAAAAACTAATGAGTTGAATAAAGCCATTTGAAAAGTATACGGCATCTGAGAATTCTCTATATATGGAGATTAAATACAGTTTTATTACGATATGTAGTTGAATCTTTAAAGATTAATAAACGATAAAAATTAAATGATAGATTTAAACAGTAGAAGAGGCGCTAGACTTTAAATTTAAAATTCCCTGTTAGAGGAGTAACTTTCTCCAACTAGTTAAAGTAATGTTGAAAAATTGTTTTTAATACTGCTCAAAAAGTAATAAAAAATATTGGAAAATTTCCTTTATAAAGATCGATTTCAGACCTTTTCTTTCATCTATGGTAACAATACTTGTTCCTTTTTAGATTTAAAGTCAATTTCCATTGTATATGAGCTCGAAGATAGAAGAAATGATTTACAATACTCCATGAAAAAATCGATTTTAACGATTCCTTGTCTACTCCGATAACTAACCGTAATTAGTTGTCTTAAAATTTAAGTATTTAGGTTTAAAACGAAAGAATCAGCTATCCCTAATACATTTATGTTCTATAGAAAATTTGCTGTATCCTTCCTTAATATTTTACTCAGTTTATCAAGTTTATAAAATGATCAAGAACAAAGAATATCTTTCAGTGTTTCTTCATGTCTAACTCTTTGAAGCAAAGCTATCACAGAGATCAAAATTAAAATAAAGGAAAAACTTACTGTAATCCCTAAAACGATGAAAAAATAAACCGGTGATTTGGGTCTTGATAGTTCTAAACTTGCAAATGTTGTGAGGTTCTCTCCAAGAGAATTCGTAGAATTATTATAATCTAGAGTTATTAATCGAAGAATAGTATAATCATTTTCTTGTCCTAGAAAATAGAAAGCAATTGAAATATGAGTAAAGATGATCAACTTACCAGATAGTGATTGGATAAAGTATACAGTGAAAGTGAGAAGTAATACAGAAATATCCATAATAACTACTAGCTTCTTATTTAAAACAAAAAAATGCAAATTTTGAGGAATATAACATTATTTAAGAGCGATTCTACGTAACTTTGGTCATTTTTGCCCATTTTTTGGCACAATAGAAAAAAATATTCTTCAATTTTTGTAAAAAGTCCTAGGATGGGGTAACTGAACTCCTAGATTCCGAATATGATGTCAGAATTGGGGGTCAACCTTCAGAATTCGGAGATTCAGAATCTCGGATTCTGAAGTTTGGAGTTCTGTATTTTTGTTAATTGAAGTTTAATCGACTTTGTTCTTGTTTTAAATAATATGTATTTCCTGAGATCTCCAACTTTTCTTTAGGTATTGACTTCTGAAGTCGTGTCCCAAGAAGGGATTCTGAAGTTCACCAGTCTTCTTCATCAACTATTACTATCTAGATACCCCGAGTCTAGGCTGGAGTTTGCATCTATGATAGTCCTTAGGACTCTCAATGGGCTGCTATAAAGCGCGACATCAAAATCGCGTCGCTTCAAAAACTATATCAAAGAAATCCGATTCTGACGGTCTTGTGGAGGGCAAAGAAAATTTTTTCGCTGCGTGAGAAATTATCCAATGGAAGTGTAATATGTTGATTGTAGGGTTTTCATAGGCGCTGAGTCCATTGGTGATGTTATTTTTAACCTAGAACCCCAGAGAAAAGGGGTATAGGGATCGGGGTCCAAAATTTAGAAGTCAAAACGATTTCATAAATAAAAAACCTAGAATAGAATTTTTCGATATGAAAATTTCACTATTGATGGAGTTTTTGACCCAGGACCTCGGGGTAAGGAGGTATAGGGGAGGGAAGGGGGTTGAGGTCTGAAATTTTATAAAGTGATACAAACATTTTTTTTGAATGATAGCAACCAGCATTAGCTAATCACAAGATGACTGTGTTGATTCCCCAAAGTTTTAAATTTTTCAACACATCCGTTAGAAGAGCTACAATAGTCTCAGAATTCTAAAAATGTTTTGTGACATTTAACAAAATTAAAATAAGCTACTCGAGTTTCGCCAGGAGTTATGTGGGTATATGTGTGTTGACCAAATTCGTCAAATATTTTTGTAAGTACGTGTGTAACGTTCCAAGGAATTCCGTATTTTCTGTATTACTGATCTTGACGTTCTCTATGATAATAAGGATCTAATTTTTGAATTAAATTAGCTGTAAGAAGTGCTTCACCTTGAAGATTAGCCATCAATATGTATCTAGTTTTGTTACTGGATACAGCTTGAAGGACATGTTGCTGCATTTTTCTAATACCTTCAATACTTTGCCGTACTATAAATGTGGTTCTTTCAGCAGATTGTGTTTCCAAGATAGCACTTTCTTGATTCCTCTTTAATTCTTATTCGAGTTGGTTAGAAATTTCAACAAAGCCGTTCAGAGCATCATTAAATTTCAAAATATTACCAAGAGTATGTTTAGTAGACAGTAGCTGGAAATTTTTAGTTTTTTTGAAATCCCATAGTTGATTTATTCACAACAGTCATTTTTGGTTTTCAAAACCAACTCTTGACATTACATATCATCCAGAAAATTATGTTATTAACACTTTCTTCAATATAAACCTCCTTGATATCGACTTATAGATATCGTTTGGAAGAATTTTAATTGCTTTTTCATCAACATCATAACAAAAAAGTACTTTTCAATAATAAAACAAAAGTAAGACAGTACTTAACATTTTAATTACGGTATTGCAAAAAATTTCGCTTTCGTCGCAAAATCTCAATCAAGAAATAGTTCTGACACAAAAAAAACATAAAATACAAATCCGGTGTATTTTATAACTTCATGGTTCATATATTATTCATACTGAATTAGACATTTTTAAAATTTCAGACCCCGACCCCCTTCCCTCCCCTATACCTCCTTACCCCGAGGTCCTGGGTCAAAAATCCCATCAGTGGTGAAATTTTCATATCGAAAAACTCTATTCTGGGTTTTTTATTTATGAAATCGTTTTGACTTCTAAATTTTGGACCCCGATCCCTATACCCCTTTTCTCTGGGGTTCTAGGCTAAAAATAACATCACCAATGGACTCAGCGCCTATGAAAACCTAACACATCGACATATTACACTTCCATTGGATAATTTCTCACGCAGCGAAAAAATTTTCCTTGCCCTCCACAAGACCGTCAGAATCGATTTCTTTGATATAGTTTTTGAAGCGACGCGATTTTGATGTCGCGCTTTATAGCAGCCCATTGAGAGTCCTAAGGACTTCAATAGATGCAAACTCCAGCCTAGACTCGGGGTATCTAGATAGTAATAGTTGATGAAGAAGACTGGTGAATTCAGAATCCCTTCTTGGGACACAACTTCAGAAGTCAATACCTAAAGAAAAGTTGGAGATCTCAGGAAATACATATTATTTAAAACAAGAACAAAGTCGATTGAACTTCAATTAACAGAAATGCAGAACTCCAAACTTCAGAATCCGAGATTCTGAATCTCCGAATTCTGAAGGTTGACCCCCAATTCTGACACCATATTCGGAATCTAGGAGTTCAGTTACCCCATCCTAGGACTTTTTACAAAAATTGAAGAACATTTTTTTCTATTGTGCCAAAAAATGGGCAAAAATGACCAAAGTTACGTAGAATCGCTCTTAAAACGTTTTTGGCCGAAGGGACAATCGATAAATTGAAACTGGACCAAGAAAACAAAAATTTAAAATTGCAAAAGGACCTGAATGGCTGGCGTTCCGATCTATGAGCCAGACTAATCTCTTTTTCTCCAATTTTGTTTGACTATAGATCTATTTTTTCCGAAAACAATTATGCAGTGGATTTTTTTTATTTTTGTTGTTTTATTATCTTTTTTGAGAACGTCCGGATCTAAACTAGAACCGAAGATCGAGGATTTCTTCTACAAATCAACTCATACGAACAACTGGGCCGTTCTTGTTTGTACTTCTAGATTCTGGTTCAATTACCGGCATGTCGCCAACGTTCTTTCCATTTATCAATCCATCAAGCGTCTCGGTATCCCAGATAGGTGAGAGTTTTATTTTGAGTGAAATCCATATATGAAAGTGCAATTTTTAGCAATATTATTATGATGCTGTCAGATAACATTCCATGCAACGCCCGGAATCCTCATCCAGGTCAGTCAATTTTCTTTTTTTTTCACTAGCTTAAAACTCACTTTTTTATTGTTTAGAAATCGGACTAACTCTATTTATAAATATTTTATATTTTTCGAATATGAATTTCAATTTTTAATCTGGATTCCATATGTCGAATTTTACTTATTTTCCTTTAACAACTTTTAAAAATTGTTTTATTCCAAATTATCTTTTTTTATTATGTAATTATCAAATTCACATTTCTTAAATCGGTGTTTGAAGAATAACACTTAGGACATTAATCGTTTTCAATTATCTCCACCTGATTTTTTCCCAGACATCATTTGTTTTTAAAATTAATTGAGGAACTTTGAATATTTTTGATTTATGATGATGTACTTGATTGTAAACTATAGGATATATCATCTAAGTATATTTTCGACTATAAAAATAATTCAACAGTTTTTTAGAGATCTGTGGACTAAAAAATAATGAATCCATGTACGGATTATAACTTTTTATGATAGAATTACCTCTGTAGTGATTATTGAAAAGTATCTTCCATAAATTACTAGAAAATCAATATTAAACAAAATTCCTCAACTGTTAATTACGGTGATTTCCAGGTGAGATTTATAACTATCCAGAACTGAGAGAGAATCTTTATGGACTCAATGTGGAAGTGGATTATCGTGGATATGAAGTCAGTGTTGAAAACTTCATCAGAGTTCTGACTGAGCAATTGCCTGAAGGAACCCCAAGAAACAAAAGACTGCTGAGTGACCATCAAAGCAACATCTTGATTTACATGTCAGGTCACGGAGGAGACGGATTTTTAAAATTCCAAGATCACACGGAGTTGACGTCCTCTGAAGTGGCTGATGCTATTGAAACAATGTCCAAAAATCAAAGGTAAACATTACTTTTCAATTGACTTTTGATTGATTTTTTCAGATACAACGAAATCCTCTTCATTGTCGATAGTTGTCAATCTGCTTCTATGTATTCTGAAATCACCAGTCCCAACGTTATTTCGTCTGCTAGTTCCCTTGTTGGAGAAGATTCTCTCAGTTACCGTAGAGACGACGACATTGGAGTGTTTGTTGTTGACAGATATGCCTACTTTGCTCATAGGTTCCTTGAGGACAACTTGAAAGGTCCAGATCCTCTTCAAAGTAATGCTTCTCTTAGTGATTTCCTCAATGCTTGTACGAAAGAAAAGTGCATTTCGACTGTCGGCATCAGCACGGAAAATTACAGACGTTCTCCGGATCATGTTAGAGCTGCAGACTTCTTTGGAGTCAGAAAATATCACCGTGCTTTGACAGAAGAATTTGAAGAAGGAGAAGAATGGCAAAAATTGGCTGTTGATTTGGAAAAAGTGAAAATGAGCTGGAAAAATCTTGGCATAGAATAGGGTTATTAATTTTGGAAGTAACAGTTTTTATTTTTTATTCACTTTGTCTCGATTATGCGGGTCTAAAAATGCTTTATTTTTATATATTTATTTTAACGGTTTATTTACCGTAATTATTTTTGAATTTAGAAAAATTTTATTATTTGTTTAGGATGGCTGGATTGAATGCCTTTGCTGACTTTGGTGCTCTTCCAAAAGGAACTTCCAGAACGGGTTTACCGTCATCTGGGGCTTCTGTCGGAGCCAAAGCTCAAAGTATGTTCCAGACATTGAGGAGACTTCATGGTCAGAATTTGGAAAGTCAAGGTTTGAATGATTTATCAGAAGCATTTCAAAGTTTCGTAACAAGAGCTAAATTCTTTAGTATTGGAAGATTAAGGTTGGTTTGAAAGTTTTTAAAATTATTTTTTGTTTTTAATTTTAGAAGAACTTGGTCACATTCGGCATTGGAATTTATGAAATACAGAAGACTTCTTCCAATGTTGGTTGCTGATGAAGGTGATCCAGGTTCTGTTTTTGATGATTTTGACACTTCTCCTTTATGCTTTTCTGCTCGACCTGCTGTATCTGTGAGATCTTCAGAAGATAAGAGAATTACAGTTACAAACATATCTCCTAGAGTAACGGTTGCACAGTTACAATCATTTTTTGGAAAATTTGGCAAAGTTATTATGGTCAAAACTCCGACGGATGACAGAAGGAAATGCTCTTATGGAACTCTTCCGAAAAAACACTCAACAAAGTTCCAGATGGCTCATGTTAGTTTTGCGAAGGAAGAAGCGGCTCAAGCAGCGTTGAATGCTCCTAGTGAAGAACTCGTTTTTTACGGACAACAAATGGCTGTTCAACCATATATTTCTCTAAGTAGAAGAAGAACAGTAAGTGTTACTAGTAGAGGAACAACAGGAGAAGGTGATCAAAGTAGTTCTGGATTTATTGTCAGTGGAGATGGAACAGAAGAACAACTTTCAAGATCGTCTTCAGTTATTAGTATGTCTAGTTCAGGAACAGCGAGTTCAAGTCAAACAATATTTCCGTTAGATGAACTTCCAAAAAAAGTTTTGGAAAATGTATTTACTCATTTGAGTATTGTTGACAAAATTAGACTAGAAAGAGTGTCGAAAAGATTTTTAGAAGCTTCGATGGCATCATGGAAGGGTTGTCCTGAATTGTCTTTCAAAGATGATCCTACATTGATTAGACTTTTTAATCAGAATAATCCATTAAGAAATTCTCAATTGAAATCTATTTTAATGAGAAGTAGAATTCATTTGAAAAAATTGGATATTTCTGGGATGATTAATTTGCTCAATGATAAGGCTATTGAAGATATTGCTCATTTGTGTACAGATTTACAAGAATTGGATTTGTCTGGAGTTCATGCAAGTGCAGATGCCCTGAGGTCATTGAGTGGATCTCTGTCTGCTCTTAAGAAAGTATCATATAGGGATATGAAGTCAACTGGAGATAAGATTTTTTGGTTTTTGTTTCAAAGTTGTGGAAGAAATTTGTCTTTTGTGGATTTAAGAGGATGTTCAAGATTCAAAGGTCGTTGTTTTAAGTTATTTGGAATGTTATTGGAAGAAATTCTCTTGGATGGATGTCAACAGATTGATGATGAAACTATAGATGATATTTGTCTTAAATCAAGTAATGTTCATGTGTTGAGATTGAATGGATGTTGTAATATTACTAATAATGCGATTTCTGTGATTTCAAGACATTTGTGTGAGTTGAAGGAATTTTCACTTTCTGGAGACAGATTTACCGGATTGACAACAGAAGGATTGTTTCCATTGCTGAGAATTAACACTATTACTTCATTGGAGTAGGTTTTTGAAAGTTATTTTAGAAATTAGAAAGTAATTTTTAGATTGGATCATAGTCCATTGGTAAACGACACATTGATAGAGAAGATTGTAGAAGATTTGAAAAATCTCCAAAAACTTTCAATAGCTTTTGCTGGTTCTGACTCTACTTTAACTGAAAAGTCTCTGTTGAAATTGCGAGAACTTTGTAATTTGGAAGAATTGGATCTTAGTGGAATTGCGGCTGTAAATAATACTGTAACCAAAGCAATTGCTGATTCGTGTTTGAAATTGACAACGATATATTTGAGAAATTGTATCTACTTAGGTGATGAAGGAATAGAGGCTTTATCGTCTTTGAGAAATCTCATCTATATTGATCTGAGCTCGTGTATATTGGTAACGGCTAAACCGATACAAGAACTTGTAAAAGCTTTCAAGACGGAAACTGGGGGAGAGTCTGTGACAATAGTTCTTGGGGGAACTGTATGTGAGCCTAATCAAGTGAGATTACGAAATACTAGAGTCGTTCTTGATTTTAACGACTATAGTGGTACTAGTTTGGCAGCGTTTAGACAACTAGTAGGCTCGAAAGGTAAGGATTAGTTTTAATTTAAGTTTTTAAATTTTTGTTTTAGAATGTTCATCAGAACCAGATGAATTTTTTGATGAGGAAGGGTCATTTGAACTTCTTGAAGCTCATAGGTCCTTCATTGTTGATGCTTTAAATGCAGAAGATGATTTTCCAGAAGGACAAGATGAGAAATCTATAAGAGCTTGGGCAGAACGAGAAGCTGCAGCTCTTGGGTTGACGATTTCTACTTCTCCTTCTACGGAAAGAAAACAATGAACTTTTATCAAATTACGGTATCGAATAATTGATAAAAATACTTTTAAATGAATATTGGAGCAAAAATTGGACTAGTGGAATTTGGGTTCTTGGAGTTTTTACTTTTTGGTGGATTTTTGGTTCCATAGTTGTGATTTGAGCGGTTTAAATCAGTGAACAGCTGATCGAAAAGGATTAGTAAAGTTATTACGATGACAATTGTCAAGTTTTCATTTTAAAATTAAATTCAGAGTTTTATTAACATCTTGATAGTTTTTAAAATATTTCGAATTGAAGAAATTGTTGATAATTTTTTACAAATTGGATAATGTTTAATATTAAATTTTTCAAAATAAGTATAATTTTGGAAAATAAATAAAATTAGAAATGAATTTAAATAATTTTTAAAATTTAAAAAACTATTGTAAATTTGATACTGTAAAGAATATTAATTTTAATAATATTTTATAATTTTAAAAATGATCAAAATTCATTCAAAACCGATTTTCGACAAAAATAATCATCAATTACCCTACAGTAATCCATTATTTAAACCTTTCAAGCATTCCTAAATTTTCGCCGAAATTTACCCTTAGGGCCTAACTTTATAAATTGAATTACTTCCCCGGTCTTGGTGGATAATTATTTCATCGTTTTGGAACGGTCAAAATTTAATGCAGTGGATAGCTGCCGTTTCCGGTGCGCAAAAGAACCAACTCTGTTTTGAAAACGACGATGAACCAGTGAGAAACTGAAACGGCTTTCTTTGCTTTTCGGAAGAAAACTACATTTGGAGAATGGCCAATTAAGAAAACCCTTTCCGACTTTCCCGATGAAATTGTTTTAAGGAAAATTTTCAGCAACTAGTGTAAGTTTTGAAAATTTTTGGGTAAATTATTGAAAGTACTTCCAATTGAGATGATGACTCTGGTGGGAAACTGGACAAATTGTGGCTAATAACTGTGGAACCAGGATTAGGTTCGGGAGTTGAAAGTCGAGAAGACGAGGGTCTTGAATGTTTGATTGAATTTCTAATTATGGGTAAAATGAAAATTTTAAGTTGTCTATAATATTAAAAATGACTTTTTAGTAAAGCGTTATATATTTGGCAAAAAATCCGTCAATGCCAAAATTTGATTTTTGAAGTTTTGGTTAAATATGTTTAATGCCAATGGGTATTTTTGGCAAAGTGTCCTTAATGCCAAAAATTCTTCAACTTTTGGCAAAGTGTCCATAATGCCAAAAATTCTTCAACTTTTGGCAAAGCGTCCTTAATGCCAAAAATTCTTCTACTTTTGGCAAAGTGTCCATAATGCCAAAAATTCTTCTACTTTTGGCAAAGTGTTCTTAATGCCAAAAATTCTTCAACTTTTAGCAAAGTGTTCTTAATGCCAATAAATATTTTTAGCATTGAAGACACTTAGTCGAAAATATTTTAGGATAAAAAGTCCATAGTGCCAATAAACGTCTTTAGCGAAGTGGCCCTAATGTCCAAAATATTTTTAATCTTTAGAAAACTGTCCACAATGCTAATGGACGTCTTTGGCGAAATGTCCATAATGCCGAAAGTATTTTTAATTTTTTGCGAAATGTCCATAATGTCAAAAAAGTTTTTAATTTTTCTCAAAACTAAAACTTCCTTTTTCTTACCGTAATCTGTTATTACTTTTGTCGTTCATAAATCAATCATCAATAACGATTTCGAACAGGTCTATTACTTCCTTATCCCTGGCTGACCAAGTTGGGCCCTCCATCGAACATCGAAAAATAGCACCAGACGGTCATCTGGTCGACAACTGCTTTTTCGTTCTTATTCAAAAAACGAATAAGAGATTAGCCAAATCGACCAGACGGCGGATTTGTTTTTGACCTTGCGCAATTTGAGAGTGAACTAGGAACAGCCGTCCAACAACAAAGGCCTTATTTTTCAAGTTTTTTCACTAGGTCTCACCAGGTCATGTAAACAAGATTGAAACCTCGTTAATGAGGAACTGTTTCTGAAAGGTAGAGATTTTGCGAAATTTATTCAATGAGGAAAAGCTTATGCAAGAACTGTCAGTCTTGCATTCATTAACGACTCTCGTTCGCGCATTTCTGAGCGGCATTTTCTTGTTTTGACTGGTCACAACCGGTAATCGCTTATGAATTGCCTTTCTTGGCTTCATCACTCTGCTGCACTTGATTCCAGTGAGGCTTGTCCAAATTTAGCAAAATTTAAACAAAACTGGTTTTTGCAATTTGGTCCTGACGCGAAAAATAATTTAACTTAATTTTCAATAATTTGAAATAATATTTAGATTCTTTTTCATATTTATTAAATAAAGGAGAACTTAAACTTTATTTTAAAAAAAAGTTTTCCGAAAAATAATAAATTTCAACAAAGTTACGGATGTTTAAATTTAATAAAAATATCATTCGTGTCGGGACCAAAATTAAATAATTCGATTTTTTTTTAGAATTTAAAAAATTCCGTGTTTTTTTTCAAATTTCTTTAACAAAGAATCACTTTTGGCAATCTGTCTCCATTGCCAAGATTTTATTCCTTTGGCAATCTGTCTCAATTGCCAAGATTTCTATTTCTTTGGCGAAATGACTTGAATGCCAAATATTTCATTTTTTGGAGAATATTTTTATTTTTTGCTATTTTCTAAATTTCTGTCAGTTCATGTTTTGGTGATCTTGAAATTGATTTACTTTTACAACGAAAAACGTGATTTAAAAAATGCCCCATGGCAATGATGCGTTTGAACTGAGTTGAACCATCAGTTCCGATCTAGACATTCTTCTAGTCCATCTTTTATAATTAATTGACTGTCAATTTTCATTCATTTCGAAATTCTCAGATGCCGTTGTCGTGATGGATGATTCCCGGATATCCAGGTAGATCAAAATATTGTCGCTAAAGAGCCAGTTGCAACTTTTGATCAATCGCCAATTTAGCAGCTGACATTTGCCTTTGGCACTTTTGTTGACCAGTTTTAAATATTTTTGTCCTGAAAATATTTGAAAAATAAAAAAATCAGTTGATTTTTCGATGTTGAAAGGTTCTTCGTGGGAGGTGCCTAGACGAATTTTTTCTGTCTCGTAGTTCAAATTAAAAACAAAATTTCTGGGAGTTCTTGGGACTTTATAATAGGTGGTCTTTGGTGTGTTTTCGAACTAGGACACATGTATCCCAGAGATCGGCATTAAAGAAGGACAAAGTGACGTCTGGCTGACAGGAAGTTGAGCTGTCTGCCATGGTTATCCGACTTTCCTGTCCCGAACATTCATATTCCACTTCTGCAATTATAACTCAAAAAAGTACTTACAATAACGTAATAAAACCCATAGATTCTGAATCTAAAATCAGAATCAATAACTAAGCTTCAGAATCCAGGATTCTGAAGACTAACTTTGGATTTTAAAGATATGTCAAATTTTATATCAAAACTTTATAAAAGTAGAAATTTATCTAAAATGGTTTTTAAGATATTGTATAACAGATATAAAGTTATTTAAAATTGTTTTTGATTTTTAAATGAAAGTTTTAAAAATTAGAACATAAATGCTTAGGACAGAAACGTAGCTTTACGGTCTGCCATAGGCTTAATTTTGAAGAAAATCTTCCAATTTTTATTAATTTTAATAATACAGTATATAGTCATTATTTCGTTAAATTATGACTTCTGTTTATAAAGTTGTAAAATACAATTTTAAAAATCCCAATTAATATACAAAACTAAAGATAAAAATTCCACAGTATCCTTCTACCGTAAGTTGTATGGATTTCTTTAAAAATTTCTGTTTTTATTTCGAAATTCAAAAGATCAAGTCTGATTTTTCAACTTTGGTCCCGACGCGAATGATGGTTTCGAATCCGAAAATCAGTAATTTAATTGAAATTTTTTACGGAATTTTTTGCAATGAAATCTGTATTATCGTTTATCCACTAGATATAGAAAATTCTGAAAAGTCATCCGGAAGCCATTGAAAGTGGATTAAAAAGAGCATTTTTGTCCTTCGTGTGAGGACTAAATTTAAATAAATCTGTTTTTTAACTATCATCAATTTCGTAAATTAACTTTACTTTTTTACTCGATACGTGTATAGTCTTATTGTCCCTCTAAATCCGCGAAATCGTTCCACTCTGGCAGTTCTCCCGCTGTGATTTATTCAAGACCAGAATCGCCGGATTAAATTGACTCTCCCGTTTCAAATTTGTCCTTGCAAATGGACCTAAACAACGGGTTTCAATTGTTGCCAAAAACAAAATAGACAAAACTGAATCCGCGAAATACCCGACCTTGACCAATCAAAAAAGAGATTTATTCAGTTTTGACCTTTCAAGTAGGTACTTGAGAAAAAGGCGTCAAAGACTCCTTTTCCTGAGTCGGCATCATTTTGACCCATATTCAAGTGTTTTTTGCATTAATTAAGTCTTAAAAAAATTTAATGTTTTTTTAAAGAAAAATTAAAAATTTTCCAGAAATTTGTTATTTTTGAAAAAAAAAATTAAAAAATTTTAAAAGAAATTTAGTTTTTTTTTCGAAAAAAATTTAAAATTTTTAAAGAAATTTGTTTTTTTAAAAAAAATTTTAAAATTTTAAAAGAAATTTGTTTTTTTAGAAAAAAATTTAAAATTTTAAAAGAAATTTGTTTTTTTAGGAAGAATTTTAATATTTTTAAAGAAATTTGTTTTTTTTCGAGAAAAATTTAAAATTTTTGAAGAAATTTGTTTTTTTAGAAAAAATTTTAAAATTTTCCTTTTGATGAAAAACCAAATATGTCGTATTATTTTCCTGGTTCATTCGTATTTTTGAATGTTTCTTTTGCGCACGAAAAATAGCCATATTCAACATCAAATCGAAAACGCAAAATATCCAGAATTCATGCTTCGACGCGCGAAAATAAAAAGTTTTTGAATAACTCGCTCTTTGCTCAGTTTTTGTGGCCGGAGGAAATTGAATTAGAGATGTCTGTTTTTTCAATAAAGACGAAAAATAGGTTTGAATAATTTTTTGATTTTTGTTCAATTTTTTGAAATTATTTTAATCAAAAATCAAAAATGAATTTTGTTTTTGACAAATTTTTTGAATTTTTAAAATATTTTGAATTTTAAAATTTTTTGAATTATACTTTGGCCTTCTGTTCTGAATTCAGAAATTTTATATTTGACAGTTATCGTACTTTGTTAAGGTAGTAGACATGGCCATTGATGGATCATCAGAATTGCAGAAAAGTTAGTTTTTAAATCTATCAAAAATTTAGCTTTTTGGCGTTCTGTTCTAAATTTAGTAGTTTTACATTAGGAATTTTCATACTTTGTCAAGATGCCGAACATGATTATTAATAAGATATCAGGATTATGAAAAATTTTATTTTTTTAAATTTATCAAAAATCCAACTTTTTGGCGTTCTGTTCTGAATTCAAAAATCACATAATTGGCAGTCTTCGCACTTTGCCAAGGCATCAAATAAAATTATCAATGAATTGTCAAAGATATAAAGAATTTTATTTTTATAAATTTATCAAAAATCCAACTCTTTGGCATTTTGTTCTGAATTCAAAAATCACATAATTGAGAATTTTCGCACTTTGCCAAGGCATCAAATAAAATTATCAATGAATTGTCAAAGATATAAAGAATTTAATTTTTATAAATTTATCAAAAATCCAACTTTTTGGCGTTTTGTTTTTAATTTTATGTTCCTATTTTCAACAACTTCCTTTTGCCAAACCTGTTTCTCTGAAACTTTAGTTTTTGTTTATTTTCTAAAAATTCTTGCCAGATTTTCCTACTTCATTGTTCTTTTCCCTCGAGGGAGTCATCATCTGTCGCCTTCTCCCGACTTGGAACTTGCAACTTTGTGTTCGCAACAATTTTCGCCTTCTGTTTTTGAATAGAACCGCCGACGGTTTCAGCTTTTTCCGGGAAAGAAAAATAACAATGAAACATTTTTCTTCCATATTATTTTTAAACTATTGCTTTGGGAATTTTTATGAAAATTATTTTTTTAAATTTAAAACCCAATTTTAATATTTTCCAAATTGAAAAGTGAAAACATTTTGACGAATGACCGATTTGACCGTTTTTGATGGATTTGAACTTGTAACTTTTGGTCTATTTTATTTCGAAATGACATGTCTGGTCGAAGTCGTGAAATTTTTAGTTATTATTCAAAACGGCTTTAAAAGTAACTGTTTAGTTTTTTGAAGTAATTTAAAAGTCTAAATATCCCGGAAAAACCAAAGATTTTTTTGGAAAATTTTTGAAAAGGAGTTTCCGGTTATAAAAACAAAAATAAATCAAGATTACGGTAACTTTTCCGGAAATTATTTGACATTGAAAATTTTGGAATATTTTTAAAATATGCTTATAAAAATTAATAAAATTATGGTAAATTTTTGAGAGTTAAAAAAAATAAAAAACATTTTGGATTTTTTGGAACATCTTCATGTGGACAATGTACTCAATTTTAAGTTTAAAAAAATCCAAAAATATCTTTAATTTTTTATAAATTTCTTCATTTATAAAAAGCAAGACAAAAATTTATGTTATTGGATATCGTTTCAGGACCATTTTTTACATTTATAACTTATTTAATAAATTTCCAATATTAAATGTTTTTTTTCCAACTGCTTCCAACAATACGTAACATGCGGATTTCAAAGAACGATCGGATGTTAAAAAACAAAAATATCACATGAAAGAGCAAAACCGGTCCCGACACGACATTTAATAAATTTTTTTCTGGCATTGGCGTTGTGTCCCTAAACTCTCTTTTAATAAATTTTTTTCTAACATTGGCGTTGTGTTCCTAAACTTTTTCTTAATAAATTTTTTCCTGGCATTGGCGTTGTGTTCCTAAACTCTCTCTTTTAGTAAATTTTTTCTTGAGATTGGCGTTGTGTCCCTAAACTTTCTCTTTTAATAAATTTTTTCCTGACATTGGCGTTGTGTTCCTAAACTCTCTTTTAATAAATTTTTTTCTGGCATTGGCGTTGTGTTCCTAAACTCTCTTTTAATAAATTTTTTTCTGGCATTGGCGTTGTGTTCCTAAACTCTCTTTTAATAAATTTTTTTCTAACATTGGCGTTGTGTCCCTAAATTCTCTCATTTTTTCTTTTTTAATATATTTTTGAAGTCTTCGTTGACCGGAAGGTTCGCGTGTCCACCGGAAAGTCATAACTAACGGTCAGCGAGGTCCGAAATCCATGAGAGTCCTAATGACCCTTTCCACTTCTTGTTTTTGCCGCAGGCTTCCTCACTCTGTTTTATGCTTTTTAGTTTTTCACAAGTCCCAATAGACCAACTAGTTGACTTCTTGGTCATGTCCAGTTGAGAAATTAAAACACTTATTTTTTAACTATTCAACCAGAAATTTGCGCAGTCCTCAAATGGTCATTATTCAATTCTGTCCATTTTGTGAATAATCTGATGCCATCTTTGTCCTTGTTCTGTAGATGACACGGGCCCGATGTCAATCTCGGTCTTCCCTCGGATCAGCAATGTCCGTTGAATTATTTGGACTCTTTCCGATTTGTCTTTGGAGACATTTCGCGCAAAAAACCATCTTCGACATAGTTTGCATATTTTAAGTATATTTTTTATGAGTTGTTTCCTCGTTCTAATTTCTATTTTCTCTTCTCAACCGTTTTAGTCATTCATGAAATGAGGTTTACTGCTCTTTGAGATTTTATTTTGAAACTTTGGAATCTGGTTTCAGATGATTTGGAAATTTTTCGAATATTTTTTTTGAAATTTTCGAATCACAAACAACCTGGATTTCGATGATGGTTGTATTTTCGATCTCTATTAGTCGTTTTGTATACAGCAGTTGATTTCAAAGGATAAACAAAATCTTTTATATTTTGTTTGTCAAAATCCAGAAATTTCAAAATTTGTCTAGACAAAATACAACTCCAAAAAGTAGATTACGAAATCATTGTTGTACAAAAGTAAAATTTTTGCATAAAATACTGTATTTTTAAAAATTTTTGTCGGAATAATTTTGTTTAAAAAAGTCATTTTTGAATTTTACAGTTTTACAATTAGAATTTTTCCAAAATAAAATTCAATTTTTAAATTTTCCAAAATCCAATATTTTTTTTAAAATTCTTAAAATCTACTAAAAATTTCTAAAAAACTAATTCAATAAAAATTTCCAAATTATATAAATTCAAAAATTCCGAAATTTATTTCGAATGATTTTTTTTAAATTCGAAAAATTTCCATTAATTATTTCGAAATTACATTTTTATAAAGAAATCGAAAAATTTTTCTGTCATATATTTTTTTTATTGCGTCTTTGGCCATCTGAAAATTCTTTGATTTCTCCGCGAAATTTTTCATTTTCGATTTGCATAAACCCATTCTTGTCGCATTTGTCAAGTATACCGATTTTCAGGACCCTACAGGGAAAAGAAAAATAAAACTCATCTGGACACTGGTTGTCCTTGTTTGACGACAGAATGGAGAGAATAGTATTGACTTTTTGTTTGATTTCAATATCCACAGCCAGAGAATTTCATCCAGAATTGAAGTTTGATACTTCAGATGCCATTCCTCAAGAGAAGGCAAACGTGAATGAGATGATGGCCAGAACCGGCTCTGCTTCTGTTCTGGCTTGTGACCCAATTTTCGGAGCAGTTGGGATCGGTAAAGAAGCCACTTGGTACAAAGATGGCACAAAAATCGCAGAAGTCACAGGGTAATTATTTTCATTTTTGTACAGCTATTCATTATTCGTTATTTAGCGAAAAAAATGCTGTTTATCTCAACAGATCACTTGAGGGATTTAACAGACAAGTCCCTGAAGTCGGTTTTCTCATCGTCAACTCCATCGAAAAAGCAGATGAAGGGGATTATTGGTGCATCAGGAAAGACAATGGCCAGTTGGGGGAGATTTACAGAATCAAAGTGGCTTTCATGACTCAGATCGGAAAAGACCGAAAATTAGTGGCCAATCCCGAGATGCCATTCGCTGGGGATACTGTAGAAGTCGAATGTGCCAAAACCGAAGCTTTTCCGAATCCAGCTGTTAACTGGCTTTTCGTAAGTTGAATTTTCACAAAATAAATTTTAAAAAATAGAAATACACTTTTAAACCGATATCGGTCCTAGAACGATTATTTTCTTTTATAACTTTATAGTAGTTTTGTATTTTCAGAACGGGAAGGTCCTTCCTCCTTCGAGCAACTTCGAAGTAGCTGCTAACGGCTCCCTTGTGATCCACAGGTTTTCCTCAGAAAACTCCGGGACCTACGAATGTGTTCTGCAGAACTTTGCCGGGAAAACCAGAGCTTCTGTGATTCTTCCTCTTCCTCAGGAAATCAAGAATCTCCCGAATCCGGAATCCCAAACAGCTGAAGTTGATTCTGGATTTCTTCGTCCAGAATGTGTGGCTCTTCTCAAGAACAGCACCCTCTGGTTCCTCATAGGGTGTTTGTCGACTTGTTGCTTAGTTCTGATTTACCTCTTTACTGGGATGATCTGCTACCGTTACCACAACAGAAGACCCTGTACGGGAAGATTGCCCCTCTGGCAAAGTCTTCTTCGAGCTGATCCGGCTTTAGCTCCGGGATTCAGAAAGGTCATTGCTCCAGCTCCAGAATCTAGGAATCAACCTCCACTAATTTCTAGTGATCTACCGTAATTTTCAATTTCGCAAAATTGCCATTTTAATTTTCGTCATTTTTAACCAAAGAACCTACAGTATCCGCTATTCTTCCACGGGTCCACATTCTACTCGATTTCTTCCTTCACTGCTTTAATCCAATGAAAGTTCAAATTTATTTTACCGTAATTTAGCGAACAGAAGCATCTATATCGGGATTTGTTCAGTTTTCGTTGTGAGAATCATAAAAATATAAAAATATAAAATTATTGAAGTTAGGGATTCAGTTGTGAGGACGAAGAAGTCCTCCTGATCCTTGAATCCGAGTTCTGACAGGAATTTTTTGAAATCTTCAAGGGAAACCAGATTGGGGTAAGTCGACGATGACGTGATCTCATCAGAATAGGTGCTGGTTGATGGATTAAAAATATCAATATAGAAATCTGAAAATAATTATTATAGAAATTCAACAATCAATTACGTCCAAACTGTTTTCTATAAACAATAAATTACAAATAGTATTTTTAAAATTTATATGAAATTTATATTTTGGAATGACTTCATAGTTTCATTTTTACATTCGTCAAGGTCATGTTGCTCTGATCGACTTTCCAACCAAGTAACGGTATTCCACAGATGTAATCAGCTGAGGTTATTTGGATGAAGAAGATAAATCCACTAACTGCTGCCTAACAAACTAGAACCAATGACGATAAAATCGAGAACGAAACAGTACACCCTGCCGGTAAAGTAGTTTTCGAATAAGGTTTGTTCACAGCAGAATCCTAAAAAGTGTCATATCCGGTGTAACAGAGATAACCGAGTCCGTGAAGATCAATACGATCTCGGTTACAGTCGTACTGAGAATATTGAACATATTATGGACGTAAGATTAGAGTGACTCTGGAAGGGCTTTGAATACGGTGTTTTCCCAGGGCTACAAGTATTGAAATTAAATACTAATTATTTATTAATTAACTAACTGCCAAAGTATTGTGAGGTGTACTTTCACCCGGTACACTGTCTATGCTAGAAAGCATTTTTCCAGATTCTTGTTTTAGATTCCCGGAATTCCACCTCGAGGACCTTTATCCTGTTTTTAAGTCTAAAAACAAACTACATATTTTTGATCCCAAAAAACCTCTTTATTTTTTGTCTCTCCAAGGACATACGTCGAAAACACAGCTAGATAAACTACAGACTTTTGTAAAAAAATAACACCTAAAAAAATGAAAAATAACCCGTGTCCGACCGGCAGAAATGCATTGAAGCTCATTCCTTATGAAGGAGAAATTCTCAAGTCATTACAGTATCTTGAATCATGGCCCTACAGTGTCTACTCCGTTGAAGAACTCGTAATGCCTTAGGAGATTGACGGAATTTTGATTTTCCTCGATGGTTCGCTTTTGTTCTTCAGAAGTGACGCAGATTTCGTCGCCGATGAAGGCATCTCGTTTGACGTAAGGATAGACACATTCCAGTTTGGCCGGTTTCTGAGGATCAAAGGATTCAGAAGTAGTTGAGTTACTTGATGATTTATCCAGAATTTCCCCTTCTTCTTCATCATCGATTTCGTCCAAAATGTCGGCAATGGCTCGACTTTCTCTGCTTTCCACAGTGACGAATTGAAGTCGGTCGTTTTGGAATTCAGATTGGGCTCTTGCTATTTCCTGTCTCTGCGGAGGAACACAGATGTAGTCATATTCATCGATAGCCCTCCAGACGAAGCCGTTTTTGCACTCGTTGGCCCCGAAAGTCGATCTCAAAGCGAAGAAGTTATTGTAGTCGTACTGTCTCCGCAAATCAGCTTCCCTAACTCCCAGATGAAGTCTGTCTCTTCGGATACAGACAGAATTAACTCCATATTTTGTATCCATTACTGTTTTTCGTACTTCCCCCAGTCGACATATGGCTGGATTGAACGTAGAACTCACAGTAATATCAACATCTGTGGAATACATTTTCCGAACAGAAACTTTGATCGTCGGGAAAGAACTGAAGTGGTCGGGTTCCAGAAAAGTGACCCATTCAGTGCCTTCTGTTAACTCGTAGTAGTACTTGGATTGACTGATTAGAATAGAGTAATAAGAAGTTCCTGTCCGTTGGATACGGTGGATCAACACTGCAGGCTGAAAAAGACGGATTTTAAAGGTGGAAGGTACTTTGATTATTCGAGATTTTTAGAAAAGATGTTCTTGAAGAGATTTTAAATAACGAATAGATATGAGTTAACCTATAGGAAAAGTAGCTCAATCAATAGAAATTAATATAAACATAAACTCGGTCTTAAATAAAATATTATTCATTTTTTCCTTCGCGAATGAACTTAACATCTTAAATTCCCCAACTAACCTGAATTATTCCTTCGTCGTATCTCGTTGGAGTTCTGAATTCTACAGTATAAAAATTTCTTGGATCATTTCTATCGAAAGGAATCATGACGAGCAGCCATCCCTGGGTCTCATTGTGGGGTACACTCAAGGAACTCAATCTGACAGTATAGTTCTGTCTTCCATCCCTTCCGAAGTAGAGCATTCTGTCCATCGGCAACCATCCAAGGAAATCCAAATGAGCTCCATTCAGTCCAGGACCAGCCATCCCGAACTTGGATCTGTGCATATAAGCGTTGGCCGTGCTTTGGAGATCGTATCTGTCGTCGTATTCCCCGTGCATAGCATAAGGAAAAACTTTAATTCTTCTGTCACTGTAAGAATGTCCGATGAAGAAACTGTGAACCATTTCGTGAGAAAGAACAGAACTGAACATTAGTTGAGGAGTAAGCAGGACTCCGTTCTTCTTCCCGTAGACCGCAGTTGTTCCTTTATTGATTACGATAATCCGTTGACTATGAAGAGAGTACCCTTGTTCCAGAGCTGCTTGAACACAGACTTCTTTGATTTTCTCAAAATACTGAAGCAGATTTTTGTCATTTTTCGAGTTAATATTACTTAAACAAAACTGATTTTTGCAATTTGGTCCTGACGCGAAAAATAATTTAACTTAATTTTCAATAATTCGGAATAATATTTAGATTATTTTTCATATTTATTAGATAAAGGAAAATTTAAACTTTATTTTAAAAAAAAGTTTTCCGAAAAATAACAAATTTCAACAAAGTTACGGATGTTTAAATTTAATAAAAATATCATTCGTGTCGGGACCGAAATTAAATAATTCGATTTTTTCTTTTGCTTTTGAAATTCCCTAACGTTATGTTTCAAATTTACTGTCTCGTTAAAATCAACCATCAAAAAAATTTAGATTTTAGGTCACAATTGATCCTTATACTGAAATTCAACAGACTTCTACTCAAATTTTTAACATCCTGACTATCTAATCAATCACCCAGACACCATGTAAAATCAAAAATCAAAACACTTTAGAAGATAATCCATCTTCTGAACTGTTTTTTCTCACTTTTTATCTCCACATGGATAAAATAAAACTGATTACTTGTTTTTGTGCGAAAAATCGATAATGAAGATCTTCCAAAAAATCAATTTGCATAAAAACAAATGCGGAAAAAATTCCTCAAAAAAAATCGAGGATAATTGTTTTCAAATTCAATTGAATTCTGTCCGGATTTAGAAAGTTCAAAAATAGTCTTTTTTAAGAACAAGTTTGGAAATCAACGGACCTCGAAACTGCTACTTGACCCGATTGGAGAACTGGCTTCAGCGTTGGCCATCAGAAGGACATCTTTCTGGGAGTACGGTAGAGTTATCCATCCGACGACATTGCTACTTCGGATTGTGTATATCCCATTTGAAACTTGACCGAAGTAATTTTCTATCGAATCTGAAGAAATTAAAGAAATTTAATAATTAAATAAATATAAATACTGACCGTCATCTGGTCCACTTAGCCATTCTCGGAAAAATTTCGGAGGTTTTGGTTCGTAATTCGGGAGATCCGCAAACTTGCAGAGAATCAAACTCCAAGGTTCATTTCCTCTTCTCGGAATCCCAGAAGCATCGTCTACTACTAACAACACTGTGATAACTAATCCAAGCCTCAGACCAATCATCAAGCTCTCCGCCGTCGACTTTGGTGATCTCGAAGGAAAGGGAAGCCAGTCGAACGGCGGCGTGAGTGATTGAAAGCTGAAGAAGATCCTTCAATTCAGAGATAAATCCAAAAAAATCAGAAAAGTATGTGGGCGGAAAATTTCGTGAAAAAAATTAATCAATTTTTTACAAAAATAAAATCAAAATCGCTCAAATTTCCGACAAAATTCGATTCTATTTTATGATTCCTAAATAACTATTAATCATAAGCACGCCCATACAAAAGTAAAAGTGAACACGGATATCAGGAGACGACAATGCGAGAAAACAAGATCATCTCCTGTTCCACTCCAAACAGGTCTTGATTTTCTCTGTTATTGGCTAGAATTTTTTTATCTCGAACTGATCATGGGTAATTTGCAAAGAAAAAATGAATTTGCACGAATAGTTTCAAAATATTTAAAAAAAAAAATCCCAACTAATCACAAAAATTTTAATTTTTTCACAAAATTGTCTCGACACGAATTTCCTAACTTTGGGAATCTGAAGTCATAGATGTTGGTTCTAAATTTATATTAGTGCAAAAATTAGACATTTTACAAAGCTGTTTTGACACCAATTTTCAGAAATCTCGGTTTCAGATACTGGTTCTCAAAGGTTCCATTCGATTCTGGGAGATTCCAAAAATTTCAAAGAGATTTTGGAATTTCCCATTGAATTCTGATAGATCTTAAAAACTTCAGAGATTTCAGAAGCAATTATGAGATTCTAGAAAGTTATAAAATTTTTGAACAGATTCTGAAGATTTCTAAAAAGTTGTATGATATTTAAAAAAGTTCTATAATATTCCACAGGATTCTGAAGATTTCTAAAAACTTTCATAAAATTTTAAAAAGTTCTATAATATTTTGCTGGATTTTGAAGACTTTTAAAAAGTTCTATAATATTTTAAAAAGTTTTATAATATTCTACAGGATTCTGAAAACTTCTAAAAACTTTCATAAAATTTAAAAAATTTCTATAATATTCTATTGGATTCTGAAAACTTTTAAAAAATCTTCCAAAATTCAAATTATTAAAAAAGGAAATGAATAAGAATTACTTGAATAATGTCCAACCTATCCTAAGATCCTAATTGATGACCTCCAGATCTTCCTTCCTTAAAATCAATGACGACTGCACTCATTTGCCTCTGCAAAATTTGAACGGAAATAAGGGGAAGATGTTATCCTCTATTCTTCCTCGGATCAAAGAGAAGAATTTATCCTTGAGAAATCCAAAAAGGCTTAATTGGGCGTAAACTAATCTAGACCGTCAAGAGAAATTTTTTAACGATTCACAAATTTTCGGACAAATAATGGTTTATCAAAAATTAAAAAAGTAATCAATCTTATGGCGCAATTTGCCTCGAGGGAAGTGGTCATTTGACTAAATCTGGTCCATGATTTAAAACTTGTTTCATTTTATTTCGTCTCATGGCTGGATTTCAAGAGGTCTAAGACAGTAAATATTGCGATTTCGAAATAAAACTTCAATAAACATAATATTTCCAACTTATTTGATCATCATTGACTTGATTAATTTTATTTTGGAACATAATTATTAAGTAAATTTTTATCTTTTTTGTTTTATCCCCGGTATGTAAGACGTCCGAAAAAGTCCAAATTTCACATCGCTATAATTCGATGAATTTGGGTGGGTTTTTATTGTTCTTTTTTATTAGACATGAATAAGTTTAATATTTTAATATCCAAAACTAGAAAATTAGAAATGTTTTCGCAGAAAAATAAAAAATAAAAAATTTCTTTTAGATTCTGAGAAGTTTTCAATTTTTGGTGTTTTGTTCCGGAACTCATTTATTTCTAAAAAATAAAAGTTAATTTTTAATTTCTAAAAAATTTATAGTTTTAGAGTGGTTTTTAATAATAAAAAAATATTAAAATTATCTAAGTTTAATAAAAAGTATTAAAATTTTTCGGATTAAAGATGTTTAAAATTCAGAATTTTCGAAAAAAACCGTACTTTGAAAAGTTGTCAGTTACCGTATCTGGATGTCTCTGAGTACTTGAACTATGTAAAGTCGATTAAATATACTGATAAAAATACAGTACAGAATGTGGTGATTTTCAAAAAAATTAGAATTCTGAAAAAATAAATAAATACAGTATTCCCTGGATGTCAAAGATGAAACACATCCGAAATCATCTTAATCAGCATACTTCGGTCTAAAAAAGTGCCAAATTCAAAACTTTTTAATAACACTAATTACGAAAATTCTTGTTTTGTGATTTTTTAATTTTCATTTTTATTAAACAAAATTTGAGCAAAAATGAAGAAATTTAGTCACCGGTAAAAGCGCTGTCTTTGAGATCTATCATGTAATAACAGCAATACACACCAATCAGTGACACTAGTACGATCGTTAACCAGAAACATAGGTTGAAGAAGACCAGAAAAGCTCTTTCGATCACAGCGGCGATCCAATCCCATTCAATCTGCGCGAGATTTCGTTGCTGAAGAGCAGTCATGTTTGAAAGGTCAAAACCACCATCAATGAGGTCGAATTCGGCCATACTGGCCCTGTTCATTATAGGTCTTCTGATGTTGTAAGGGCCTGAGGAGATGGACACAGATCTAGATGGCTGAAATCCGACGTTTTCGACGCCATTGGGCCATTGCTGACTGGGAACATCCCAGGATTTTTCGTCGTCAGACATTTTCTCCGTATCGTTGTCGTCATCCGCAAACCGAATAGCGGTGAAATCTAAAAATTACTATTTAAATGAATTTTAAAAATTAAAATTTCATTTGATTGAATTTAAAAAAAAAAGTTTAAAATAGGAAATTTTGGAATTTTAATTTTTAATTGTAAAATGACTCCAATACAGAAGTTCACAAAGATGTCGACATCAAAGTCAAACTTAATTTTCACGAAAAAATCAAACAAGCCAGTTTGGCAGAATATTGCAGAAAAATTATAAATTTAAATTTGATTTCGAGATCTTCATATATGTAAACATAAAAATCCTAGTTGATTTTTTTTAAATTGCAACTGTAAATTTCAATTTTCTGTGTACCTCAATACAAGTCTAAGATGAAAATTTTTAAACTTACTGTTATTTCCTGAAATATTGCTCATTTCTGTCATACTTCTTTCTTGAAAATTGATTTTTCTGTGATGTTCGTCACTTGGTCCAGTCGTTGTATTCAAAATAGATGGTCCAGATCTGGTATCCGTAGGGGAAGTCTCTGTCTGAGGATCTCTATTACCCATAAGTTTGACTGAATTAAGATTGTCCATCGACATTTTTCGCAGATCCTTGCTTATTTTGTACCATCTTTGCCAAACTGACATTTTCCGTTGACTTGCTTTTCTTATTTTTTCTTGCTAAAATTAAATTTTAAATTTTCGTTTTAGAATAAGGTAAAAATTAAATAAGGATAAACAAAGGATAGATCGCACTCGAGGAAAATTAAAATAAGATAGGTTAAAAGTAGGGACGTACTAGAAAAAATTGGGGATTTTTTTAATTTAAAAAACAAAAAAATAAAGATCCCCTTTGATTTTTTTGTTTTTAGAAGAGGGAGGGAAAAGTTTCAGAAATCCTCTTCTACAGTACGTCCCTAGTTGTAACAGGACAGAACACTCGTTTGCGATCACTTTTTGTACTGTAGGGCGAGTCTTGAAAGATTGTCGTGCCTTCGCTTTCAGGGCGTATGCTTGAACCATCAGAAGTGGCATTTTGACCATCAGAATCTTCCCAAGCCGACGAGCCCATCTCATAGTTCTTCTTGAAGGTCGTTTTCCAATTATGCCCTTTTTCTGAGTGAAAATTACAATCGAAGCAGCTAAAGTGGCTGTGGAAATCAAAGTAATACTCGAGGTATAATACCATCCTGAACAAATAATTTTAAAAAATATTCAAAAATAAACTCACCAATCAAAGGTACACTAGTGCCCATGTTGGGCATTTTATCCGACACCATGAAAATCAAAATAGACATACTCAACAAAGTAGTGATCCCAAGAGACATTTTTTCTTCTCTTACGTCGTTGATTGTACTAGAGCTAAAGAACCCGAAAATAGCAATCAAAGTAATTATGGCAGTCGGTGTTATCAGGTTTACCTGGAAGTAGTAATTTTTACATTTCTTAAATAAAAATTGAATTAATTTTTGAATGATAGATTTCTGAATTAAAATAAAAAACAAACTCTTGTTACAAAAGTCTTTGTTACACAAAAAGCGTAACTTTTAGTCCAGTAACAAATGTAAATCGTCACTATTAAATTGTAATTTTTATCACAAATGTCAAATACTTATGAAAAATGCGACGATTCTGTTACATTTCGCAATTGTTACAGAATCAAAAGTTACGTTTTTTATGTGTATTGGAATTTTTTTTGGATAGTGACTAGAAAGTCCTGATTTAAATTGGAAATAGGCACTATCCCAAATCTTTACACAAAAGAAGCGTAATTTTTAGTCCAGTAACAAATGCAAATCGTCACTATTATTTTTTAATTTTCGTCACAAATTTTAATACTCCATAAAAATTGCAAATTTGGGGAAATTTTTACAACTAAATAATTCTTAGTTTTAGAATTAGATTGACTTCAAAAAATCTTTGATAAAATATTTTTCAATAATGCTATTTTGAATTTCTCTTTTTGTCTCGAAACGAAAACTTACAACATAATACAGCGGCTTTCTCTGTAAGTGAATATGGAACTCCAACAATGTGTAATTGTTATTACAACAGTCAAATTTCGATTCCAATCTGACGACCTTAGTCCCCAAGATGTTCCATTCTTCGTTCTCGATGCAATGTCTGGTGGATATCGCCGGTTTTCCGCTGACGTTGTGAGGAAAATAATTAATTGCTTTGTTGTCATGAGTCCAAGAACCGAACGTTAGTTTACAAGATTGCAAATCGAAGGGAAATGTTCGGAGATCTGAAAAACAAATACATTCAAGAACTACAGTAATCTAAGGTCACCTAACAAACAACTGCTCTTGTACAATGTTGGATACAGTAATTCAACGAGAGTAGTTTTTTCTTTAGGAAGAGTAGTGATCTTGACGTTGATGAGTTTTCGACTTTCATCTTCGTCCATGTTGAGGGAGTTGTAGAGGGTGGTGTCCTGCAAAGAACTCGTTATTTCCCTAGATGGAAGAAGAGTACTGTAGAATAAAGTAAAAACTGACCGGCAACCAGACAGCTTCTTTAGGAAGACTAATCTGTCGCAAACCGCCAAATCTGGCAGGGTTCCAGTAGAGCAAGTCATCGTTCCATCTCTAAAAAGTCAAAATCAACTTTCAATGAAGAAAAACGTCTCGATTCATAAGTGAGAAAAAGTCGAAATCTAGGATCTACTAGAATAGGAGATCTAGAAGCTTCCCATTATCCCGAACGGATTTCTTTCCCTCGACCACTATTCTAAAAAAATCAAAAAAAAATAAATTCAGAATCCCTAAAAAATGGAATATTTATAAATTACTAAATATATTATTCTTAAAAAATTAAAATTCGATGTTATTTTGGAATTTCGTAATTTTCGATTTTTTAACATTTGTTATAAAAAATTTGATTAAATTTGAAATTTTTGGAATTTTTTATTTTCAAAGATTTTAGGTTTTTTAAAATTTAATTACGAAAAACAAAATCTACGCAAGATTTAGAGATATCAGATAATAGTGTTTTTATCATTCGTTAATCTCCTATGATTCTACTGTTTCGAAATTTTCAGATTATATTTACAAATTTCATTTTACTATTTACAAACTGCAAAAATCTATTTTTTGTTACATATTTAAAATTAATATTATTCCGTTGCTTTTTCATCCTTATTATTTGCATTTTTAACATCTCAATAGCGTGTCAAATAACGTCTAGGTCTGTGATTTTTCACTAAATAGCAAAACAAATTTCTTCCATCAAATAATTCTACTTTCGGTTCTCGACAGCTGTATTTTCAAAAGCGAAAATCGCGATGTAATCAATCAATCCTTGACAACGGGGATTAGTTTTGAGCTCGTTTGGGACCCAGTATTGCATATTCAGAGTACAAAGTTAAACTGACCTCGACAATCCAAGCATTTAGTAAAATGTATTGCTGAGGTTCGTTCTGAAAGTTAAAAATAACAAAGATTAAATTTAAAAAACCAAACCATTTCAACTATTTGATAAATTTCCATTTTTACAGAAACATTTACTGTTTCATTGCTGTTCCTTCTGGGCATGACTTTGCTGTTGTAGTTCGTTTTGAGGTAGTGTTCCAATCTGTAGTGGTCCGGAGGATGGAATTG
Source organism: Halicephalobus mephisto (assembly GCA_009193035.1). NCBI lineage: Eukaryota > Metazoa > Nematoda > Chromadorea > Rhabditida > Panagrolaimidae > Halicephalobus > Halicephalobus mephisto. The sequence goes on along the minus strand of SWDT01000010.1, from coordinate 652,586 downwards.
TTCAGGATCATCGTCCAGGTATTCTCCCGAACCTTCTTCTATGTTGTCCACGAATCTAGAATCCCCCAGGATGCCATCGATCAGATCCGAGTTGTAGTTAGTCCCCTCCGAAGCCACCGACGTTACTGTAGCTGAAAAAACAGAATTTTATCCCCGAAGTATTGTAATCATTATGTTTTCGTGTTCTACACTTTTGGAGCCATCCAGATATATCATCCAAATTCAATTAGACTCCAATAATAAAATTCTATGGATATTTTTTTCAATTATTTCCTCCGGCGCTATGTTAGGGATATTCTTTAGTCCGGAAAATTGTGTTTTTATCACAATCCAGGTTTCCGTTTAAGGGTCAAAGAGCAGGAAAATTCAACTTCGTGGAGTACGCCGCACTTTTAGACTTCCTTATTATGACTAAAATGACTCAAAAAAATTACTTTCCACTACATGGTTCCTTGTTAGTTACGTAATTAACCTATCCCAGAGGAGTAATACTTTTTAACTTTTATCATCTCTACTTCTGGAAACATTTTCAAGTTCTTATTTAAAGTAATATTTCCTACTTAAAAGCCCAATTTTTAATACAATTTTTCTTTTCTTTCATTAACAAAATGAAAAGCTTGATTGCCAATTCTAAAGGACCAAAAAGTAACAAGGACATCCTACACTTAAGAACTTTACTTTTATTTTTCCTTCGGCCAGAACACTGCTCTTAATTGTATGTCCTCAGGGCGAGCAGAGATCGAAAACACTGATAATCGAAGAAAGTCATTTATCCAAGGATACAGTACGAGATTTCTTCAACAGTTGTCAATCAAATAAAATACGTTTTCCAACGACAAAGTTGTCAGACAAAATTTTACGTAATTTGATATTTGAAAAAATTACTTACCTATCCTTAAATCTTGGAAAATACCTAGGAAAATAAAATAAAAAAATGCCAAATTGGCAAATTTCACAATCAGCATAATATCAGCATGACCTAAAAATTTAAATTATCCATTAGCAAAAAAAATAATTTCTTCCAAAATTTTTTCGAAGAAATAAAAATAGATTAGTCGACCCAAAACTGAAATTTTTCATTTTTCCTCTGAGGCCAAAGGATAATAAAATAAAAATGTATTTTGTGAATTGGTCTGGACAAGAAATAATGAAAATGAATCTTTGTTTTTTGGAAACAAGAATTAAAATTTTTTGTCTTATTTCGTTCCAGGAAAAAAGACCTAAAGGAAATTGAAGAAAATGGCATTTTGGGCGGGACAAAACTAAAACTAAACAAAATTGGTATAGGTCAATATTACGTCAGAAAAATTCTTTTCTAAAATTCAAAGATTTAGGATAAAAAATAAAAAACAAAATCAACGGTCAGACATCAAAAGAAAACTTCTTTTTCATCAATCCGTGCCGTTACCAGACTGCCGACTTGCGTCAGTTGTCAAAGTTGAAGATGCTGATCAATTTTTGAGCTTTCAAGTTTTCCTGGAAATTTTGGTTTATGAAGCGAAATTTGAGACTTGTTTGATGATTTATCGACAAGAAGAAATATGTTTTTTGCACAATCAAACTAAATCAAAAATAATTTAAATTATTGATGGGAGTTTTTCCAAACGAATAACAAACAGCAAATAAAAGCTAAAAAGGTTTGTCTCAGCTGTTGTTCTCTACATATGAGCATTCGAGGTAAGGAAACTTTGGCTGGGTTAGCCACCATCACTGACAATGGAGAGGAACTGAACCGAAGGCACTAGGATTCAAAAACGACTCTCACACCACTGCGCTACAAGAGCAAGTCAAATTGTGCGAGGGAGATGTTTCGTTTGATAAGTATATTTTTTATTTCGGATACACTTTTTTATATAATCATATTTTCTTTTCAAATTATGTTCAATCTAGCCAGTAAATGTCTTTAATGCTCCTCCAATGAGGGAGTTTTTCAGATTGTTTAGGACACCGGTAGGACTATTGGGATCAGCTCCATTGCAGAGATCTTTGTCGTTGCAGCAGCACAATTCGACTGTTTGTCCCGCTATCTGTTGAGTTGTACAACTATTACGAGCTAACTGTAGAGACAATTATAAATTGATAAATTAAATTTAAAAAATCTCACCATGCATCTGAAAGTCGAACATCCGGCCAACTTGAGTTTACTCAGAGTGGCGAGATCAGCTTTGGCCTTGTAGCATTGATCACTGGATTTCTTACATGTCTCAGTAGTGGTCCCGACAGTCTGCCCTGCGATGACAGAGTACCCCGTGTAACACTCGAGGGACAGGACCTGGGTAATCGAAAAGACCAAAAATAACACACACAGGGGTTTCAGCATTTTTCGATGAACAAAAAACTTGAGTAAACTTGATCACACACTTCGGGTGGAAATGACGCTATTTGAATCAAATAAAAGTAGAGAAATTGACAGCCGGTCTTGCGTTCCTTCAAAAATGAAACACTGTTCAGCAATGAAATGAAAAATAACCTTATTGACATCATTCAGGCTGAACAAGACCCAAGGTGAAGTATATTCGGCAAAGAATAAAGATAAATCGATAAATTTCTTGATTAACAAGCGTTTTGAAGTGATACTTGACTATAAAGATGGGTTTCTGATTGGCTCGAGTTCCTGACAAGAAAGTTTTCATAGTCAACAAAGTACCTATAGACCCCGAAGACGGTTATTGCCAACATGATGTGCCATAGGGCTACTACGATACAATGCCCGAAAATATAGTTCCAGAATAACGGTGCAATCATACAAGCAAAAGTCAGAATTATCTGTCGGAAGAAATACGGTAACAGGAGAACACTATGTTCGTATCTGAGACCAAGGAAGAAAAGTCCGTTGGTGATTGCTGCCACCATCAAATACACCAACGAAAGCCCTACGGCAATCAGAGCGGAGGACGATCTCCATTCAGCAGTGGAGTACGTAGCTGATTGAAGAAATAAAAATACAGCAACACCGATTAGTTGAACCAGTTCGATTCCGAAAATAAGGGCTCCTACTGTCTAAAATTAAACCATCGATATCTGTGTTTTTTTAAATTCAAATTTTCCTAATTTCATGAATCATGTTAAACCATTCCGAATAAACTTGTATTTTTCAAAAAATGACTGTTTTTACGTTTAAAAAAGTACAATAAAGTAATCTAGTCCGTAGATTCCGAATCTGAAGTCAGAATTACAAGTTGACCTTCGGGATCTGGAACTTCCAAATTCTAAAGGTAAACCTTCCATTCTCGACGTATATTCAGAATCTACAAGTCCTTCTACCGTATCTTATATGATTTTCAAGTCTGAATTTGATCAGTTTTTGTGTTAAAAAAGTGCAAAATTATATAAAACAGCTCTTAATGGATTTCCATAATCCTTTTTTATCAGATTTGGATGACTTTATAATCTTACATGATATTAAAAAATATAAAATTAAAATCGACTTTAATGGGAATTCATCATCGTAAAGTTTCCTCACATTGGAAGCCAAACTTGAGCTTTGGCGTTTTTCGAAAGCTTATTTTACTCATGTTTTAAAAAAATTTATGTTCAATTTTATAGCATTTTCCGATAGTAAAAAACGACCAAAGTTCCAAATGTAACAAAAAATTACGAAAATTCCTCGGATGTTAGAGCAATTTCAAATTCGGACTTTTTGCGAAAGTACTTTGCATTACTGTAACTTAAAAAACTTGCCTTAGCGTGACAGAACCCAAAACAACAGAAATACTGTGGAGCAGCGTGATCAAAAGACGGATTATTCGTACTGATTATGGATATCTGGGGCAACAGAACTCTTTCTGGAGACATCCTCGGAAAAGCAAATAAACTGCGGCTTTCCTCGAGAGTCTATGAAAAACATAAATTTGATTCCAAAACCATCTTGAAAATTGGACCAAAAGTCACGTCCATCAGGAAAGGGCATTAGTTGTATTTTTGGAATTAGATCAAATAAATTAGACTTAAATTTAATGTTAATAACATCAAAAACCAAATGTTTATTTATAAAAGAATATTTAGGAAGTAAAGTCTTTTTTCACAATAAATATTACGGTAAAAGTTGCGGATAGTTAAGTCCAAAAATAATAGATCAATATTGTGATGATAATTGCAGTAATTACAGTAATTACTTTACTTTTATTCCTATTTTGCACTATATCGAATTTACAAACAATAGAATTTCAAACTTAAACGAAATAAATTTTTAATTTTAATTGTTTGCTTCTTTGATCCATCTGTTTCGTTGGTGACGTGCGTACAGTAATTACTTTACTTTTATTCCTACTTCGCACTATATCGAATTTACAAACAATAGAATTTCAAACTTAAACTAATTGCAGTAATTATTGTGCAAAAAATTGTAACTTTTGTGCTATATTTCGTCACTCAAGTTTTTGCATCTTATGTGACGTTGAATGTAATTCTTGTTAAATGTCAATTTTTCTCAAAAGTACCAAATGTTCGTAGAAATTGTAATAATTATGTTGTATTATTTTCCAAAACTGACTATTCTCACAAAAATCACGTAGTAATATTCATATTTGTGATACCTACAAAAGTTATAATTTGTTTGTACAATCCAAAACACCTATATATTTAAAAACATGTCTTTCAACAAAATCCTTGGAAATATTGTTTTTGATTTATGTTGGATCATGTATCATCCATTTGAAGGCAAATTTGTACAGCGTTGGTCCCGAAGGGAAATACCCAGAGGACTAACGAAAAGCTAACAATGGTGCACTGGCGGAAAAATTAGGTGAATTGCGCGATAGTTTATCAAAGTTGTGTTGTATATGCCGCTTCTGGTTCAATAGACCAATTTTGTATTTCTTTCTCATTTACACATGGATCAGAAGTCCCTATCCACAATCTAGCTATTTCATTGATGACAAAGTTGACATCTATTTAACTATTTTTTAAAACTTTAATGAATCTAGAATGTCGTTCCATTCAGTGCCATTGTTTTCTTTGGTGATTCTTGCCAGACCATTAAAAAAGGATATTGTGGGTGGTAAACAAGATACTTGAATGGAAACGTTTATTTGTTTGGAGAATTTTGTAATCAACATCTTCAAAAATGACACTTCCTAAGACAATGAAATTGGAATAAGAAAAGAAACTTAAACAGTCTACAGTATCATCAAAATATGTCGTTATGTAATTCAAAATTAATTTATTTTAACATAAAATTTCGCGCACTATTCTTTTCTACGGTAATTTTTAAGAATAGATAATATCAATGATATTAATGAAATTTATACAGTAGAACTTGGATATAAGATACCCTCACTATAACATATCTCACGTCATAGCCGCGGTCTGAATGAGTGAGTTTGGCTATTCTGCCTTCAAATTTACCCCCGTTATAACATATCCTTTGTTATAAGATACGCTTTGCCCCGTCCCAAGGGAGTATATTATATCCAAGTTCGACTGTATTAACAAAATTTCAACAGAAATTTTACTGTATTTTCCGAAGGCAATGCAATTAACAAGATTATTGAAGTGTTCAATTCTACAAAAAGGAGGAATTCCGTAGTCATATTCTGCATAAATTAGTACTATTAAACTGTGAATGAACTCAGTAGAATAGTTGATTAGAAAGACTTCAGAAAGTAAGTCTAGCAAGTTTATATGACATCATTCACCTACACGTAAAAATGATACATGTTATATGGTGTGTTGAAAATAATATAAGTTGTATATAGTCCACTAATACACTTTATTTAACTTGTGTACTAACATATTATATTCAATTCATGTACCGGTACATCAAATATAATATATTAATATATCACATTCAGTTTATATCAATATATTGTATACCATGCATTAATACACTTTATTTAACTTGTGTATTAACACATTGTACTCAATTCATGTACCGGTACATGAAATATAATAAATTGATATATCACATTCAGTTTATATCAATATATTGTATACCATGCATTAATACACTTCATTCAACTTGTGTATTAACACATTGTACTCAATTCATGTACCGGTATATCAAATATAATGAATTGATATATCACATTCAATTTTTATCAATATATTGTATACAATGCATTAATACACTTTATTTAACTTGTGTACCGATGTATTAAATCTTTTGTTCTATGTATAATATCTGAGATTTATTCTCAACTTCTAGAATATGACAAAACTAGCAACTACTAAGGAAAAGATTCATAAGCTTCTAAAGCAAATAATTTACTAGACGCTTATAGGAGAAAATCCAGACTTTTCAGACTTAGTCTGGACAAAATAATAGCTTAGCTGTTTTCAATGACTTCTAAATATATTTTGAATTATTTATATATATTTAACAAAGAAAGATTTAAATTTCATTTCGAACAAACTTCGTCAAAAATAATAAGCTTCAGTTAACAGAGAAAGTAAATTTGCAATCTGTAGTTTTTTAAACCAAGTTGTAACTCAATTTGCAGCTTATTGGATCTTTACTCGGAATCGGTTATCTACTTTTGCCAAATACCCTGTCTGGACCACGAGGACAAGATAAAACTCAAACTTTCATATATCAAATATTTAAAAACTGCAAAATTACTTTTTTTATTTTTAAAAATCCCGTTGTAACTTCATTAAAGTGAATAATTATTTTTTCTACTTGCATGAAATTGTAATATTGATTACAGTTTTGTAATTTAGACCAATTATCAGAAAAAAATAATAATTAAAGGGTTTCGTAGATGTGTTCGTCAAAATTTTCTGCAAATTCTGAATGCACTTTGGAGAACTCCGAATTAACGTACGGTTCATCTCAGAAGACCATTTGGACCGAAATTACTTTTTTATTTTACTGTGCAAAATTAAAGTAAAACTGTCATCCAGATCAGGACCAAATTTGAAAAAGTAAATTTTCCTATCCGGAAAGTAAGAATTTAAAAAGTAAAATGCATAGTTAGTCCATGGAAACTCATTATTTATTCTAAGGAAGTTGTTTTATTTTTCAAAGTTCGAAAAGTCAAATTTGTCGTTATCCAATTTTTGCATTTTCCCACATAAAATGCCGGAGGTGCTGATGTGAATTCGGGTAGAATAATTTTAGAAATATTGCAAATCAAAAAAAAGTTTTTTGTTTTCCAAATGTCTAAGAATAAATTCAACAAATTTCGAAACAAGTTAATTTTAATCTTGTTCGAGGTAAACCAAGTTCAAAAATCCATTTATCCATCTTTAGTCTTTTTGAAAATGAAATTTCACCAATTCCGGAAACAACAGTGAGTGGGAACTGCTGTTTAGTCAAGCGTCATTTGCCTCAAAGGGCTCTTGTTGGATATCTTGTGAAATTTGCTCTTCCAAATAATATACAAACAAATTTCGGTGTTTTTTACCAAAATTACTTTTTGAAGACCAAAGATAGGTTTTTCCTTTGGTCATTTGTCGCTCGTCCTTTGGGTCCTTCATTTTTGGCATTTTTCAAATCTTATCCTCCTTTTTGCCTCAAGCTTTGTTTTTAAGGAACTTTTGGCGACGAATTCCCCAAGCAATCGACTAAAGAATAAGAAGCTGAAAAAAGATCTTCGTTGTGAAACATGACTTATTTTATCCAGTAAACTTTGCTGAATTTTCTGTATATTGATCTAATTTTTACGGATCTGTTTTACTTTCGAAATACGTTTACTTGATTTTCCAACTGTCATTGTTTTTTAGCGTTTTTTGTTTTGATGATTTTTTAATAATTTTATTTTAATTTTAGGAAAAAAATCAGGGTTTTAGTCCATATGGCTCCAGTGGAGATTCATTGTGGTAAGTTTTTATTTTTTATTTTATTAAATTCGAAAACAAGGGGATTTAACCAGAGATTTGAGCAAGTCTATCAATTTTCGATGACATTTGACAAATGATAAATTGTTAAAAGTTACTTTTTGCGACAGTTCTTTTTTCAAAAAAAAAATAGTTTTGATAAATTACTGTAAAAAAATTTTTTTTTAAAAGTTACAGTACTTTAGAATATATCTGAATTTGAAGTTTTTTGTTTCAGAAGATCCCCCTCCTGTTACGTCCTTCAACTCGTCGGAAATAAAAGATTCCTACGCCATTTTGCAGTGGTCGACGCCTTCTGTCCGATCTAAGTATTCCTTTGAACTCTCCTACAACCCCTTCGATGACCCTTTCGAGTCCATTACCCTCCACCTCCCGAGTTCTCAGCACTTTGTCCTCATTAAGAATCTTCGACCTGGGACAAACTACACTTCGCAAATCTTCAGTCAGAACAAGTGCTCAAAATCGACTCTTTCTGAATTAGTGTTCGAAACTCAGAAGACCATTCTGCATCCGGCTTTTACCCATGTCATGCCACACGAGATTATCCTGACTTTGATCGTTTTCTTTATCTGGGCAGTGATATTGAGACATTTCTTTATTGTTTACAACAGGCTGACGCTGGTTTCTCCTCAAAGTCTAGGCGGGTATTTAACGAGGAAGTATTCAAATAGAAAGATGTCTAAAAATTCGTAAGTTTTCAGAAATTAAAATTAATTTCAATCATCTTGGTATATTACTATCAATCCAAATACTTTCAAAACGAAATTATTTAAATTAGCAATTTGCTCCAATTGCAAGTTTCCGAATTACGGTAAATCGATTAAAATAAGAAAAATTAAAATTAATCAAAAAGGGTTACTAGTAATCCTATTTGTGATCCTAGGATAATCTAGTTTTCATTTCTTGAGGTGATAACCACATTTGTTCATTTCTGGATATCAGACAGCGGTGATGGAAAACCAAAAATCACGAAATGAACTTTTCCATGACATCTCGCAGTCGATTGTAGATACTGTACTAAAAAATCAGAATTTTTAAGAGTCATACATTACTGTTGGATTGTGCACAATCTATTTGAATGCAAGCCACACAGCGTTGGTCCCGAGGGGAAATACCCTGAGGACCAACGAAAGGTGTACGATTGTGGGTTGGTGACAATTTGGAGATTGCGCAATAATTGTAATAGAGTTGTGGTTTATCTCGTGTCTTTGGCTCCATAAAGTTATTTCCACATATTTTCATCTACACGTGGATCCGGATTCCCCAGCGACGATCCAACAATTACATACTGTGTGAATTGTAGAAATTTACACTGTGATTTTACTGTTGTTATTCTATATAAACATCTTCGGGTTAGAAGTTAACTTTTCGATTAAAGGATGTTGGAACTCTGATCCCTTGAAGAAAACAACATGGGGTCGGAGAACGTCCACGCACAAGACGCTTATTCATAAATCTTTAAATATGAGGTATCCTTGGGGACTTCAGCTTCAGATGTCCAAACGCCAAATACAAGAAAAATTGATCAGAAATAATTTTCGAAAACAGATATATTAGAAAAAATTGATTTTGTCGAAAATTAAGAATTCCCTATTCGATTTCAAAATCCTGTGTCAATAGCAATAGATATCAATGATTTATGTCATTTTTATTTCTTTTCAGAAGCCGTTCTTCTTCCCGACAAACTCTAATCTCTAAACAGAGCATCAAGCCTCAATTCGACGTCTTGGAAAAAGCAGTTTGTCAGTGGAGATCAGAAACCGTCCTCAACGGCAGGAGAAACTCCGAAACTTCAGCTCCTTTGGTTTTCCAACATGTGCCTTCAGAGACGTCCTGTCACAACTTCCATCCACTTCATGGGGTTCCTTCAAAGTATTCTCAATATTCTGGTTTTGAACCTAAGATTTCACATGCTTCTTTCTATAGTGGAACGGGCAGAAGCTCTTACAGCGGACCTTTGATTTTCCTCACTCATTCTGCAACTCCTTCATCGTCGAGAAGACAGTCCAGAACTTATCATCTGGTGAATTCAACGAGATCAGAGAACGTTACTTCTGGAACATTAAAATCGCCTAGCAATGATGGATTTCTAAGTCCTAATAGTGACGCCAGTCACCTGGCAGAACCTATAGTAGTCAGGAAAGTCAGTGAAGTCCTTCTCGGGAAAGCAACGAACGACATCAGAAGGTGTTCTACCACCATCCAGCCACAAGATCCTGAACCTACACCTAAGCCTAATCTCGGAAGAAGGAAATCGTTGTTGGAGAGTCTGTCTGGATTGGGCGAGAGCTTCAGAAAGAAAAGCAGACGGACGAAAAAATACGAGATGGAAGCATTGAAGGAAGAAAAAGAAAGCATGATGACTCCTGTTGAGCTGCACGCAGCTTCGAGTCCATTCTCAAGTGGATCAAGGAACATTGGTCATGTCGGATTAGGAGGATCGAAATCAGTAAGTTCTATTGATTAACAATAACTATTCCTAATAAGACATAATCTACATCTAAACATACAATTTCTATCTCGTTTATGAACTTTTACATGCAGAAGTTTTAACTTTTGTAGAAGTAACAAACACGAACGTCACAATGTGATTTTTACAATTCTCAATTTCGAAAAATAACACAATTATTACGGTTTTCGTGAATATTTATCATTTGTGACTGTTGTCTTTTATTAAGACAGACAAAATACACTGTAGAAACAAGACTAATAATATAAGTACAACACCCAGGGGAGTCCCGATTAACCGAAGTGTTCCTTCTTGAACTCCTCAATAGAGAGAGAAAACTGTTAAGTCTTGGGTGTCCTGAATGTCCCCAGTTGTGGAGACTATGCGTCCACAACAATGACGGAAATTGGATTTGTTATGTTTTCGTCAAACAAAAATTATGATTTTTTTCATGTCTTAGATCCTTTAATCTGTCCAAGATCCCTCATCCAAAATCTTTTTAGGGAAAAGAGAATTTTCTCTCCGAAACTTATCTCGGTTCAATCCCTTCTTCCACTAATAAAGAAGACAAAGACATTTCTCCAGAATCTTACAAGACTGCTTCTGATGTCGTGATCGTCTAGACCGTTGGACTGCATTAATGCCAGGTCGCCTTAAACAGGTACTCGATAAGATTCCCGTCGCATAGATTTCGGATATTGTTTCATTGTATTTTCTTTTTAATAATAAATTCTGTTAAATTCGATTTTCTGAACGAATTAACAAGGAAACAAAGACCGTAAAAAACGAGGAAAAAGAGACTCAAAAGAGTGAAAAACAATAAAAAGTAAATATCAAGGTTGAATTGCTGGATGAAAGACAAATTTACTGAGGCTGGTTGGAGTTCGGGGAGTACTCCATCATTTTCCATCACAAACTGGATATTCTTCAAAAAGAGTTCCTTAGGAGAAAAAGGTTTCGAATTCAGAAGTTTCTTCACTCTCATTGCGGCTTTAGTATAACTGAAAATAATAACATAGATTCATTTCAGTTTAAATTTACCTACTTTCCATTAGTCAGCATTTCTTTTAAATCTTCTACTAACTCGTCTTTCGTCTCCAGAAGCTTCTTCCTGTTCAGTATCTTTCCCCATCCGTTCCTCTCTGCGATTTTTGCATTTCTGTGTTGATCGAACATCATCGGGATGAATAAACACGGTTTCCCGGCATATCCGACCTCAAGCATACTGTTGTAGCCCCCGTGGGTGATGAACAGCTTCAAATCAGCTTCTTCGAGAAGTTCTTTCTGAGGGGCCCAATGAGTAACATAAACATTGTTAATGTTTCTTGCGTATTCTAGTGCTTCTGAATCTCCTTCGTCAAGTCTGACGATGAAGTGATAATCGGGGAAAACTGCAAAGGCGTCGAAAAGGTTTTTTTTGACAATGTAAGGAACGAAAGAAGTATCCGCATTGGAACCTAGGGAAAAGAAAACTGTTCCGTTTTTTCCTTTTTTTATTTCAGTTTTGAAAGGCTCTGAAAGAGCTTTTGTAGATCTGGACATCCCTAGACCTCCGACGTTGATGATCTTATTGAATATAGGTCTCGGGAAATCTAAGATCTCATCGACCATGGTGAAGATAAGAGGACTTTGTTGGATTATCTAAAAATCCATTTAATGTTTGTTTTGATCCTTAAAATCTCGCCTTTACAACATCTGGAAATTCCTGTCCATAATATTTCCTAAATAATTCCGTAGTTCCATCAAAACCTTTTATGTATCCCGTCATCATCCACGATTCTAGTTCGTTGGCAATCCTGTCAGTGAAACGCATGGTGTCCAGTACCCCGAGATCAGCCACAGTCGGGACATATCCCAGGGGCACAGGAAGACCGACATAAGAAGCAATATGATCCGCAAATGAGCAACTATTGATAAGGAAATGTACTTTGATGTTTAAAACACGAGACAATGCTGATCCACAAGGAAACAGTTGTCCGACGAGAATAGCGTCAAAGTTTTCTGATTTCAAAATTTGGATTTCTTTCTGATTTTCAATCAGAACGGCTAAAATAGAACAAAAAGTAATTTACTAGTTGTTGGAGTAGTTTACTTTCACATGACTTGATGAGTGACTCTGACCATCCACTAGTCGCGTAGAACGTGTTCATGATGGAAGTCCCTTTGAAAACATTTTCTACAGAGATTTTTTTCCTTTTATCGAACATCTCGATGTTGGTTTGATTGACACTCCCTACAGTGACGATTTTCTGATTAGTGTACTTGAATTCAGTGGAACTAAGAGTATGCTGATGAGTTAGAACCGTCTGAAAACACACATCTACAGTAACAACATTACGGTGATCTTGGACCTCACCACATTATGTCCATCTTCGGCTAAAGTGTCAGCTAGTCTGCCGCTGGCTATCATGTGACTTCTGCTGCTCGTGGCAGTGAAAACTAGGAACTTGTATCCACAGCTAAGCCTAATTAAGTTAATAAACAATAAAAATATCAAGTTAATATTAATTTTCATTTTTTGAAGATTCTAGAAAAATGATCAAATTCTCAATATAGCATAATCATTGAGACATTGTGGATTTTAAGGTAAATATTGACGACAATCTGTTATTGATAAGGACATTTGAGACGATATTGCATGTTTATCCCATGATAAGTTAAAAAAAACCAAATTGATGTTTGTCCCATGCACTATGCCCTTTGAACCGCTTTTCATAAAAGTAAATTTAAAAATAAAAATCTCATTGTTCAACAATTCAACAATCACATATTAGAAAAATAAAAATGTTTTATTGTCAAATTGTTTTGAAATGAATTTCTGAAAGGTTTTTGAAACTAAAGTGGTTTGAGTGAAAATTTCGATTTTGTCGTGATTATTTCGTAATTTTAGACTATTTTTTAATTATTTTTTCTTTGAGGATGAAGTTTGAGTGGATCTGGGAACTTTTAGATTAGGTTATATGAAATATAAAACTCATCCATCTTCGATGATTAAGAGTCACGTATTCCAGTCCTGATGGATATATCGTAAACCACAACTAACATCCTCATCGAAGATGGATTTTCGTTTTTATCTTTCCAAATCCCGGCAAAAACATAAAAATTACTCATTTATAATGAACAATAAATTATGAAACATATTTTTTTCAAAAAATAAATCCCTAAAATTCGTCCAAAAAAAACAAAATCTTGGTTACGTATTTTTTCACTTGACATTTGTTTGCTCAAACTATCCTAAACTACTTACATCTCAGTAAATGTTGCTGTAACACTAAAACTACTATTGACCTGGAATTTTTTCAAAAATAAAAAATCAGTGGTAGACAGTTGGTTTATTGTTTTTTTCGATCATTTTATCGATGCGCAAAGTCCGCCAGACATGACAGACATTACTGCAATTTTCATCCAACAGGATCACTTGCTCATGTTCACTAGAAAAATGGAGATCAATCTGAATTTGAATTTTTTTATGTTACAGTGGATTATAAATGTAAAAATTTAAAAGTAAAAATTTGAAAACTTCTAGAATCTAACAACAGAATCTGAAACCTTCGAAAAACTTGAGTTTTTCTAAAATCTTACAAATCTACAATCTTCCAGAATAAAAAACTTCAAACTTTTCAAAATCTAAAATTCTAGAAGTTTTTAGAAAATTCCGAAAATTCGCGTCGAGACCATTTTGTAAAAATTTTCATTTTTTACTTTTTGCAAAAATTTCCATTTTTTTACTTTTTTGCAAAAATTTGTTTTTTCACATGGTTTCGAGAATTTTTTCGGTTAATTTTTTACTTAAATTGATGTCAAAGTGATCCGTTCATTCCGATTTCAACATGATCTTTTATTTGTTGAAAAACCCATTTCTATCCTTCTCGATTTTTTGCATTTTTGAAGGCAACCTAGTCCTTAATTACTTGTTTTTTATTTCAATTATCATTAATTAAATTCAAATTTAAAATTAAACCATTGTTTTTACTAATAAAAATCTGTTTTTTGTCTCCGGTGGAAGAATGTCAGCAGGTCCGGGCCCACTTGCAGGCGGAAAATTGGGTGATGTTCATTCAGGTAGCGGAACTTTGAGAGGAGGAGGTGTTTGTAAAATTTACGGAAATATGGCAGTAAGTTTTTTTAACAATATTAATTACTATTTATCTAGTGTTCAAAACACAAAAATCATGTTTTATTTTCATCAATAAAAAATCATCAACTTTGATCTTTGTTCTTTTTTTTCGAGTTCTCCAAAAAATCAAATTTTTTGAAACTTAATTGAAAATTTATAAATTAACAAGTAGAAAGTAATTGAAATCTTATTTTAGTCCTTTAAACAATACAAAAGGAAAATAGACTATCGATTGCCTCTGGTGACAATCGTCTGCATTTCTTCCATCGCTTCGATCTTGTTCGTTTACGGACTGTATCAACTGAAAGGTCATGATGCTGTTGTAGATTATGTAAAAAATACCAGAGATATCGTGCATGTAAGTTCCCAACTACTTAATAAATATGTTTACAAAAAAAATTCTGTTTCGACAGGGTGATTTCGATTTTCTGAATATCTATGAGTACTTTCATATATAATCCTTAATTCCCGGGAGTGGATAAAGAATTATGTACTCTATATATCCTAATTTAGAAGATTTTTGGAGCTGTCTAAGAGGAATAGTTTCAAAGCACTGATTACGAAATCACCCTCGCGCAAGACCGGAATTCTTACATAAACCGATTTAGTTTTTAAAATTTCTAAAAATTTATTTCTGGATAACTTTGTAGTAAACCTCATTTTTGATTTCATAATAATATGGATTTTTTCAGTTTCTTAGCAGACAAAAACGTCAAGATCCCATTGCCGAGTCCTTCGTTCCTCCCGATGCGGCTCCTATAGACGTGGATTCAGAAGCCATAGAGAAGCCAAATGGAGAAGAAACGGTTATTGAAAATCATGAGATGGAAAAAGAGAAACAAAAAGTCAAGGAAGACATAACTGAAGGAAGTCCTGCAGAAAAACAAACTACTTCATCAACAACTACCACAACTTCCGAACCAGTTATTTCCTCTAATACTACGCAGACTTTTATCGAAGTCATTAAGCAAGAAAATACATCTAAAAACAACTTAACTGTTGATGAACTTAATGAAATGTACAATGATTTCAATTCCGTAAGTATTATTTGCGAAATTTTCATATAATCTTTTTCCAGACGTACATTACCATCTGGAACCTCTTCGCAGTCAACCTCATCGTTTTGTTGTTCCTCGTCCCGGCTACAGTCATCTTTCATTTCGATTTTCTCGGGATCAACAGATATAAAACCATCTTCAGATTCATCGTCATCTTGACCATGTTGTTTTTGATCGTCCAGTTGCTTTATTTAATCAGTCCGATTTTAACTTGTTCTTGTTCCTTCCCTGGATATATCGATCGTCTTTTCGCCGAGGAAACTTATCCGAAAACAGAAAGAGGAATTACGGAACTTAAAGATCTTTTTGCTTGTGATTTTGAGACTCATCAATTGCTCGTCGATCGAGGACTTCAGGATCCTTGTATCCCGAAAATCAAAGACAGTCTTTTCCCTTGTTACGCCACTGTCCTTCTTATTGTTTTGGACATTTTGCCTTTCATTTTTGCATTTTTCACCTACGCCTGGGACGCTTGGATCAAGGACTGCACCGCCGTCAGGGAAGCCAGGATGAGAGTGGAGTTGAATAACCAAAGACGTCCTCGGACTAGAGAACAGATCATACAGGAACAAACACAGGTCTACAACGAGCCCAATGACGAAATCCCAAGTAATACGAACAACGTTTATCCTCGAGGAAATGAATTACAATTTCGCTAAACTTTTTTATTAAAGATTTCCTAATTAGAAAAACAATAATGGGTCATGTAATTATAATAAATAAAAACTTCTCAACATCACAACTGGAAAGGCAACAAGTCAGTGAGTGAACCTGCTAGTGGAATCCATTAATCATCTAGAATTCTTCCTAGTGAATTAGCTCTTCTCTAATGCCTGAAAAAAAGTCTGTTTTATTATTGAATCATAACTAGAGCTATAGATTTCTTAAAATTTCCGAAATTGAATTACTTTGAATTAAAATTTTCCGAATTTGGTTTCAAAGTTTAAAGTCGATATTTTAATAAGACCTATCAATTTCTCAAAGTTTTCGATTTTCGATTTTATTTAAATTTGAATTTTCAAGATTTAATTGATTTAGATTTGACTCAAAAATTCGAAATTGATAGTTTTGATTAAATTTATTGAATTTTTCATAATTTTTAAGCTTAAATTAGTTCAAATTTGGTTTTTAGGTTTGAAACCGAGGATTTTAAAGATAACTAACCTGTTTCACGAAAGTAGGCAGTACGAAAGACGCCCTGTGGAGGTCGGAATTGTAGAACTTCAACTTCATAGTCTTGACTTGTTCATCTGTTAAGGTCCTTGTTGGGGTAGTGACGTCACGTTCCTAAAATCATTATTAAGTTTTGCATTAATTATCAAGAATATCCACACAGAACTAAATGTTAGACACGTACATCTTTGGAAGCGATCAAGTACCCCATGACACCGGAGGGATAGGTACTCATGATCGAAGAAGCATAGCTCACGGTTGGGAAGATGTTTTTGGTGAATTTGATCATGTGAGCGATGAGGTCCAGGTGAAGCCAGACACTTTCGGCTGGAATAAAGAACCATCACCAAAACAGAAATTTTTAAATTTAACAAGTTAGTAAAGCAACAATCGAAGAACCGAAGGAACCACCACCACCAACAGCTACATCCACTCCAGACACCAGTTACCTACCTCTTTCGGCATTTGACTGCAGATTAGGTACCCCATGGTCCCGGAAGTGTAAGTAGGCACGGAACCGGTGGCGTAGCAGACTTGGCCAATGAAGATTTCATTGCAGAACTCGACCATTCGCTTAACTAATGGCAAGTCGATCCATGGACACTCACCTTGGGAACTCAAAATACCCCCTGCCCTCATGGCTTCGCTCAGGAGTTGATAGTAGGATTTCCCGAAGAGGCTCTCAGCAGGTCCGACTGGATCACTGGAATCCGTAATGACAACATCGAATTCATTTTTGTGGTTTTTCAAGAACTCGAATCCATCCCCAATGAAGAGATTCAACTTGGGAGAATCGAATTTCTCAGCCATACCAGGGAGGAATTTTTTGGAGACATCGATGACCATTTCGTCGATTTCGCACATTGTAACGTGTTCGACCGTGTCGTGCTTCAATACTTCACGGAGAATCCCTCCATCACCTCCACCGATAATCAAGACCCTCTGTGGGTTTGGATGAGCAAACAAAGGCAGATGGGCGAGCATTTCCTGGTACGCAAATTCGTCTCTTTCGGTGCACTGGATGATGCCATCAAGAATAAGGACGTTTCCGTAAGTCTTACTGAAAATTCATATATCAATTTTCATCAATTGACGCAGTAAAGCAATTATTTACCTTTTGAAGACCAAAACATCTTGGTACTTGGATTTTTCGTGGAATAAGACTTGATCGACTTGAAGAGAAAACGCCTGTCCCGGCCAGGCGCCTCCCATGTCAACTCCATCGGACTTCAGCTGCTTCGACTCCCCGGCATCTCCACTTTTGATTCTTTCAAGATCGTCAGGAGAAAACTCCGTGAACCAGCCTTTCTGAATGAGATCCATCTTTGGGAAAAGTCACGGCAAAACTGAAACTCAATTCTATATCGATTGTCAAAAAGGAACACTACGCTAAGCTTCATATGTAACTGAAAATCTCAACAAAATTTAGGTAACCATCTAAAGCATCCCTACTTACTCCCGTCTACTGATAATCAGTCTCGAACGAGAAAGAGGGACATCTCATTAGTGAGATAAGTCTTATCAGTTTGGTCAGTGTCAAAAACCGGAATATCAGTCATAATTTCCCGTCCGATCGCCCTTGTCTTTCAAAACAACGAATTCAAATCAAGAAACTCGCAGTTGAAACCGATAAAAATAAATTCAAGTAGACCGCGAAATGGAATCAATCTCGCCTGAGGCAATCGGGAGAAGGAAAAGGAAAACGAAAGGAGATTCATCTGGATTCTTCTCATCCCGTGAGAATGTCCAAGGTTCTTATCTCCGTTTATTTATTGTTAAATTTATTATTTGTAAACTCTATTCCTGTTGATAACAATGTCGTGGGAATACCTATCATCGAATGTGGAGGGAATTCTTTAAAATTCCGAGTGAACACCCAGAAGACGTTCAGAGGACGGATTTTCGTTCGGGGTTATTCCCAAAATCCAGATTGCAGAGTCTCCGGTCCAGGACTCCATACCGAAGCAGGAATAGAGATTCCTTTCGACTCTCCATGTAGGATTGATCGAGAAAGATCTGCAAATCCCCGGGGGATATTTGTGACTACGACAGTCGTTGTTTCTTTCCATCCTATCTTCATCACAAAAATTGATAAATCTTACAAAATCAGATGTGTCTACTACGAAGCAGAAAAACACGTCAATGCGGATCTGGGGGTTGGGGACTTGCCTTCTGATTTGAAGACCGAAACTGTCCCGATGCCGATGTGCAGATATGAAGTAAGTTTATTTCAGGATTATATGCATTTTTGTTTAAATTTCAGCTCCTCGAAGGTGGTCCTTTTGGTCATCCTGTCGCTTTTGCCACTGTCGGGACTCAAATCTACCACAAATGGACCTGCGAATCGAAGGTTCCAGAAGCCTTCTGTATGCTCGTCCATTCCTGTGTTGTCCAGGACGGATACGGTCAGACAGTCGATATTCTGAACAACGAAGGTTGTGCAGTTGACAGAATCCTCCTGAACAACCTGGAATACTCTTCTGATCTTGTTGCCGGTCAAGAATCCCATGTTTACAAGTACGCCGATCGGGACACTCTTTTCTTCCAATGCCAGATCAGTTTGACCACGAAAGAACCGAATTCGCTCTGTTACAGACCGGAATGCCCGAACCCTCCGCAATTCAGCGATCATCCACCTGTTCTCGTCCAGGAACAACTGCAAATCAGACATCCCAGAGAGTCGAACACCTCCATCCGGGACTTCGAAGTCATCGACGTCTCCAGCGAGCTCAAACCGATCGAAGACTTCAACCACGAACTCCCCAAATCCCTCGGGCAAAACGGATCAACAGAAGTCTGTGTATCTCCTTTTTGGATCGTCGTAGTCGGGCTCTGGCTAGGTGGTTATTTCATAATCACACTGATCATGACAGGGATCTGCTTGCTCAGATGCAGGACGAGAAGGAGGTCCTATCAAGTAAATTAATTGATTTAATTAAGTCTAATTATACAGAGTAAATGTTTGCACTAATTTGGTCGTTTCCGATCCATGTCAATCACGGTGCGATTTACAGTCTAGTAATTCCCAAAAATCGAATCCCCTTTGAAAAATTAAAAATTAACTGGAAACGGACTTTTGTGCACTTGAAATGTCACATCCTCGATCGTTTCCAAACATTGAAAATCCTCGGTTTATTGATGTCCAGAACCCTTGACATGATTCGGTTTCTCTAAAAAGACGAAGAATGGCGGATGACGAGAGACAAAAGCGTGATCAAAGTCAAAAGGCGGAGAGACCTTGGTTATCCGGATTTTACAGGAATAAACTGGCTTATTCTGAAGCACTATAAAGATGGAATTCATAAGGGCCCCTCTGGCAAATCTGCGAAAAAATCAGAGATTTGTGTTTTTGTATTTTCCAGAACTCTGTCATGTTGAGGATAATTTGGTTTTTTTCTGTCTTGGTAAGACTAATTACTGTACTGAATTAGGATTACGGTGGAATCCTTTCAGGTCCTGGTTCTAGCGAAATTCCCAAATGAGATTGTGGAAACCCCCATTGTGGCGTGCGAAGCCGAGAAGATCATCATCAAGATCAGGACCACGGCCTCGAACCCCTCTCACATCTATGTCGAGGATTACAGGGAGAACTCGGGGTGCATCGTCCGGAACATGAACAAGATAGCCATCCCGCACGGGGAATGCGGCATGACCTCAGAAGCGATGGTAAGAGTCATCCTTTTTAGTCTGCAACATTCCACTTTTAAAATTGCTAATTTTAACCCATATAACGAACTTCCGAAATTAGGCATTTCATCGTAATTTTTGAAAGTCTAAAAACGGGATTTGAAAAAATACAAGTCCTCTTTTGGATTTCGAAAGAACCCAAGTCCATTCTGGTCGCGAAACCGACCGAAAAGAGTGCGAGCAGGCTGCCCGACAACGTGCGTCACACCGGAAGGACGAAACAAGGCCAAATGCACCGGTTGGCGTTTTCTTTTTTTCTCTAGCTTGACCAGTTGTTTTCACTCGCGAGGAAGGAAAAAATACTCCTCTTTATATAAAAGCACTCTTGAGGAACCGCACTTTGTTCATTCCAAATGAACACATTCTAAAATTGGAACAATACAGAGAAGATTAGCATGGCCCCTGCGCAAGGATGACACGCAAATTCGTGAAGCGTTCCAAATTTTTTGTCGATTTTTCTTGAGATGTAAGGGTTGTTTTCAAAAGCGCTTTTTTCCCTGATCATTTTACGTTATTTATGACTCGTTTTATAGGTTGTTAGATATCTGTTCAGATTTTTTTGATCATTTTTGGTGGAATTTCTGGAGCGAGAGAATTGGATGCGTGCGAAACTTCATAAATCACGCGTCGAGAAAACGAAACTTTTTACTTTTCATCCATTTTCGAAATTTCGAGTTAAAATTTATCAGTTTTAATAATTCTTTTCTCCATTAATTTCCATTCTAATTACAACTGCGATTAAATTTCCGAAAAAGTGGTTTCAAATGTTTGAAAATTCACAAATAATTTGTTCTTTGAATTTTAAAATTTCATCTACAGTATCTTCCACAATTTTGGAATTATTGTAACTTATTCCCTAAAGTACAAACAGAAAAGCACTATGTAGTACTGTAATTATCAGAATTAGTTTCGTAATCTAAACCGCCAAGGGATCCTTAAGGCTTCTGCTTCAGAAGCCGTGACATCTGGAAAACGAATTACGATCGATGTTTCGGAAATTATGAATTTCACCATATGCACAAAAAACCGCAATCTCATTTACAGTAATGAAATAACCACAACTGAGACCCAGGGTTCTTCTTTGATTTTAACTTGTTGTCTTCTAGGCCAAGCCGGATGGAATGATGTACCGTGTTTGTATTGCTGTCCAGATCCATCCTCTTTTCGTGACAGAAAACGACAGATCATACTGTGCTCAGTGTGTCTACATGGATTCCAACGTTGTGGAGAACTTGGAGCAGAACATTGCCATCAGGTGGGCTTCGAAATTAGACGACAAATATCTATAATCTTGTTTTCTTCCAGCGATGCTCCTCCGAGTGAATTAGAGCCGCAATTCGACGAAACTTCCAATCCCAAATGCTCTTACACCATCAGGAAGGGCTCCATGGACGGGCCTGAAGTCCACTTCGCGACTATCGGGGAGACTGTGTTCCACGTATGGCAGTGCCAGAACGGTAAGTCTCTTATTATCTAAATCCGACTGTACCCGGATGGGTTGTTGTAGAACACGTCGGGATACTTGTACAAAACTGTCATGTAGAAGATCTGGAAGGAAACAAGATCCTGATTATCGACCAAAATGGCTGTGGGATCGATCAATATGTCTTGAACACCCCTCACTACAGCAAGGACTTGAGGACGGCCTACCAGGAAACCCATGTCTTCAAATTCGCGGACAAAACAATGACGAGGTTTACTTGTCAGATCAGGCTCTGCATGAAGGACAGGAATAATGGATGCGCTAACATTACTGTAAGTTAAAGTCGAGAATTAAAAAATGAATCTCGATTGACGTGAACTTATGTTCAGATAGTTTCCACTCAAGACTGAGTAGTGTCTGGGACATTTTTGATTTACTCTTGAGTGGAAATTACATACAATTTTACATATTTACTGGTCCATTTGTTCCTCAATCATGCCTCGATTTAGCCTCCTCTACGTTGTCCCCATGTTAACGATCAAGAGGAAGGGCTGGTGGTCCGTGATCCACCTCTTCCACCTCCAGCAAAACTCATCAGCGGATTCGAGGAATTCAATAACGGACCACCTTCCATTACTCCTCCTCAAGGGTTCGCCACCAACCCCATCCCGAAGAAATCATTGGGTGTAAGTGGAGCTTCCACGTCATCTGTAACCAACACAGGATACTCTAGGTGCGTTTTGACGAGGGAAATTGAAGAACATTTAAAAATAACTTTTTCTAGTTATGGTAGTTATCGAGGTCGAAGAGAAATAGAAATCTACGGCAACGGTACTCGACTACTCCACAGAAGTCGCCGAGTTTCTCCTAAGCGTCAACCTTCTTCTTCTACTCCAGATCTCCTTCCAGAAATGGATGTAGTAGGAGTAATCAGAGTCCTGGAATCCCCGGAAGACGTCGAATACTATGAAAACCGGCTGACCCAAGGAAGTGACTTTACCGACATGGCCGAGCACTCCCACAAGAAATGCATGTCTACGAATCTCTACTGGTCTCTAATCGTTACTCTGATTCTCCTAATTACTATTCAGTTGATCGCCTTGACTGTTGTTGCCTTGGATCGATTTGTCCTGGACAAGTCCATTAGCGGGAAATCCAGGCAATCTCCGTAGTTATGACTGATTTTGAGAATTAATTCTTATTTTTATTTTCTACTTTATCAATTAGTAGAATTTTCTGAGTGTGCAATGTTTCTTTTTCGATAATGAAGAATGAATTGTTTCGACAAACTGAGAGATGAATAGTTTTGACACTTGAGGGGCTCTTAGAGGATATCCGAAAAATCGGCTTTTGAAACAACGATAACTCGGCGAATACTTGATAGATTTTCATAATTCTTTTGTGTTACGCCTAGATAGCCGTATTATTTTGTTTGATCAGGAAATATTATAAAATTAAATATTAATTGCTTCAAAAATGGAGATTTTTAATTTTTATGAATAAATTCTAAAATTTGAAAGTTGATTTTGCGTCATAAAATCCTTTAATACTGGATTTTTTAATAGACGATCACTTCAGATTCAGGATTTTTTATATCAAATAAAATAAAAAGCTCATCCAAATTTAATAAAAAAGAATTACGAAACTTCTTTAAGGATTCGCTGATTTAAAGTGATATAAAAAACGATTTTTATAACACTTAGTATTTCAAATTGCAAAAAAAGAATAGATTTGGATGCAATTGGAAATGATTTTAAAAATATCGGGATCTAAATAGCTAGGGATAAAGACAATAAAAGGAATATTAGGAAAAAAAATAACAATTGAGGATCAAAAAGAGATTTGAAACTTTTTTATTAAAGATAATTTTCAATAATAAGGCAATTATTCGTTAATGTTTTGTCTGCAAAAATTAGTATACACCTTGTTCTACTAGATTCTTTATTATATCACATTGAGTCGTGGAAAAGCAGTAAACAATCTCTAGAGATTAAGCTTCTAAAGTGGTTCAGTGACTGCGTTCTTAGTCATATGAACCATCTCAGCTGCTTTTCTGTTAAATTCTAGTATTGTTACTTTGAATAAGAGTAATATCATTCATTTTCTTACATCTCAATGCTGTACTTATAATGAAGATCCTGTAAGGTGTGATGGTGACCAAAGTGACCAAGTTGTCGAAGATGGGAAAGGACCAAATAAAAATAATGGGAATAATTAGAAACCCGGGAGAAAGACTAAATAATCCTCCAATAGCCAATAATAGTATTGGAACAAATACGAGAAGACACATTGATATGCATTGGAAAACCAGACAACGGAAGAGCATCAAGTGATTTAATCGGGTTCTCTTTGACAAGGAAGACATTGTTTGTTTAATTTTCCTTGCACATAAAATAAAAAATATGGCAAAAATAACCAAATAAATAACGACGAAAGGTCCAATTAGAAAAACAAGAGGAAGAATTTCATTCAATACAACGGAGATTAGGACTTGTGGTTGATTTAATAAAATGTCTCCTTTAATAATGTAATGACTAATAATTGCTGCGGTTTCTTCTGGTGATCTCAATACTTTTCCACAAAAAATATAATATATTATACTTAAACTGATGCAGATAAATATAAATGCAGAAAAGAAGGCGTAATAAGTTGGATTTCGGTAAAATGGAAGATTTGTCTGTGTAAGATTGTTCATCGCAAATAGTCTTTCGATTAGCATACATAAGAAGCAGAAGACCATCCCCAAACCTGATAGTATTGCTATAGTTGCCAATATTAAGGTAGTAAATTCACTGATTGGAGTAAGTAGTCCTTGGGGATATATTATCAGATAAACAGGAATTACCACTGGCTTCAGAAGTACTATAGCCAATTCAACAACAGCATTACAGAAGGTATATAGTAGTAGGTAGGTTCTAAATTTGTGCATTGAAGGAGGGCTTTTGAAATAAACCACGAATAGAACGATCCCTGACAAGATCACTCCGAATATTCCGATTACTGACATTAGTACCTTAAACCACTGAATTATAGAAGTCGAATAAACGGTATCTAGTTCTAAGATTGGGAAATTGGGTTCTGACATGCTTACAAACAACGATGTTGAGTAAAATAAACTTGTGTCTCGGGTTTTATCGTGAAAGATCCAGGTGAAAATTTTGTCAGCTTATAGAAAATATTCTGTTGTAAGCACATTGAAAACGACAGGTGGAGTCGTAGTATAAGTTAAGTGCATTTATATATTGATTAAACATTGCTATCTGAGAAGACTGAGCAATCCGACGAATTAGAGTCTCAAAGATGTTCAAATTGACATAAAAGTTAGTGGAATAGATAATATTAATAAGATATTACACAAGCAGGAAGTTGTCTTTAATGCATCCATTGGTATATGTCTTGTAAATTTCATCTTTTTCGGAATTTGTGCTATTGATTTGTCCTTATGCTGGTAAAATCTACATATTACTTCCTACTAATATACCAATCAGGAATATTATTAGTTGACAAAGATCTCCACACGTGAAGTCCATAAAAGGATCTGATTTCGCATTAGTTTGTGTTTTTCAACCACGTTCCGCATGACTTCAATGAATAGGCAATTCATCCAATTAATTTGTCAATTCTATTTTTGATTTCTCCTCGTTATGGTCGTAATAACAATCATAATCAAGATCAAAGACCCATTCAACGTCATTATTCTGTTAATTACACTGAATTGCTCTTATCAACATCGCTCCCCGTCAGGCAAGTAGCCCAAATTATATTTTTATTACCAGCTTCTGCAAGATGTCAAATACCCTCTTCCTTTTCTTTACGACTTCCTTGTTCATCCAAGGACATGCTTGGTTTTACGGGAGACCTGATCCGGGGCTAATGACTCAGGGAGGGATCTGGCCTCTCCCTTGGACCGTCACCTATTACAATAATACTCGGATCCTCATCAATCCTGATACTTTTATTTGGAACTCCTCGCAAGTTGGATGTGAAATTATCGACAATGCTTTGGCGAGATATAAGAAATTGGCTTTCCCTGGATATGTCTCTGGAAATGTCGCAACGGCATCAGGGAACTTCTCGACAATTTCTGGAATTACAGTCTCTTCCAAGGCAGAATGCACTAATGATTACCCTCAATTTGATATGGATGAATCTTGTAAGGTCTTTGTAGAAAACATTGAGTGGAAGTCAAATTTTCAGATAAAATCCAAGCGTTCCCGAACTCTTCTCAAGTTCTTATCTCGGCGAACTCTGTTTGGGGAGTTCTTAGAGGTCTGGAAAGCTTTTCTCAGCTTATTTACAGAGATTCCAATGGATTGGTGAATATTCTAAGTTCTGTATTTTCGTAAATAAAAACTTTTTCAGTGGTGGTTGCAAGCAGCTTATGTTGATGATCATCCCAGATTTCCTCATCGAGGAATAATGCTGGATAGTTCAAGACATTTTCTCTCTGTTGGCATCATCAAAAGACAGATTGTAAGCTCATGTTTACTATAATCAAACAAAATAATCTCAATAATATTTTTTCAGGACCTTATGGCCCAAAATAAATTCAACGTTTTCCACTGGCATCTTGTCGACAGCGAGTCCTTCCCCTACACCAGTACGAAATACCCTGACCTCTCAGCAAAAGGCGCTTATTCCCCGAAACACGTTTACACTGTAAAACAACTTAAAGACATCATCAACTTTGCCAGACTTCGTGGGATCAGAGTGATTCCAGAATTTGATACTCCAGGACATACAGGGGGATGGAATGCTATTCCTGGCCTGTTATCTCTCTGTTATGATGATAATGGAAAGAACACTATCTTAGGAAACCTCATCGACCCTACAAAGGACAGTAACTTTGATTTTTTGAAGAATTTCTTCGCAGAAGCTCTGGATCTCTTCAAAGATAACTGGTTCCATTTCGGAGGAGACGAAGTAAGAGCCTATCAAACAGAATGCTGGGAAAGAAATCAGAACATAACGAAATGGATGCATGATCACGGTATGGGAGACGACGTTAACGAACTCCTCAACTACTACTGGAAAAAATTTGTTCCTCTCATCCAGAATCACAGAAATGCCACTATGATCTTTTGGCAAGAAGTCCTGGATCGTAATGTTTCGCCAAAAGGGTCTATTGCTCATGTTTGGAGAGGAAACACTCCAGATGAGATTATGAGTGAAATGTACAATGTCACAGAAGCTGGGCATCGGACGATTCTTTCTTCTTGCTGGTACTTGAACTACATCAAATACGGTGCTGATTGGGGTTATGTGAACAAAACATACACCATGGAGAGAGGAATGTACTATGAATGTGATCCTACTGGATTCGGGGGAACTCAAGAACAGATTAAACTTGTTATTGGAGGAGAAGCGGCTATGTGGGGAGAGATGGTCGATGGAACCAATTTGACTCCGAGATTATGGCCGAGAGCTTCTGCTGTGGCAGAGAGACTCTGGTCTGATCCAAATCAAACGACTTCTGCCGATGCAGCGTGGCCGAGGCTTCACGAGCATAGATGCAGAATGATGGATAGAGGATATCCAGTGGAGCCCCCAAATAACCCGGATTACTGCCCAAATTACTGGGATCCGAATTTTCCCGAATTCAATCTTGTTTCGACTACTATGGTCAATTCTGCCATGTCCTTGCAAAGCAATAACCAGCAAATTCATTTCTTTTTGATCAGTTTGTTCTGTTTTCTACGTCTTTATCTTTGTAACAATGTCTAATCACTCGAGTTCGAATATCAGTAAGTGCGGCGAGAAGAATAATGAAATCGGGATTAACTTCTGAACCAAGGATTGATAGAATTATAGTATTTCTATATAATAATTGGTTTAATAAAAGTTGCATTACAATCTTTTTCTCCAATTGTAGGTAGATAGATTAATTATTTTCATATTCCATTAATTTAACATTAATATTGCTGAATTTGAAAAGCTACAATCTAATCAGAATAATTTTCATTTCCACCTGTCTCGGTAAAAAACTCAATATGACCAAGGTTAAAGTTTTTATTCCAGCAACAAAATGTCGAATTTCACATATCCTAAATTGAAATTAGAACAAGTTTATAACGCTACCGTTACTGAATGGTTTAGAACTATCATGTCTATAATCGGTGTCAGTGGAATATTACTATCTATATTTGTCATGTTTGTTATCCATTATTGTAGTCCTAAGAATATGCAAAGATTTAAACTCCGATTGTTGATGTATACTTTTATTTCAGTTATGATAGAACTCCTCATAATTCTCATCAAACCAGTGGTTATTCCGATTTACGTCATTTTTTACCCAGTAGGCTTTCTGAGTCCAATGAATGAAACTACCGTAAAACTCTTCGGATTAATTTTGCTCATCTTCATGGTTGCTTTAGTTATAACATTCATGGAAATGCTCATTGAACGGTATTTCGCCATGTCGAACATAACTACTCAAAATCTCCAATTTTACCGTAATCCAAATTTCTATACCATTGCTGCTTGTGTGTTCCAATTGGTAGCAAGTGTTATGCTTATCTTTGGCACGTATTCTGGATTATTTATTCATGGAGTAAGCGAAACAACTGCAATCATCAGAAAACATATAATTGGAGGAGAGATATTACTGAATCAACAACCTGAACTGATATCTATCAACTCAAGTAGCTTTTACATTGTTTTACGTTTATTACTCCCGCTTCTGTTTGTAACAGTTATAATTGTTGTAATGTTCTTCAGTCTCTGCATATATGAATTAAAAAGGGGGAAAACAATGAAATCGAAGAAGGTCCGAGAAACCCATGAAATGCTCTTCAGATGCACCATGCTCCAATTTCTCTGTCTCGTTACATTTCTGACTTGTCCTATTATCATGTTATTCATAGCAGCATGGGTAAATGCGGCTCCTGAATTCTTCATCTTTCCCGTAATGGCGATGTATTCTTTTCCACTTATGGATAACCTGATAACGATTGTAAGTATCAAACCATACAGAGAATTCGTTTTGTCATTGATGAGTTTTAAGAAAGTTACGAAAGTTATACCAATTTCCACATTTAGTCATGTCACTTTGAAATCACAAATAAAAGTTTGAAAATAGTAAATCTTGAAAGTTGTTTAAAAAAACCAAATGATATATTATTAATACCATTTTCACCCGTTCTGAAATAAACTTTAGTTTTTAATTATATAAATTTCGATATTCACCTGTTCATATTAGTAATTCTGTTTCTCTGGACTGCAAAAAAATGTGAAAAATTATTCTGTTACATGTAAAAATTGAGAAAGACAATCTAACTTTTTAATAAGTAACAATAACACAACTGACAGAACAGTTTTTCGTTTACAGTACCACAGCTAATTGATAAAGGAGTTTTCATTCTGAAATCATGCTCTCTAAGTTATTTAAACTTTGATAGAGTTGATCATTTTACATTGAAGTAAAATCGCGGAGTTAATTATTTTTACTGTAATATCAATTATTACTGTGCTGTCGGTGAAAATAAATTGAAAATAATCTGAAATTTAATCAGAATGAATGTGGAAAATTAAAATCAATGAATCGTAGCACTCCTTCCACCTGTTAGAAGCCTAGTATTTTGGAAAAACGAATGCTTTAATGTCGAATTTTTCTTATCCTGTTGTAAAACTAGAAGAAATCTACAATGCTCACGCAATCGAGATCTTCAAACTTCTCATGTCAATAATAGGCGGCACTGGAGTCATATCTTCTTTATTCGTCATGTTTATTGTCTATTATTGCAGTCCAAAAGCGATGCACAAATTTAAGATCCGATTACTCATCTATACGTTTAATTCCTTCATAATAGAGCTCTGTATTGTCTTAATTAAGCCGGTAGTTATTCCAATTTTTATCATAATCTACCCGATAGGCTTCCTAAGTCCGATGAAGGAGATAACTACTAGAATTTTCATATGTATTCTTGTAATTTTTTCAGTAGGTTTAGTTGTGAGCTTTACCGAAATGCTGATTGAGCGATTCTTCACATTATATAATTTCTCAAATAAAAACCTCAACTTTTACCGTAATCCAACATTTTACACATTAGTGCTACTTGTATGCCAAATATGCGGAACAATCGTAGTTTTGTTATTAGCATTCTCTGAAATCATTGTCAATGATGCAAAAGTAACTACTTCCATCATTCAAAAGTACATAATCAGAGGAGGTATTTTATTATCTGAAAACCCTGAAATCATCTCAATAAATATTGAAGGACTTTTTATTGTTGTATATGTCGCTTTTCCAATACTGATTTTCTTTATGATTATTGTTGCCATCTTTTTCGGTCTTTTTATTTGGCAGAAAAAGAAAATAGGAGAAAGGCTATCGAAAAAAGTCCAAGAAAATCACACCATGCTTCTTAGATGTCTTTTATTCCAATGTTTATCCATGATAACTCTGATTGGAGTGCCTATTATTATTTTGCTTATTGCTCTACGGATTAATACGCCTCCAGAATTCTTCCTTTTCCCAATTGTTCTAATTTGGTCATTTCCACTTGTTGATAACTTGATGACGGTTATAACTATTACGCCATATAGGAAATTCATAGTAAATTTATTCAAAAAGAAAAATATTATTAATATAGCTGTAATAACCCATATCCAACAGAATTCCTGACCTTTGGGGTTAGCTTCATGAGAAGATTATTTATCTACTAGAACATTCAACGAAGATTTATTTTCATCTTGGAATTCACATGTTTCTTGATGGTTAAGTGAATTTCTTTGTTATCTGTAATTTTCTCTTGTATGCTAATAAAAATGTAAATGTTTATCACACAACATTGAAAAGTAGTCTTGATGTAAACTTGAAAAGGTTCCGGTAGAAACCAAAAATGCCAGAAATTTAGTTCCATGATTAGCAAACCTCACAAGAATCTTACAGATTTTGAGAAAAATCTAGAATCTTATATAATATTTTATCTCACCCAAAATCGGTAAAAAAATTCTTTTACAAAAATTTCTTGATCATTAAATATATTGAAAATAATTATTACAATATTTAATTAACCTGAAAATGCATGTAAATTATGTTAAGAAATGAATTTATTCACCTGTTATTTTTAATGTGGCAACCGGAGAACATTTCTCAAAAGTTGATTAAATTTTCACCTGGATCTTTCACGATAAAACCCGAGACACAAGTTTATTTTACTCAACATCGTTGTTTGTAAGCATGTCAGAACCCAATTTCCCAATCCTAGAACTAGATACCGTTTATTCGACTTCCATAATTCAGTGGTTTAAGGTACTAATGTCAGTAATCGGAATATTCGGAGTGATCTTGTCAGGGATCGTTCTATTCGTGGTTTATTTCAAAAGCCCTCCTTCAATGCACAAATTTAGAACCTACCTACTACTGTATACCTTCTGTAATGCTGTTGTTGAATTGGCTATAGTACTTCTGAAGCCAGTGATAATTCCTGTTTATCTGATAATATATCCTCAAGGACTACTCACTCCAATCAGTGAATTTACTACCTTAATATTGGCAACTATAGCAATACTGTCAGGCTTGGGGATATTGCTATGCTTCTTGTGCATGTTGGTCGAAAGACTATTTGCGATGAACAATCTTACACAGATAAATCTTCCATTTTACCGAAATTCGAATTATTATGTTTTATTTTTTAGTTGTGTATTTATCTATATCAGTTTAACTGTAATATATTATATTTTCTGCGGAAAAGTATTGAGATCATCAGAAGAAACCGCAGCAATTATTAGTCATTACATTATTAAAGGAGACATTTTATTAAATCAACCACAAGTTCTAATCTCCGTTGTATTGAATGAAATTCTTCCTCCTGTTTTTCTCGTTGGACCTTTCATCGTTATTTATTTGGTTATTTTTGCCATATTTTTTATTTTATGTGCAAGGAAAATTAAACAAACAATGTCTTCCTTGTCAAAGAGAACCCGATTAAATCACTTGATGCTCTTCCGTTGTCTGGTTTTCCAATGCATATCAATGTGTCTTCTCGTATTTGTCCCAGCAATATTCTTGATTGTTGGAGGACTATTGGGTCTTTCTCCCGGGTTTCTAATTATTCCCATTATTTTTATTTGGTCCTTTCCCATCTTCGACAATTTGGTCACTTTGGTCACCATCACACCTTACAGGATCTTCATTATAAGTACGGCATTGAGATATAGAAAGAAGAATCTTATTTTCACAACTCATATTAATTATAGTAAGACGTGATTACTGATGTTGGGATTGGCATAATGATTGTAAGAATAAATTATTGATTGGAAAAATCGAAGCTGTTTCAGTTCCTCTGAATAACACAGCTCTCAGGGAGTAATCTGCTAGGACAACATTGATCAGTATTTCACCATTGAACTTTTTTCGAAAAAATACAGAGGCAGAATATTGACAAAGTTAAAAATAAAATGTTTGCAAATATTGTGTTTTAGTCGATTCAAATTTAATTTGAGAAACGAGTTAATAAAAAAATATGGTTCAGATTGATTTTAATTATTTTTTTTGAAGGGTTTTTAAAGTCCTAATTTTAAAATATTTGAGAATTATTTTTAGAACAGGCTTTATGCAATTAATCTATATAAGGTTGAATATTTAGCATTTTATAATTCCTACGTTTAGTTTGTTTAAAATATTTATAGACTTTGTTTCCAGTTTTCTGAAAACTTTCACTAAAAACTTCATTTTAAAATGCAAGAATAAATCTCCAAATGCAGATGTTTAATTCAACTATTAAAAAATGAACTTCTATCGCTGATCGTATTATCTTTGTTTTTTTATTAATATATCACTTTATACACGATAAATAGCTCTTGTATTAAATACAGCAGGTGACTTTATAAATCCAAGGTTAAATTTAAGTTCTGGATATTTGCCTTCAATTTCTTCCTTGAACTCAAAGTTCTGGAACAGATTCGCGATGAATAAAAACAATTCCATTCTTGCTAGACTTTCTCCAAGACAGGATCTCTTTCCTACGGAAAATGGAGTGACCTTGTCGTTTTTCATATAGCGATTATCCTCATTCAAGTGTCTAGTTGGATCAAATTGCTGCGGATTTTTGAAATGGTTTTCATCTAGATGGACACTTGGGAATTGCGGAATAATTGTCATCCCCTTAGGCAACCTGTAACCATCTATGACAACTTCCTCTGTAGTTTTATGTTGAACGTTCAAAGCAAGGAGAACAGCGATTCTTTGAAGTTCTTGAATACAGGCTTGTAGATACGGTAATTTCACTTGATCGGACATCGTAATGGCTCTGTCTCTTCCGATTTCTTGATCAATTTCTTCGTGGATTTTTTTCTGAATTTCCGGATAATTGATCATATAAAGGATAAAAGCCCTGGTTGAGCTTGAAGTCGTCTCCATTCCTGCTCCGAATAAGTCGTAAACGGCTCCAATCAGTTGGCTATCGCTCCATTCACCGTGTGCTTCGTTTTCTGCCTTCTGACGGCGTTGTTCTATCAAAAAAGCATCAATGTAATCTCTTGGTTCTGAATTGTAGTCGATAGTTTCCCGATGTTTTTTGATTTCTTCTTTGACTTCATCAATGATCACATCGTTCTTCTTTAATGACTTCTTTAAAATGTTATTGAAAAGTGGATCAAGGACTATGAAACCTTTCCAGATCTCACACAGGAACCCTATTGGGTGGAGGAAGACCTCTATGGCATCTAAGAGGTTCTTGCGGAAGTTCATAATGTAGTCGCTTTCAAGTGGAACTGTCCACCCAAAGGTCAATTGATGGATGATGTTGCCTACAGCCGTCTGAAAATAATTAACAATAGAAAATTTCTCAGATTCTAGGAAACTTACAGTGATTATCTTCGTCATTTCGATTGGCTTTCCGTTCAACTCCTTCAGAGATTTGGTCATTTCATTGGCCTGATCTATGATCGTATTTTCCAATATAGGCTTCCCAAATCCAAAATCTCTCAGAACATGAAGCGCAAAACGTCTCTGACTTTTCCAAAAACTATCATCACTAAAAACTAATCCGTAATTTCCACCAACGAAGAACTTCATGAGGTTGAAAGTCGGTCTTCCAGCGTAAGCTTCTGAGTTTCTGAGGAACTCTTTCATCGTCTAAATTAATTTTAAATTAAAATTAAAAAACCGAAATTCACCTCCACATCTCCAACAACGATTTGAGGATCAGGCATCCAGACGGTTATCACATTTCCGTACTTCTTCTTCCACTGGAGCAATTGTTTTTCTATATTATTAGGATCCAATTGAGGGATATTCCCTATGATTGGATAAGGGATCGGACCGGGAGGTAAGCCTCGTCTTCTCCAATAAAGTTGATGGAATAAGAAAATTGCCCAAAAAGCAACAAATACTTGGAGGAACATTGTTCTTCAATCAGCAAGAGAAACTTTTTTCTCTGTTCAGTACTGCACGTGTTTTATACTCGCATCCATCTATCGATAAACAAGCCAGTTTGTCCAAAAGACCAAAAGAACAACGCGAGTACTTGAGAAAATTAACCTTTTGGCCTGTGATGCATTACGGACTACAAAAATGATGAAATCGATTAGAACTTTTAAATAAATGGTTTTCTGAAAAAGTCAACATAAAAGTACAATTAATTTTTTACCAAAATCAAAGACTATTTTAATTCACCTGTTGTATAAACTTATAGGAAAGCTGAATAACAGGAATAAGTTATTACATAAGTGAAAGTTAATTTTCCAATTTATCTATTGATAAGTACTGTGTAATTTTTTAATAAATACATGTCGTTGATTTGTGTTTGTACTACTGTAAACTACATTTTGTTACTTACTAATGCATGCATTAACAACATAATTCAAAATTAATAGATTTATTTGTGCAAAATTTGAAGAGAAATCTGATTCAATGTTATTTATCATTTTTGACACACGTTTTATGTAGATATGAAAAAATTATGTTCTTAGCTTGTGTTGGAAGATCTAAAAAATATTTTAAAATAAATCCGAATCAAATGCAATCTAGACAAATTTTAAAAATTGAAAAATACAAAAATACAAAAATTTTGAAAGATGTCAAGTATCAAAAGATTTTATATTAAAAAATCAGAAACTAAAAAGTTTTAAACATTACAAAATTAATAAATTCAATCCAAACATTTCGTGACTTAAAGAATAATCGTTATAGTAGGTTCCTGTAAATCTTACAATAAAATTCAATATTCGTGATTTTTTTGTTTAAATTTATCTTTTTCTCAACAGCTTACATATATCAATCTGAAAAGAAGAAAATTGCACATATTAAGTTTTGTCGAAAAAACGAGAATCCTCTACAGAAATCCCTTTTTGAATTATGAAATATTTGGATTGCATTTATTAATTTTATAATAATTTTCGAAAATTTTATAGTTTGAGATTTTGCTTCGTACAAAAACTTTCGATAAATAACATGTTTATTAAAATTTTCTAGTTTTTAATTTTTAAATAATTTAGATTTTGTTCAAAGTTTCTCTAAAGTACTTCTTAGATCTCTCTCTACACAATATGAACTTAAAGTTACGGATCTTCTACGAAAACTGGCGAAAAATGCGAAACAACACTATATGACTGTTCTTTTCGGACTTTGCACAAATAAATCTCTATTAATTTTGAATTATGTTGTTAATGCATGCATTAGTAAGTAACAAAATGTAGTTTACAGTAGTACAAACACAAATCAACGACATATTTATTGAAAAATTACATAAAAATCACACAGTACTTATCAATGAATAAATTGGAAAATTAACTTTCACTAATGTAATAACTCATTCCTGTTATCCAATCTACGTATTTTCAGATCAATCCTAAAAACTTAGTAATTCCAATGCCCTCTAGTGCTCTGTTTTTATCCTTTCAATTAATTGCTTGTAAAAGTACAATTTTTGTCGATTAAAAATAACTTAATATGGCAATAATCCATTCCATATCCTACTTCGATCAAAATTAAAAATCGTTATTTTGATCTGCCACAAATCCTATGTAAAAAATCCTGTAAATATACTCGTTTGTTCGAAAATAAATGGAATAACCAATTTTGGACCGGAACTTTGAACTTTTTTACGAACATAATTAGCTTTCTTTTTTCTATCGGGCTTGTTTCAGCCCAATTTGATCCGGATCATGAATCGGAGAGATCCTTTCGCCTATCTTCTTTCTTTTCAAGTTCGCCGTCGATGCGATTTCACTTTTTCGATAAACTGTACATGGTCTTATTTATTGAATTATGCTAGCATGAAATTTGTGACGTGAACTAATTTCCAGGAGGTAATTAGACGAAATGAAGTAGGTAAAAAGGGAAATGGAATGAATAGAAGACATTGCAGAAGATATAGCTGAGATTCTTCTGCAGAAAATTAAAAGGTTATAGTATATTTAAAATATTTTATTTTTCGCTTTTAGAGATTCGGAATTTTAAAGTTATAGTTCGAAATTGTAACAAATTGAGATATCTCACTAAAGCTTTTTGGATTTATCTTCTATTGTAGTAAATCTGATTATTTTTATTTTTTATAAATCCGTTGTTTCAAATTTTTTCTATTAAAATTCGATCATTTTTGTTTTTTTTAACTTTTTTCACTTCAGACCAAAAACGACAGAATCAAATATTAATTTTCTTGTTAAAAATTTTGCAAAAAAAATTTGCTAAATCTGAAAAGTCCAAATACTTTTTTCTTTAGCCATCTGTAACTTTTTTGATTTTTAATTTTTGATTTTTTTATGCACATTTGTACGTCAAATTTTATTCCTGATCATTTACAGTCCACCCCCGTGTATTTCAGCCGAATTCCACGACATTAAAAATTCACCGAGTTCAGAAAAACAATGATTAAAATTATCTCTGACTCTTGTTTTCGATGGACATCTTGCGTCAAAAATCCAGGTCTATATCTAAGATAGAAACCGGCAGTACTGTGTTTTTGCATCAGACGTCTTCAAAATGCAAACATTCATATTCTTTTCCTGGGCTTGGTTGATATTGGACTTTGCAGGAGCTCGACAAGTAAATAGACATCGGTTTTCAGCGCTTTCGTCACTGTGCCGTGGAAATAGGAAACAAGGTTTACCTTCCGGAAAGAGGATCTGAGTTTTTTGACTTTCCAATTCGACAGCAGTGGCATTTATTGATCTTTCTAAATAGAGTCTGTTATTTTAATTATATTCAATCAATTCATTTTTGGGCTAATCCTTTTCCATTCCATCATGCTCATTGAGTGCTGAGCTTGACGCGTTTCTTTTTAATAACGTGTTTGTTCAATCGATGATAACATTTCTGTCATTTTTCGGACAAGAAAGCGACCGTGATCTCGATATGTTTAGAATTCCAAAGGAGGAAGTCATTTTATTTAACTTTTTAGCTTTTCTTCAATTAAAAAAAACCTTTTTTCAGAACTATTTGTTGATTTTTTTGTTTTTTTTCAATTTATTAAACAAATGATACTGAAATCCAAGGCTTATAGTGGATTCTGTTTCTAAAATTTAATAACATTTTGTAATACTTTTAGAATTCCAAAGGAGGAAGCCACTTTATTTAACTTTTTAGCCTTTCCCAATTTGGAAAACAGTTTTCTTCTCAGGACCATTTTTCAATGTTTCTACTTTCTTCAATTCATGACGCTGAGATTAAAGTCTCTTGACGGATTTTATTTGATAAAAGTTAGAATTTTGTAATATTTTTGAAAATACGATTTTTGTTTTACTTTACTAGTATCTTTTTTATCAATTTTTTGATCCCGTCTGTATTGAAAAACATATCTCGCCGGATGTTGCTTTTACGATCCATTTGACACTTTGTATTTTTTCAAAGAATGGACTTACTTTAGTCCTTCCTATTCCTGTTAGCAGTTCATTTTTAGGTAATTATCGGAACTGAAATTACCTTTGATCCGATTTGTTTTTTGGAACGGTATTCGAATAGTTCTTTATTTTTGGAAAAATTAAATTCCTCAATCCGAAAATTCCGTTTTTCATCGTTGTTTTTCCATTATGAAAATTGTAATTTTTGAAAAAATTCTTCATTGATTTTTTACTTGTTTATATTCGGAATTTCATCAACAAAAAATACCCTGAACAGTTATGTTTATCAATAGTTTCCTGACAAAGCTTCTTAGTTGTTGTATTTTAATTTTTTGGGTTTATTTGGTTTCTTTGTAAACAAAACAATCCTTATGGAGCTCGTGTAACATATGTTTGTTACGAAATGGAACCAATAGTGAAAATTTGGCATTTGGCATAGTTCTTTGTTGATCTTTAAAAATTTGAGCCGAAATGTGGAAGAAAAAGATGAATACACTCGGTTCAATATGGAGGTCTGAAGGATAAAAGAGATCTGAATAAAGTTATTTATAAATATCAGACTTCACATATTTGATTTTTTAAATCCGAAAATCCAATTTTTTTGCGAAATTTGAGAATTTCAGAATAAATAACGAATTTTCACATTTTTTTATTTTTGTAAAAATT
Source organism: Halicephalobus mephisto (assembly GCA_009193035.1). Lineage (NCBI taxonomy): Eukaryota > Metazoa > Nematoda > Chromadorea > Rhabditida > Panagrolaimidae > Halicephalobus > Halicephalobus mephisto. Next base: position 614,451 of record SWDT01000010.1, on the reverse strand, counting down.
TATTTAAGTTGAAAATCCCGAAATGTTTTTTTGAAAAATATCTTTTTCTTCGTGATTGGCTTATATTTATCCTTAATCCATTTGACCTCACTTTATTTGTTCCTATTTTTATAAACAGATCCCTATGAAATTCACTCAGACGGTAGAATTGATTGTTTACTCTTTGCACTCGAAAAACGCTTCCTTTCGGTCAAGATCGAACTTGAACGTTTTTTATCGTTTCCTCTCCGATCCACCATATTTAAACGAAGAGCCTCAAGCAATGTAAATACAAGCTGACCGCGAATGGAATACATATTTCGTTGATCTGTCAATTTCCTAAAATGGAAAAATCCAGAATCCAAATACTCATTTGCATTTTCATTGAATACCTTTAGGGCATCGAAGATTTCCCGTGGAGTCGAGGTCCAGGCCTCCCTAGCAATCTAAGCGAAATTTATTCAATTTCTACTTGGAATTCTGCTGCTTGGCAACGTATTTTTTTAATTTTCATTTGTAACGTTTGTTCTCAGTGGTAAATCCCAAGTTATTCATTTCACAAAAAACATCGGGAAAGACCTTCTGTGTTTCTAAAGAATTTTAAAGTGGAGTTTTACGTAAGTTACCCTCATTATGGTATTGTTTTGAAACGTGGTTCCTCGAACTGTAACTAATACTCTCAATGTCAACTTAATTTTTTATTTTTAACCGGTCAACTACGCGAGGACTCTCGACTAGTCTGTCTCGTAATTTCCCCGTACTTTGAAGTTCGTTTTTGTCTGGTCTAACCACACAAGTACTTAATTTAAGTATCGATTGTAATGGATACAAATGTCTGTTATATTACTGTAAAAACCACATATGAACTTTTTATGTAACTGTCTTGAGATGAATTTTTAAGTTTTTAGAAACTATAGTAACCTACGTGACAATTTTAACTTGCACGACAGTTATTTCGTAATCTCGGATAATTTCTAAGTATTATTCGATGTTCTGTCTGGATAAGCTTAAAAACTTCTAGATCAGGCCATATGGGGTGCACGACGCTCTATTCATCTATAAGGATTAATTTCTACATGTGAAAATACAGTAGAACTTGGATATAAGATACCCCCCGATATAATATATCCTTTCTTATAATATGCTTTGTCCGGTCCTAAATAGATACTTTATATCCAAGTTCGACTATAATAGTATCATAAAAAATAGAAATAGAACAAGTTTATTTTGAAATTGTAATACAGTAGAACTTGGATATAAGATACTCCCGGCTATAATATATCTCTTGTTATAGCATATGGTGTGAGTGAATTTGGTTAGTCTGCTTTCAAAGTTACCCCGCTATAATATATCTTTTCTTATAACATACGCTTTGTCCGGTCCTAAATAGATACCTTATATCCACGTTCGACTGTATATATTAAAACCATCTTAACTAATATCCTAATCCCCATTGAAAATGGCTTCCCTTGTTATATAAAATATCCCTAAAATTCATCTTTTTTATCTATAATAACTTACTTAATATTGATTAAATTTTAACATTTTTATTATGTTCAAACAATTTTATTCTTTTGTTTGTGATCAAAAAGTTTTATAAAATTCTATCAATTCTTTTTGTCGACACAGTCGAAGATCGCATTGCTAGAAAGAAGCAGAGATGACTCAATACCATGAAAAAGAGCAAACTGTCTTCGACGTTTCACAACTTATGATTTCGTGTTTTTGTAATTTTCACATTGCTGTGCATTAGAATTAATTATAAAAATACTAAAATTATTTATTCTATATCAAAAGTCCCGTCTTGCAAAGAATACAGTATGAAGTGGATACCAAGTCTCTCAGGGACTTTCGTGCTAGGAGCCTGTTTTCTCACAATATCTTAGATATCCATAAAAAAGTATTTAAAATCAATTAATTCTTGTTTTCTACCACATATAACTGTGTACTGTTTAATTATTGTCGTGTTTTGCAATTCATTTGCATTGCTTGTCCAGCTTATTTTAATTACCTAAATTTGAAGAAAAATAAATTCTTCGACCGTAGTTACGTTTACTTTTGAAAAAAAAATAAATCCTAAAAATTCCTCAAATGTGAATAAAATCAATTTTGGAGCAGAACACCAAAGCTTGGAATACTCCTTTTTCAATATAAATAGAATCTTTTGATGATGAATTTCCTTTCAAAATCGTCTGTAATTTTATGGTTTTGACATGAAACGAAATTCCAAACATTCACATTTGACAAAAAAGAATCACGAAAACATACAATATTGGTCGAATTAGAGTTATTTTAAAAATAAATTTTTCAAGACATCTTCCAAATGCTCAGTTGCGTAGTCTTAAATGACAAATTTTGGAATTTTTAAAAAAATAATCGTTGATAAAATTGATATTATTGGGATCACAGAAAAGTCAAATTTCAGTGATTTTTTAATTATTACTTTTTAATTCTGTTTAAATTTAAAATTATTTTGATTTTCGAAAATATAAAATTCTTCGAATCGATATTTATTTTTGTGAATCATGTTCCGGAAAACTCTCCCAAAATAATAAAGACAAAATTTGTTTTAATTAATTCCCGAGGGAATGAAGTCGAAGGATATTCGATTTGGTTCCCTCTAGAACCCCTTTGTTCAAAGCTGTCTAAACAATCCTTCCCCAAATCCTCTGAATTTTACCAAATCGAAATCATTGAAATCCCTTTTCCGGCTAAAGGCTAAATTTGATCAGCTTCATCTGAAACATTCATTTAATCTCCATTTTTCATGTTCGTTGTTCATTGTGTATTTTTCCTGAGACAGGAGTAAGTTTGTTTCTTTTGGGGAGAACAGACGGAAGCAATTTCCAAAGCGCAATAGAGCCGAAAACTGGACCCAAACGGCGGAATATTAGCCTTCTCAGTTTAGACCCAAGGAATCAGTATATTATTTCATTTGGCGTTTTCCAAGACAATCGATTTGTGATTAGGGCCTTATCTAGTTGGTGTTTTGAATCGGGTCTTTCTCGGAGAATCAACACTCAACCAATGTCTTATCAGTATGGTACTCGAAATTCTCTATTTCAGCAACTACTTTTTTCTTTAAATTAACGCTACAGTAGTCTGTCTTTTTAAATCCCCTTGGTAATTTTTGTGTTTCGCAAATCGATCCACGATCATTACCAAATTTGTCGGCCACTTGGCCAGTCTTCTTCTGCGCAAACCCGTTTAACCGTCAGAAATGGAATGACTGACAACTGAAGGAATTTCCGTCCGTGAGTGAAAACAACTTTGGAGCACAATTATGCGTCATGAACTCTTCCTTGAACTTGAAAAAAATAATCCGAAGTAGTTCTATTCAAAATGTTTTTGAAAATGAATCAGTGCCATTTTTTCGTTTTTGATCATTATTGAATCAATATGCAAATTTTTTCTTTAAAGTTTTTCTTCAACATGATCAGTATTTTTTGTGGACGATCATAAGTTATATTTATTTACTTTCGCCTAAGTGAAACTTGTTTTTTTTGCAAAACTAGAATTTCGACGAAATTTCTGGAACTATTTAGAAAATTCTAAGTCTGCAATCTTGCAGAATTGCGTAGGAAATTCCGGAGTTTTCTGGAATTTTCTAAGATTCTTGAAGTTTTTTAAATTTTTGGAATCTTTTAAAATTATTAAAAAATTTAAATTTTCTGAAATTATAAACACAGAATTTTCTGAGGTTTTAAAATTCCATAAAATTAAGTTGCATTTCCAAAATTTTCATGTTCATTTTCAGAATTCAAAGAAAATTTTCAAATTTATTTAAAATTAAATTCTAAAACTTCCTAAAAACCCTGAAAATTCACGTCGAAATCATTCCGTAAAATCATCTGTTTTTCGAATTAGTGTGATTTTGCTGTCACAATGAAGCCAGATTTCAAAACTAACCTTGGGCAAGTTCTTCGTTCTGATGGCTATCGCGTAGACAACGAGCTTTATAAATCGTTAACAGGTTCTAATTACTTTGCAGTCGTTTTTTCCGTAAAAAAGAAAAACTTTCTTTGATCAAGTTCTTGGGCGGGTATTCTCCATTGAAAAAAGATGCTTCAAGTGGCAATTTTCGTTCTTTTAAAAGAAACCTTGGAAAAGAAAAATTCCGAAAATCCTTATTTTTTCAAACATTATTGCAAATTTAAATTTTTATTATTTTCCTCATAGATTGTCCCTAGTTACGTGTTTTTTTATTTATTTACAGTATGGCTAACTGGTAAAAAACTTCAGATCCGGGACAGCTTCGCCGTGTCTGTGACCATCTTATGTTGCTGTGCGGACCGAGCTGATGCCAAACATGTCGCCTCGTCCGAATTTCGTGGGATCTGGTTCCACAGAACTGAATTCAATCATGGTAAATGTGGATTCTTCAGATGACAACGACAAAAAATCGAAACCAAGAAAGAACAAAAGAAATTCACCATCACCTGTGCTCTTCTCGACGACTCCTAGTTTCTTCAGCAGCTTCTCCAAAAGACTCCCAATGTTATTTATATCTGTATTTCTTATTTTTTCTATTTACAAAACATATGAATGGGGTATTCAGCGAGTGGGTGAACCAACGATCATCGTCATAACCCCCACTCACAAAAGAGCGGCGAGATTGGCGGACATGACCAGATTGAGTCAGACATTGATGCATGTCAAGAATATCCATTGGATTGTCATTGAAGATGGTAATCATACTGTAGACGCAGTTGAGAGGATATTGAAAAGGTCTGGGATTCCGTATGTTTATTTCTTCACGACGACAAAACCAGGGTTTCCAAGTGAGTTTGAATTTTCCATTCTGATATTGATCGTATTGATTATCTCGCATCGTTCTGTAATCATAAACATTTTCAGAACGAGGATGGACACACAGGAACATGGGCTTGGAATATGTGAGGAAGTACTACAAGAACTACAAACGAGGAGGAGTCGTCTATTTTGCCGATGACGACAACTCGTACGATATCAGACTATTTGACAATTACATCCGGAAAGTGAAAGGAATCGGGATCTGGGCTGTCGGTGAGTAAAATCACACTGTTAAAAATTTCACTTTCCTATGAAATTATCCCAAAGCGAATTTTTAGAATTTCCCAGTCGAGACCAAAAACGCAAAATTCAAAGTTCGCATGATTTTACAGACATAATGATAGTCATATTGTTATAGGAATTAAAAATGAGTATTGTTACATAACTGTCTCGGCACGAATTTCTGTTTCTAGAAACTAAAGCAGTGTACGTGACAATTTCGGTTTTGCGCAGTAGTAATTTTGCAATCAATTTCCTGGAATTCTATTCTGCCTGGACAGATCTGGAACCTTCTGGATCGGAGTCATATCGAATACAGTGTTCTCTGTCCATCTCTGAGGATTAGTGACTATATGTAGAAGTACTAACAGATATCGGAAAAACCACAATATTCATATATAATTAACTCACAAAAACAACTTCAGGCCTTGCTGGAGCTGCAGCAGTGGAAGCCCCACATGTTGAGAATGGTGTAATTACGAAATGGGACGTGGTCTACGCACCGGGACGGAAGTTCGCCGTGGATATGGCTGGATTCGCAGTCAACTTGGATTTGATTCTGAATTCGACAGCTGCATTCAACAGGAACTGCACGAGAGGTGCTCCAGAATCTTGTTTCCTGTCCCAGTTCGGGTTGCAGAGAAAAGAGGCCACTCCGTTCGGATGGAACGACTATCCGAAGGACGTTCTGGTGTGGCACACGAAAACAAGTCATCTCGGGCAAAAGGGCGGTCACCATAACTACACGGTTGAGATGTAAGAGTCTAATCATTCCAGAACATCAGAGTTTCATTATGGGTCAAGTAGCTGCTAAATATATTCCTCGTCACCAAACTAGTCATTCCATCTTTGTCAATACAAAGATTGCAAATCGATTTGTGCCTTTCTAAACAATCCAGCAATGAAGATCATATATCACTCTCGATTACTAGCAATAAAAATAATTTCTAAAGTAACATCCCCGGTGGACGCGAAGTAAATCAATATAAAAAAGTTCAAAAATAAATTAATTAAGACGAAGAAAATAGATAAATTCACGTAAAGAAACAGCTGCATTGTGATTGGAAAAGTTAAAAATTAATCAAATTGGGAAATTTAAAAATAAGTCGATTTAGACAGAAGTTAAAAATAAACCAATTAGAAAAGCGGAAAAGTAACCGAAGCGTGCTTTAGGCCAGATTGCCGATTCTTAACACGAAAGTCTGATGGCGATACAAATTCGCGCGGGAATTAACAGTGTGAGACGGTATACTCAAGTCTGCTAAGAAAACGCTGTTTTTTGCATCGTTTATTTGCTCCACGTTTTTCGCTTAGATCTTGTTTTTTTCATTCATTTTTCCAAGTGAAAGATGAGTGGATTTGTAGGAGGTGGACGCGGCCGTGGTGCTGCCGGTGGGTTCGGTCGTGGAGCTTTGAGAGGAAGAAGCGATGGAGGTCCCAGAGCTCCACCAACCTTCCGATCCATATCTAATGAGAAGAAACCTGTGAAGACTGCGGGAGAGCTCGCCGAGATTCAGCCGAAATTAGACACTAAGATCACGTTGAATTCGCTGACTTTCGACACGAGTAAGTTGACCAACGTTTATCAGTACGAGCTGCGGTTCTACGCCATTGATGGACGTGAAAAGAAGACCGATTTGTCCCTTCCGATGAAGAATGAGTAAGTTCAGTTTTGATTCCCCTACTTTATGAATATATGGTTTTCAGTTTTGACAGGGTCGCTCAACAGAAGGCAGTGACCGAACTCTATGATGTTCTGCTCAATCAGCACTCAGCTATCTTCGACTTGAATCAAGTTCATGTTTACGATCGACAGATGATTTACTACTGTTCTCAGAGGATTCCTGACCGGGAGTTCGACGTTGCGATTCAGAATCTCAGTCCTGAAACCTACCACATTATTCGTCGTCCTACCAAAGTTATTGCTCAGTTGAATTTCCAAGTCGAGTTGGTTCCTTCAGTCGCCCCAGACGATGCCGATGACCGTCGGAAGGTGGAGATCTACTTTGACTGGTTGTTTGCTCAGTCACAGTTGGACAATCCGTAAGTTTTAATCTTGTTAGTCCTCAACTATTTAATTTACAGACGATTCTTGGTTTTTGCCTCAAATGTTTTTGACATTGAAAAAGCCAAGTCTCTGAGTGGATTGATGCTCTTGAACGGACACCACAAAACTACAAAGTTGTTGGATCAAAAACGTGCCATTCTTCAAGTCGAACCGAAGAGGGCCGCATTTTACCCCAATATTTCTGTTCTCGACTTTATTGGAAACAATCTCGGTGTAGGACCTAGCCATGATCTTACCGCCGATCCATTTCCTACCCGAATGACTGCGCTCCTGAAGGGTGTTGTTGTTGAAACAAATTACATGGCGAATGTCCAACGACGTTTCCGTATTCATGAAGTCGGAAGAGTTGCGGCCAATCGGTGAATTTTCCGCGATTTTGTTACGATGACTTAATTATTACGTTCAGGCTGATGTTTGAAATTGATGGTGCCCCCAGAAGTGTTGCCGACTACTTTATTGAGAAGTACAATGTCCATCTGGAGTATCCCAACTTCCCTTGTGTAGTCGAGAAAAAAGGCTCCGACAGGAACCACTATCCGATCGAACTTCTGACGATCGCAATTGGACAACGCGCTGGGAAAAGCACCTTGAACAAGGATCAGAACGCCATGATGATCAAAGAGTGCCAAATGGTTCCTTCTCGTTTCTTAGAAAATATGGAAGCTGAAGTCAATAAGGCCGGAGTTGACCCGAGAAATCCCTACTACGGTCCTGCTGGTCTTACTGTTCCGCAGGAGTTACTTGTTGCTAAAGCCAAGGAATTGTTCATTCCTTTGGTTGAATACAAAACTACAGCGAAGGAACTCTCTGGTGCTGACTGGAGATTCGAATCTATTGACAAGTTTGTTATTGGTGCTGAAATCAAGCATCTCGTCTTTAGCTATCACGAATTTTCGGCAGATATGGCTAGGTAAAGCGCAAGATCATTACTTTTTACATTAATTGCTTCAGGAACTTTGGTGAACAACTTATTCGACGTGGTGCTGCTGCTGGTATGAAAGTTGTGAAAATAGAATACATTGAAATCAAGACAAATATCGTCCATGACATTGATGCTTTAACGGCTTTTATGCATGATCTTCAAGGACGTGGAGTTGACTTTTTCTTTGTCATCTGTGATTTCCCAGGTTTTCATGATCGGTTGAAGGCAGCTGAGAAAGTTGTTCGTCTTAACACTGAACAAGTAAAGAAGAAAACTGCTGAACGAACTGGTGGTTCAACATTTGAGAATATTCTGATGAAACTGAATCTCAAAGCTGGAGGAATCAACCAAGGCTTGGGAACCTCAGAAGCTCAATGTGCTGTTCTTGGAGAGCGAATTGATTTACAGTAAGTTTTCTGTTTTATTCCTGCTCTACTTTCTTATTTTCTAGCAAATCGTCGTTTGCCAATACTCTTTGTATTGGCTTCAACATTGTTCATCCTGGCAGTCGTTGTGGCTTTGACGTCGGTATTGGACATCATTCTAATGAACCATCGGTTTTGGGATACTCCTTCACGACGACGGAAGACGCCAACGTTACTCACGGAGGCTACATCTACATTCGTCCCCGTCAGACTGTTCTCGACTACGTGCAACTTCTGAAAGCTTTGGGTGCGTGTATCAGAGGGTATTTCAGCAGAATGGAGAAGTTCCCAGAACGTATTATTATCTTCCGTGGATCTGCGATCGACGCTGAGTTCAGTCGGCTCTTGGACTTGGAAGTTCGGCACATTGGCATGGCTATTAGAAATGTGATCGAACAGGAATTTAAGGGCTCTAAGATGCCCAGCTTTACTCTCATTGGAATCTCTCGTCAACACAACACTAGAATTTTGAGGCCGATCAATGAAATTCACGAAACCGACAAGGCTCCTGCTCAGAACGTTCCATCGGGCACTATTCTCGATCATACTGTGACGAGTCAGCAGTTTCCTCAATTTATTTTCGTTGCTCATAAGGCGCTGCAAGGCTGTGCCAAACCTTGTGTTGCTACAGTTATTGCTCAACGAGGCCAAGAACTTCCAATTAAACTTATCCAGCAGATGACTTTCAACATGTGCTTCCAGCACGAAATTGTTCCTTTGGGAATCTCTGTTCCTGCTCCTATCAGGTCTGCCGAGCAACTCGCCAATCGCGGACAAAGAAACTTGTTGACGTTGGGTAACGGATCTCTCAGTGAGTTGAGTGACAGTAATGACGACACTGAAGCCATCAATTTGTTCTACATTCGTTTGACTGAGAAATATGAATCCAGTAATCCTCATCGTTATTGGGCTTAATGGCCTCGGATTTCCCATATTGGTTATGATGGCGGATTAATAGTTAGTTAATAGTTGCTTTTTTGAATATTAATTTTGAACCGGTTTTTTTGAAGATCAACAAATTGAAATTTGTAAGAAATTGATCTGTTCAGTATTGAAGAGCATTTGGGGGTTACCTTGGATATCCAGCTAAATCAACAGCAAGAGGATCTGTTTTGTTTACTGTGCTTTTTTTGTTGCACAGTATTTAGTTGAACAGGTGTCGGGAGGAACAATAGCGCGGACGATTTGGGAGAACAAAACATGTGAAATTCATAGTAGAGAGCAATTATTCAGAGAAACGTGGAAACTACAATTGTTTTCGTTTCTGTCAAAGCAGAGGTGGCATGCTCAACAACCCCTTGACAACATAAACACCGTTTTTTCTGGTCTTATAAACAAACCATCAGGTTTATAACTACTCTTTTGAATTAAAAGTAAACGATAGAATCTTACGCGGACTTAGTAAGCGTACTAGAATTCACTTACAATGAAGACAACTATTTGTGCAACAAAGAACAAACAAAGATTATAAAATTAAACCTACTTACGATCAGCCCGGATTCTGACGGTTTCTCGACGGAGACATTCACGAAGCTCGATGCGACGGCTTTCATACAGTTGTTCGGCAGCAAAGATTTTGATGTACTTGGTTGTATTTGGCTGAAATGACCAACTTGGATGAGTAAATTAAATTAAAACTTACATCCATAGTGAGAAGCAAATCCCGTGTTCGGTTAATTCCAAAGTTCGTCATGATGTTATCTCCACCATCGAGACAAATAAATTGGAGGTTTTCCAAATTCAACTTCGACTCGTTATTGGAAATCATATCTCGGAGACTCTCGGCGGTGACGAGGAGGATATCAACTTCATATTGGTATGAATCGTAAGGATTCTGAACGTGGAAACATCTGACATTCGTATCCTTCCCGATGTTCATGAAAGTAGTACGTCCAAAACAGGCTCTTTGATTGTTCTCGTAGACAACAACGGCAATCGGGGACATTTTCTGCCTCTTGAATCGCGAACTTGCCTTCAAATCCATCGCAAGAGTGATGAGACAAATCGCAATGGTAGTGGTCATGCCTTCTCGACGAGGAGCTTCTAGAACGAAATCAAGACCTGGAATATAATATTCGTTGAAATTATAATATTTGAAATCAAACTTTTGTTCTTGAAAATACATGGAATGGCAAAGCGTTGGAAAGCAGTTGGATTGTTGATCTCAAGTCTCGCGAGATTCTGACGAATATTACCAGGCAAACCAGCGTCATCGTAGTGTCTAAAGCAGCATTGAAGAACATTTTCGAAATAACAACTTACTCGAAGTAATCCGGATCATCGATAGCCACAGCGGTTTCGAAATCACTCAAATCGACACTTCTAACAAACGCTCGAGTAACATCTAATTTCCTAGGTCGAACAGGGCCAGAATTACGTGTGGGAGTTGTTTGGAGAGATCCCCGACCTCGTGCAGAAGCAGAGGTTTGCTTGAGCTTCACAGTTACACCAGAAACTTCTGCACCATTTTCAGCGAGGAATTCCGTCAGAGATTTCCCATCCAACTCCGTCAATGTCTCGTTCATCGACTGGTCGAAAAATTCACTAAAATAGTTAATTAATGTCAAACATAAAACATAGAAACTTACTTGTAATATTTGGTGAATTCGTTCAGCATCATGGACTGTTTCCCGAGAAGTTGGAAAATTTTCTCCACACGTAATTTGAAGCATTCTTTAGATCCGGCAGTGTCGTTTTTATCAACAGTTTGGGCGAAAGTAATTGTTGACATAATTCAAATAATAAAAATCGAAAAAATTCCACGAAAAAAAAGAAAAATTAGAATAAATCAGATTTCGTAATTCAATCTGAACAATGAAAAGTCGGAAATCCCCATCTGCCACTCTCGCAACGAATATTTGAAGTACTGTCGATATGTGGTTGTTTCTTAGGTTGGTAACTACTCCGGTTGTTTTCCACTCGGAACTTTTTTAACTTCGTTTTTGATGGCTGTCACCGGTGGTTGGCGTTCCCGTGAATCCAAATTTTTCAATGGAGGCTTGGCTCCCCGTAATGGTGTTGTGCTTGAGTCATTCTGGGATTCTGACGAAGAAGTCGCATCTATTGTTGCTGACTTTACCAACCATGTGTATGTCTTTGTTTTAAGATCCTGTTTCCAGAACACTATCAATCCAGATACAAAGAGTCAATTACAGAAGGATCTTCGACCTTACAATGTGTTCGAAACTGTCCAATTCGAGTGTAACCAGTATAATGTTGTCAAGAGGAAGATCTCTCGATATATCAAACGTTACGAAGTCGTTAATTTAGGCCACAATATCTTGGCGGTAGGTTGTTTGTATTCAATTTATTTTCTATTTCTATACAGGAAAAGCAATCTGCTTTCTACCAGTTGAGCATGTTATGGTTTTTGAATTTCTGTTAATGTTTTCATATATGAGCTTTAATCTTCGGGGATTGAGGAGGATTTTCATACTCCCTATACTCTGATCCCAAAGTTTTTAGATCCATCTAGAAAGAATATAGTGTCAAAACACTTGATTTCGAAATCGTGTAAGATGACGAAGTAATCACCGTGCAAAACCGAAATTTTAGACTTTAGCTTCGAAAAATCTCTAGAAATCCGTGTTCAGATAATTTCGCAACAATATTCATTTCTAACATTTGTGATAATGTGGTTTTAGGTAAAAGCTCGTTGTATATTCAGTCCAGACACAGATGAAAGCCAGATCAAGTGCTACACTGACATCGCTGGAATGGTTCCTTGCAGTCGTGCTCACTACGGTCGGAACATTGTCCGTAACGTCCCCTGTGTCTGCTGGCTCAGATTCAACTACAGACCTGGAATGTTCTCTCGACGTGTGACGGAGAAGATGGAAGTCGTGGAAATCAGATACACTCTCTATAGTGTTATTGGAGTTGATTCCGACAACTTGGAATTCGCTTACAGTGCTGTAAGTTGTCATTTTTTAGAAAACTAATCAGCTGACATTATAGCCTTGGAATCGACATTTAAGAGTTCCGATGTACCAAGATTTTGATGAATTTGCAGACCCTACAGAGAAGCAAGACAGGAAATACATTAACCAATTGGCGTTCTATCTTCATAATCAACTTGTTTATATTCCTCACTTGCCCAAGATCCCCATTCGTTTTGCCTGGATCCAATATATCGGTGTTTTGCGTGAACAGAGTACTACTATCGTTTCAACGAAAGCCATGAATTTGGATGTTCGCTACCATGCTTTGGCAAACTTGTTCATTGCTTACGATCCTGCCCAGACCTCCAAACCTGATTTGAATGTCCAGTATTGTTTCTCACCTAGCCTCAGTCATCACGTAAGTTACGCGGCAATTTCTTTAAAATATTACTATATTTCAGTTTATCGCTTCCTTGCAATCATTTCCTTCTTGTCCAGGATTTTTCTTCATCGTTAGACCAGGCTCCGGCAAAGAACGGGACAGCAGCATCAGACAAGGAATCGTTCACGACCCTTATGCCATCTACCGTAATCAGTACACTTGTATGACTGAGTATATTGATCAAGTTATTATCAAGTACAAAGATCCAGATTCTTATTCCTACACTCCGTTGTATATTTGTCCATCTCCTGATGTTGCTGTTAATTATAACGATCTTCTCGGAAGGAATGTAGCCGCTTTTTGTTACGATATTGGAAGTGAAGAAGCTTTATTTTACTCACCACCTTTACACGATTGTGATGTTCGGATGAAGATGGAATTAGATCCGGCAAGAGTTTTGAAATTAGGCATGGTTTGCAACGTAGTTGTTGCTGAAGTCGAACTTGGTAATTATCCTCCTGTTGTTTACGTTCATCCCACTACCATACTTGACCAATTCAAAGTCGATTTGAGAAATATCAGAACCCCATTGGTAACGTTGTCATTTTTACTTTTCATCAAGATGTTTTTTAGTTTTACATGAGCCTTAAGGTCCTTCGCGAACCAACGGTTCTCGTTTTCTCCGAAACATGCGGTGCTGTTGGATTGCCTGAATCAGCCATCGGCAAAATTCCAGGATTAACCAATGAGTTCTACGCTATTGTCCGATTTCGCAAAGTTCTTGGAGATTATCAACTTCGTCCCTACGTCGTCCGTGTCGCAAGAGAAATTGACACTAAAAATTTTGAGATCCTGAAATAGTTTTGTTCTTTTTTGAGGTAAGTTAATCGTTTAATGAAGTTTTGATAAGCGACTGTCTCGTTTTTGAAGGCAATGAAATATTTATTATACATGCTTAACGTTTCAATTGTCGGAGATCATTGATTACTTCAAACAACTGTCTGAACTTCGAGAATCTCAGGTCTACTGGAGACAGAGCTCTCTGGAGTTCTCTCATACACTTTGGGCCTGGATTTGAAAGACACCCTCTGAGAAGACCGTCTTTGAAAAGGCTCCCGAGCCTCTTTTGATCTACTTTGTTTGCTAGAACTTCTATCCCTTGATCTCTTTGATCGTCGAGAAGAACGAGGTTCGGGTCTCCTTTTCCTGGGACTTTGATCATACTCCCGAACGGACTGCTGTTGCTGGGAATGAAGTGGAGAACTGTTAGACCGTTGTCGTTGAGAAGCCATAGCTTGTATGTTTTGTTGTCTATAATATTCTGGGTTGTAGTTGACTTGATAAGGCAGTTCTCTTGATTGAGATCTTGACAGAGCCTCCATACTCCTGGATAGACTTTGTCTTGATGGGTCTTTTCTATGGAACCCAGTAATGGGTCTAGCTGGAGTCCCCAGCCTTTCCCGTCTCCTGAGCTTCCTTTCCAACGTCCAAGGAGGTTCTTCATCCCACTCAGTCCTCCAAGGAGGGACGATTCCTTTTTCGTAACTAACTCTGTGAGCGTTAGTTGGGTAGCGTTGGTAGTTGGAATGGAATGGAGGTTTCTCCCTAGGCTCGTCACTGGTAAGTTGTCCAGTCAATCGGTAATAGTAGAGCATGACTATGGCGACGCAAATGCCGTTGATGGCGAGAGACAGAACGAATTCAGTGACGGACATGGTTAGCTGCTCGTTGAAAATATCACCTGACCACCAGAGGACGGCATA